>OY796659.1:20622540-21204134 GCA_963680705.1 Rhagium mordax | reverse complement strand
CGAAAATATGCCCCTTTTCTTTATACTTTTGCTCTTTTCTTTTTATGTTCAACAGTCTTCCCACTGCTACTTCCCATTTTCTGCATCGTATCAACTTTCAACATCTCGCTATTCAAAAGAAGGCCACTATAACCTGTCTCACCAACAGATGCAAATAGACCCCTCCCCATTAATTTTATAGTAGCGCAGAACGGTGTACGCAATAGTCAGTTGTACACGATGAAATGTACATGTTTATTTATTAATATCTATAGTAAGATTACTTTCGGGTCTTTTTACGAAAACTATACCAACTATATATCTTGTTTTATTTATATTGATAAAAATCTTTAAAAACCCTATGATTTGCTAGAAGGCGAGAACTTAACTATAAGTTTTAGCATGTCCAAATAAATAGACCAACATATACCACCTATTTTTTCTTTATTTTCACAAAGTTCTAATACAACTCGTATAAGAAAGTTTAGCGTTTATGCGTTCTAACTGGTCTAATGTGTAAAACCGAGCTGGCCCTTGTCAGTCAAATCTAGCGGTTGTTTTGTAATTCGGGTTCTATAAATACGACCAATTGAGAAATTCCATTCAAATTTAGCGGACATTTTTGGGGCGGAGTCTATTTACATCTGTTGGTGAGACAGATTATAGTGCATTCTCATTGTTTACTTCTGTATATCCTTCTCAATTGTTCTCTCTAGTATTTTAGAGTTCTTGTTGCGATTTTACACACATTGATTCCTCTAATGTCTATAATTGTTGTAAAAACTATATTTACGAATTACTTTTTTTTTATAAAAAACGTTGTTTTAAGGATTATTAAGGAGTGTAATAATAGACAAAAGTTTAAGGGACTTTTTTCCTTGTTTTTGTTTCTAGAACCCGCCTACTAGGCCAGTCATTTATTACATTCTAGTTCGCAAAAAATCCGGTAGTTCTGAATTTTTGATATGTTGTTAGGATTCATAACAGCTACATAAAACCAAGTTTGCAGCTTTGAAAAACTTGTGCTCGCTGCGTGGTGGGGGAAAAACCACGATATTTTTTGACTTTTTTTAGTTTTTGGGTTATAACTCGGAAATAATGGATCCTACGTAAAAAAGAAATCTTAGCTTTTTTCAATCCGATAAAATTTCCTTCATTTAGAAACTAATTGCAGCTTTGTACGACCAATAGGTTTTGAGATACAGGACTTCAAAAACTTAATTTTTTTTCTTTACAGCAAAACATCAACTATATAATCCACATTAAAAATAAAATCACGAGGTATATAAGTAATGCAGTTCTTTATTAAATTAAACATAAGACAAACAGAATCGATGTTTTAGAAATATCGATACATTGTTGTCATCTCTACTAGGCTCCGCCCACACAAATTGTCAAAATGCTTAGTGCAAAATGTCGTCGGTTCCTTTGGGTGTTTGTTTTATTTGTCGTACTACAGTCCAAGAAGGGAAAGTGACAATTGTGAAAAGACGCGGTATTCAGACGCTAATTGAAGTGAGTGAAGAACGTGAACTTGTCCAGAACAAACAATTTTTGAGCAACTTAAATGAAGTCACCGTACAGGGTGTTTCCTATAAAACTATACCCCCCCTTATTTAGGTCAATTACCACCGATTGTAATTTTCCAAAAACCGGTCTAACACAGAATTTTTCGTAGATTTTGAATATGCTATTACTTTTTTTCCTACTTCAACAGTATACGAGGGGCAGAAAAAAGTATGGTTTTTTTAACTGGAACACCCTATATATTTTTACATATTTGGATTCGCCTCGTCCTTCTGATTACAAATATATATGACACTTATATATTTGCTATAAAAATGGCGTAAATAATTGAATTTAAACTTAGGGCGTTTCCTTCAAAACTATACCCCCCCTTATTTCGGTCAATTATTAACGATTCAAAATTTTCCAAACCAACATATAGAATTTTTCGTAGATTTCATATATGCTATTACTTTTTTTCTCCCTTCAACGGTATACGAGGGGTGGAAAAAAGTATGGTTTTGTTTTATGGAATGCCCTGTATTTTTTTACATATATAAGTATTATATATATTTATAATCCGAAAGGTAGGGCGGATCTAAATATGTAAAAAAATACAGGGCATTCCATAAAAAAACATACTTCTTTCCACCCCTCGTATACAATTGAAGGGAGAAAAAAAGTAATAGCATATATGAAATCTGCGAAAAATTCTGTGTTGGTTTTGAAAATTTTGAATTGTTAATAATTGACCGAAATAAGGGGGGTATAGTTTTGAAGGAAACGCCCTAAGTTTAAATTCAATTATTTACGCCATTTTTATAGCAAATATATAACTGTCAAATACATTTGTAATCAGAAGAACAAGGCGAATCCAAATATGTAAAAATATATAGGGTGTTCCATTTAAAAAACCCATACTTTTTTCTGCCCCTCGTATACGGTTGAAGTAGGAAAAAAAGTAATAGCATGTTCAAAATCTACGGAAAATTCTGTGTTAGACCGGTTTTTGAAAAATTTAAATCGGTGGTAATTGACCGAAATAAGGGGGGGTATAGTTTTATAGGAAACACCCTGTACCTACGTGAAATACTCGACTACATGCATAGTTTTATGCTTAATTAATAAAGAGCCACATTACACTTATAATACCTCGTGATTTTATTTGTAATATGGATTATAGGTATAGTTGATGTTTTGCTCGAAAGAAAAAAAATCGAGTTTTTGAAGTCCTGTATCTCAAAACCTATTTCGTACAAAACTGCACTTAGTCTCTAACTGAAGGAAATTTTATCGGATTGAAAAAAGCAGAGATTATTTTTTTACGTAGGATCCATTATTTACGAGTTATAACCCAAAAACTAAAAAAAGTCAAAACATATCGTGTTTCTTCCCCCACCACGCAGCGAGCACAAGTCTTTCGAAGCTGCAAACTTGGTTTTATGCAGCTGATATGAATCCTAACAACATATCAAAAATTCATAACTACCGGATTTTTTGCGAATTTTGCCTTTTTTTTGTTTAAGATGACTGGCGTATACGTGTTTGTGACATGCGAAAGCGTATCGCCATGTATTTAAATAAGTGTCTTTAGATACACTACATATGTAATCTAACAAATACGCATTTATCCAAAATATAAATGTACAGGGTGATTCAAATTCGACTCCCACGCCTAATTGCTCGGAAACTGTAGAGGTTGTTCACAAATTGTTATCGGCGATCAAACATAACTTATACAGACTACACGTTAAGGTCAACTGATATTTTTTATCACATCGACGCTAGGCGCCGCGACGCTCAATTTTTGAAAGATCTATCAATCCTGAATATTTTTTGTAAAACCACTATTGGTCTATTTCTAATAGTTTAAGAGTTACAACGCTTAATAGTTATTATTGTATCTTGATTTTGTGTTTATTGTATAATAGTTTTAATGCAAATAGTAAGGTGGTCATGATATCAAAACATACTTAACAATAGCAACTGTCAAAGTTTAAGTTGTTTATATCAAACTCGATATCAACTACAAGTCTTATTAGAGTAAAACAAATATAAAATAGGTATGTTGAATCACAATCTTAAAATTGATATGCTACTAATATATGGAGAGGCAAGAAAAAATTCAACTCTTGCCAAGCGGATATATCACGAACGGTATCCTGACCGTCAACTTCCAGATCGCAAAACATTTACAAATTTAGAAACTATTCTTCGAAAAAATTAAGATGCATTCAATACACGAAAACATAAACCATATAGGAAATCTGTTCGCACTGATGGAAATATTGCAGAGGTAATAAATTTATTTCAACAAAATCCTTCTACTTCTATAAGAAAAGCCCACGTTCAGACGAACCTCTCATACAGCTCAATACAAAGGGTTTTAAAGGATGCAAAATTTCATGACTACAAAATCCATAATTTACAGAATTTGTCTCCTACTGACTTTCAGAGAAGGGAAAATTTTGTGGCTCAATTTTTGGTAATTTTAAACGACGATCCAAATTTTTTTAACCATATCCTGTGGACAGACGAGAGTTACTTCATAAGTAATGGAGTTCCTAATCGTAAAAATACTCATCATTGGGCTGATGTGAACCCTCATATTATAAATCCAATACAAAATCAGGGTCACTTCGGAGTAAATGTGTGGTGTGGAATGGTTGGCAGACATCTTATAGGACCATATTTCTTTGATCATTCTTTAACAGCAGTCAGGTATCTGGAATTTTTGCAAAACGACTTGCCTATTCTGTTAGAGGCAATACATCTTAGAAGGAATATGTTATGGTTTCAACAGGATGAAGTACCTGCCCATAATTCAAGAATTGTTCAGGAACATCTCAATGAACATTTTGAAGGTAGGTGGATAGGCACCCGTGGTCCTGTTCAATGGCCACCGAGATCGCCTGACCTTACTCCTCTGGATTTTTTTCTCTGGGGCACCATCAAGAATATAGTATACGAGTCGCCTTCAAATGACATTGGTGGTTTAAAGCAGAAGATTGTTGACGCCTGTGAAAGCCTTAGAGGGAACATTCTCCAGAAAGTGACGACAAATGAGGTCAGAAAACGTTTGACTTTATGTGTAGAAAGAGAAGGGGGATATGTAGAACATTTAATACATTAATATATAATATTACAAATTTTTTGAATATGAATTTTTTGGTACTGAAATATTTTGCATAATTTTTGTAGTTTCCTTAAATGTAAGAATTTGTGAGTTAGTAGTTGTTAATTATTAATATTTCAGTTTAAATTTTTTTCCAAAACAATCTGTTAAAAGAACACTTAGATGATTAAAAATATATGTTCTTTAGAGATTTTATAGAGTTTAATTTCAAGTATTGTTTGGAACAATAGGTTGAAACATTTAATTTGTTTTTTGATGTTCTTGAAGCTGTAACTCTTAAACTATTAGAAATAGACCAATAGTGTTTTTACAAAAAATATTCAGGATTGATAGGTCTTTTAGAATATAAAAAAAAATTGGCTGTTGGCGGAAAAAAAATTGAAAAGAGCGTCGCAGCGCCTAGCGTCGATGCGATAAAAAATATCAGTTGACCTTAACGTGTAGTATGTATAAGTTATGTTTGATCGCCGATAACGATTTGTGAACAACCTCTACAGTTTCCGAGAAATTAGGCGTGGGAGTCGAATTTGAATCACCCTGTACAATGTACATGTACGTACAAGTACACATGTTAAAATCAATATACCTTTATGATATCGAATTGTCAAGGTCAAATACAGTTTGTTGTACCAAACTAAAAATGTCTATGTAGGTGAAGACCGAAAAATAAATTAATAACAAATAAGACATTGTAAAACAATAAAGAATTAATTACTTTTTACCTGCCCACGACTCAGAGTTGCACACATTAAATGCAAATCAGTTTACAAGGTGGCGTCAAGGGAAAAAATTAAATACTCAATGCAAATAGGAAATAGGAAATGAGAAATACGCTAGTACAACATATTAACTTGGGTAATCAAGTTTATCTATAAAACTAGGAAATTATATACATTTAATATTTTGTGCCATATTTTTGAGCTTACAAATTACAAAAAGCTTTTTTTATAATATTTCTCACTCTAAAATTAAAAATAAACGTACCTCCCTTTTGAACCATTTTCATGTTATCATTTTTGGCTACCCTCGGATATTATGTTGGGCCCAGTTACCAATAGTGAGCTTTCAAATATATGGACTATAGCCCTGGTCTAATTCAAAATTTGGAAGGCGTAAATTGGTAATTTCACCAATATCTCCAAAATGGTACAGAGTGAGGTAATTTTTTTTACTCAATTATGTTTTTGATACCATCAACAAGAGACTATTTTTGCGATTGCAAATATTATAAGCGTTGGGTTACATAAGAAAAATATTGAAATTATAATTATTGAAATCCTTAACTGTCACAAAGGAGCATACTTTAACGACTGAAAATTAAATAAACTGTAAATATTTCATAATTTAAAAAATATTTTTTTGTATTTCCTGCCTTCTGAAACACAATATAGGTAATGACGTTTTTAATATTTTACATTAAAAAAATTATTTCCTACAATAATAGATTTTATTGGATTACAAAATTATATTTTTTTAATTTTATTTTAACTCCATGGCGGAATTTAGCTTAGAGCTATTTTTCACCACCCAACCAGGACACATCACGAGCATCCATTCCTTCCGACATCGCCATCTGCTGAAGTTGGGTCTCGAACCCAGGAGAGATAGGCAAGTAGCTAGCTGATTTGTGCCACTCAAGCGCGATCTAGCGGTCACCCTACGGTCCAAGTACCGAACCCATCCAGCGTTGCTGCATTTGCTGACTAAATATCGGTAATTGTACGCATGACCCCATCTCACCACCATACACTTTTGAGACAATAGTGAAAAAATATCAAAATGACGTCACAACGTGCAAAGCACCGAATTTACATCTTCCAAATTTGTTTTTCTAGTCGCTTACGTTGGATTTCATAACGGCCGGTTCATGTATTTATCGCTCGCTGTATATATTGTGGGCAAAAGTTAGTGAGAAAAAATATGTCCCT
This sequence comes from Rhagium mordax, assembly GCA_963680705.1. Taxonomy (NCBI): domain Eukaryota; kingdom Metazoa; phylum Arthropoda; class Insecta; order Coleoptera; family Cerambycidae; genus Rhagium; species Rhagium mordax. Next base: position 21,197,585 of record OY796659.1, on the reverse strand, counting down.
TTTTATAATTATTTATTTCGTCACTTTCAGAGAGTATTAATTTTACAAAGTAAATTTTACCCTTCAAACGTTATTGTAATAAAATCCTAAGTTTATAAATTTAATTGTTTCAGGTTGGGAATTAAGAGGTCTTCATTGTTATAAATTTTTTAACATAAGGCATTCCTGGGAAAAGGCAGCAGAACTTTGTAGAAGGTAAGTGTTTTTGTATACTAACGTAATACGATATTGTCGCTTGTTTACAGACTGTCCACACAAACCTCGATATGGAGGGTAACTTGTAGGATTTTAAAGAATTTCGGTATAAGAGTTAGTTACCCTTCAGGAAATAAAGTGTAAAAACTTTTTGGCAATCCATAGTCTAAAATCGGGTAAGTGAAAGATCAGATTAACGAAATCAATAATTCAAACATTTCTTGACGAAAATCCATCTTACAGTACAAAAAATTTAATTGAAAAGAGATAAGAGAGAAGAGAGAAATAAAAAGTAAACAAAACTTTTCAATTAATTATAATCCTTTTTATTTCTGTGCAAAATATTTTAGAAACCCAAATCTAAATCTAAAATAATACATAGATATATTATAAATAAATTTTAAAGACTGTTTGTCAAGAATCTAAAGCTCCGAATTCGATCATGGGGTATGCACTCGCGGGTATATGATTTTAAAAATATGGATATTATCCAGAATTTTATGCCGAATCCGATTCCAGAGGGCGCGATGTCGGCCAAGATTGCGAAATTGCAAAAAAGTAATATTTCCAAAAAAAAATTGGAACTTAAATATTGCATTATCTGTCGTTTACATTGCATTTACGAGCTTATTTCTAAGGATTTTTGAATAATTTTTATATCAATCGAAAGCCTAATGTTTGTAGTTTCATTCAAGTTGAATAGAGAGACATTATTTTCATTATAAACAACACTATAAATTGTTTAAACAATATGTGCTCGGAAAATGTAGTGTAATTTTCGGCATTGAGGTACTTTTGTTATTATTGCAGATAGATATGTAGTTATGTGAGACGAAATACGTAGAATAGACCAACGAACATTTTTTATTAAAATAATTTTTGAATTCGCTGAATAATTTAGGAGGTATGATTTTTTTAAAATGAAGCGCACTGTCTGGTCTACCGCGCGCGCGGTCTCGTTTCTGTAGGCAGGCCATTTACACATGATTTCGAGGCATTCGAGATGATTAAAGAATTTCGCACACGAGTTGCAAACAATATTTTTTCTACGACTTTAATTTGATTAAACTAAAACCGTAAAACGATATCTTGCATTATAATATTTAATGCAAATTAATTTAAAAAAATATAATAGCAGATTTGTCTCAGAACTATGGAAACTAATATGTTTGACAACAAACATTTTTCTCTGACGTTTTCGATATTGTGAGTGTTGAATATTGTGGGTTTTTTAAAGTAAAATAATACATAAGATAATAATGGAAAGTCTCGAAAGTCATAGACTGTTTTTAAAATAATTTAAAAATTTCTACTTTCAGTTAATTCATTTCATAAAACAATAAATCTTTTTGAACTAGATGTTTGCTTAATTCTTGTATATACATTAAAAATTATAAAAAACAGGCAATAATTAAATTTATAATCGGTATGTGATGTGCAAAATATTTTGCGCACGGGGCATGGTAACGCAAAAAAATAATGTCAATGAAAAAATGTCTCATTTTAGACACTGTCGTTATTGCGCAAACATAACCTTTTTTGACAGTTGTAGAAAAAAGTATTTACTCGTATTATTACGTACAATATTTTACAATTTTTTTTTGTAAGGTATAAGCAACATTTTTGTAACGTCTTGTATGAAAGTTCGTACAGATCATAAATAATGCTCACAAACAGAACAAATTATTGGTATTTAATTTAAAAAAACTACAATGATATTAAAATAATTTTCGTCTTGATAAAATGATGGTTGTATGTATTGTAAATTCTTTGTACATGATATAACTAAAATTGGAGTATTATAGGTAAGTAGCTATACATATGATTTATGTGATAATGCCATAATTAATAGTCATTAAACTTATTTCTGGGAATCACGCCAAATTCTAAAAAAATAAATAGAAATAAGAAAATGGTCAAAATATGTCAAGATAAAAGTGTAGTATCAAAGGCAAACCTCAACAGTTTGCCCCAGAAAACCACTGTAATCGGAACTATACCGGGTGACCACGGATCATGGTAAACCCCCGCCATTTCCACAATTCTTGAGCTATCCAAATGAAATTTTGCAGCAGTAATTAAATGTACGTCCAAAAAAACTCATTCACCTGTCAAAGTTACGTCTTTTAATTGTTTCTTTCATGGCTAGTCTGATAAATAGTATAAAATGACGTGTTGTGGTGATTTTTTCCCTTTTTTTATTACTTGCACATTGCAATTATTTTAAAAACAGTCTATGACTTTCGAGACTTTCCATTATTATCTTATGTATTATTTTACTTTAAAAAACCCACAATATTCAACACTCACAATATCGAAAACGTCAGTGAAAAATGTTTGTTGTCAAACATATTAGTTTCCATAGTTCTGAGACATATCTGCTATTATATTTTTTTAAAATTAATTTGCATTAAATATTATAATACAAGATATCGTTTTACGGTTTTAGTTCAATTAAAGTCGTTGTAGAAAAAATATTGTTTGCAACTCGTGTGCAAAATTCTTTAATCATCTCGAGTGCCGCGAAATCGTGTGTAAATGGCCTGCCTACAGAAACAAGACCGCGCGCGCGGTAGACCAGACAATGAGCTTCATTTAAAAAAAATCATATCTCCTAAATCATTCAGCGAATTAAAAAAATATTTTAATAAAAAATGTTCGTTGGTTCTATTCTCCGTATTTCGTCTCACATAACTACATATCTATCTGCAATAACAAAAGTACCTCAATGCCGAAAATTACACTACATTTTCCGAGCACATATTGTTTAAACAATTTATAGTGTTGTTTATAATGAAAATAATGTCTCTCTATTCAACTTGAATGAAACTACAAACATTAGGCTTTCGATTTATATAAAAATTATTCAAAAATCTTTATAAATAAGCTCGTAAATGCAATGTAAACGACAGATAATGCAATATTTAAGTTCCAATTTTTTTTTGGAAATATTACTTTTTTTGCAATTTCGCAATCTTGGCCGACATCGCGCCCTCTGGAATCGGATTCGGCATAAAATTCTGAATAATATCCATATTTTTAAAATCATATACCTCGCGAGTGCAGGGTTCGGCATTTTAGAAGCGTCTTTTTGGATGCTAGATTCCTTACTAAAAATTATTTTACAGATTCTTTAAATACGAGAAAATAAATTAATAAAAATAATAATTAATTAATAGATGAACAATCACGGATGTCGCCAAACCCCGAACTCAACCACAAGAGATCATTTTTAAAAACATTAAATTACTTTAAAGAAACCCCTGTGTGCTGAATTTACGTTTACAATCTTAAGTAAATAATGAATAAAGCAAGAAAATCAAATTAATATTATAAGAACAACTACTATTAAAATACAATAATACATTTTTTTTCCTTAAAATAAACATGTTGGACAAATCATTCTAAGGTTTAAAGGCTCATCTCTGATATGGAAGAACTGATACATCTGATGTTGCCCAACACGCTTTTGAAAATAACCATAAAATAAGTATTAATGATGAATAATAGACAGTTGTTAAAAGAGTTTAGAAATTGCAATATGTAAATATAGTATGAACAAGGGACCGATCCCAATTATTCTCCAACGATATGTCATCAATACCAGAGATAGTTCTTAAGGTACAATAGCCCTTAAACTTTTCGAATCTGCTTTGTTGGTATACTGTCGGAAAGTGCTTGTGAGGACCCATACACAGCCTACTTTATAGGCAGTGGCCCATATGGGAGGCAAAAATGTCTGTATCCAAATAGGAAAAATATACGGCATTATATCTCGCATTATTAATATTATTTTAAAATATGTAGGATATAATTAATATTAATTTAAGAGTTGTTTAACTGCTTTTTTTATTTACATCTTTGAAATATGCATATTTTCACATACGGCAATTTCATTTCAAATTAAAAATAATAGTTTCAAAATATACGAGAGGACCTAGGGTCCTGTGCGCCTCCAAAAAGATTCACATATTTTTAAATTCAAGCGCTCAAATTCGAGAGTTGATATTATACATAAAAGCACACGTATTGTGTTCTTGTCGAGATTTTTCTGTTTCTGGATTTAAATGGAAATGGAAATAGAGGTCAGTTTTGTTCTTAAATAGAATAATTTTTTTTCTTTAACATTCAGATGAAGATATAAATTCTCACTATTTAAACATGAAAATTTGATAAAAAATTTTGGCGAATTTTCTGTTTGAAAAAAAAGGGAAATTATTATTTATTGAAGAACGATACTGAGGTGTTCTGAAGTTATCTTCTACTTGGTCCTGGAATTTAACTCTGGGCCTACCTCTCTTTCGAGTTTCAGCCGGTGTTTGGTGTAATATTTGCTTTAGGGGTTCCATTTTATCCATCCTTTCTAGGTTATGAAGTCCTATACAATTTTCGTGTTCCATTTTGCACGTTAAGCCTTTCTAGTTGCTGTGGTTGTGTAGCTGACACTATATAATAATAATAATAATAATAATAATAATAATAATAATAATCTTCGTCTACTTAGGGCACACGAGTCTGGAATCTACAGTAACTAACCCTGCGGGATGTGGGGAGTTGCTGTAGATTATTCGCTGGCGCTCTCTCTGTGTGGTGTCGGAGGCCACAGGGAGACTGTCCAGCATTTTCTTCCGGAAACGAAAAAAAAAAAAAAAAATCGTCTTTATTATGAAACTAGGCAAAAAACAATACATTTGTTTCTTAACCTAAGAATATAACAATATATGGTAGGCGAAGTTTAGCCTAAGGCTACTCTTACACTTAACCTACATACTTAACAAAAGAGAAAATTAAAAATTAAACAAATTTTAAATTTTAAGTTCATATAAAATGATACTAACAGTAGTAGTAAAAAAGTTAACAAATAACTATAAAAAATAGAAATAGTATAATAAGAAATAGTATAATAAGAAATAACAAAGGAAAACAAAAAACGTTTGAAACTTCAAGAGATTAAAAGTAGAGCTTTTACAGCAGTTTTAAATTTTTCGGTACTTAAAGTTTTATAATCCTTATGTAGAGAATTATACAGAGTTATTGCATTAAATGTAAATGATCTCCGAAACATGGCAGTGGAATGTTGCGGCATGGTTAGCGTTGTCTTGTGTCTAATATGATGAGTATGAACATGGTCTCGAGCAACAAGTTTTTCTTTGAGGTATATAGGAGTTGAAGTGATGAGGAGATGATGTACGAGAATCATAAATCTCATATCTACAAGTTTGTCTATTTTGAGCCAACACAAATTTTTAATATTTTCAGAGATTCTGTCAAATTTCCTTAGACCAAAAATAAATCTACAGCAAGCATTATGTACTTTTTGAATTCTAATTTTTGTTGTTTTATCTAAGCATGGATAATAAACTATGTCACAATAATTAAGGATTGGTAATACAAGAGTTTCACATAGTGTTTTCTTTATAGACAAGTTGAGAATATGCTTGTGCATGTACAACAGTTTTAATCTAATATAAGTATTTTGAATTAATTTTTTGCAGTGAAAGTGAAATCTTAATTTTTCATCAAAATTTAATCCCAAACATTTCAGATTATCCGTGAACTTAACATCTTTACCATCAATTTTAATGTTTAGTTGCATTTTAATATTATATCTTTGACGTTCAGGACAAAAAAGAATGACACTACATTTATCCGGATTCAATTTCAGGTTATGTTCTTTAGAAAAATGAGATATTGATTCTAGATCCTTATTGATTTTATCTGTGGCCTCAATTACGTTAACAGGTACAAAGTGATGTAAAATTTGCGTGTCATCTGCATAAGCTTGAATGTTGGAATACTGAATACTTTTGAATATATCTGCAGTGTAAATAATAAACAAGAGAGGCCCCAAGATAGATCCTTGTGGGACACCAGACAGTACATATTTTTTATCAGAGAAAGAATTTTGTATTTTAACTCTTTTCGAGCGTTGAGACAAGTAACATTTGAACAAAGACACGGAAATTTCATCAAATCCATAAAAATGTAATTTTGCACACATAAGTTCGTGATCGATTGTATCGAAAGCCTTAGAAAAATCTAAGGCAATCAATACTGTGGCATTATGTTTATCAAGTGCCCTAAAAATATTGTGTTCCTATGTGTTCCTTTTTCTTTCGTTTTATTATTCGTTTCTCTTCCCGCCTCAATTGCTTACACCCTTCTTCTACTTGGCTTGTTCTTCGACCTTGAAGTCTTATATATGCTTGATTTCTTCTCTGGGTTGCCTTTTTGCACTCCTCATCATACCACTCTGATCCTCTTCGCTCTTGTTTTTGTTTCTCTATTACTTCTGTTGCTACTTCTTCCACTGCTCTCCTACATTCACCCCAGTATTTATCAACATCCTCGTAAATGTTCTTCTTTAGGTCTTTTCTTCAAGTCATTGTGCAACTTTTTTAGCTGCTTCGGGCGTTTTAAGCGCTTCCGTGTTAAACTTTTCTTCTTTACTTCCTTTTTCTTTCCATTAAACTTTCTTAAACTCAACATAAAATTCGAAAAAAATGATGCTTTCTTTACTACCTAAGATATTTAAAGATGATGATACTTCTAATTATATTATGAATAATATTTCATAAGAATATGTGTTCTACAGTCTTTTGTTTCCGAGATAAGGAGCGATGGTAGCTAGTTCGATCAGTCACAGAATTTTTCCATTATTTTAAATTATTTTTAAATAACTTTCATACTAAGAAATTTATTTCATTTTGTTAACCATACAATGGGATATTTTATATAATATTTTTAATTTCCTAATACAACTATTACCTAGTATTAACGATTTTAATATGCACATACATATTTATTTATATTTGCATCTACGGGTCTGTTAAAACATTTGCACCAGCACAAAAAAGACGCCACGGGTATGTAAGGTTGACTCTGAGATCGAATTTTCTTACATCGTTTCTTATTGTATTTCTTGTCTACATCAGTTCATCAATGACTATTGGGAATCTAAATTTAATGCTTGATTTGGAAATACAGAACATGTAACTGACAATCATTCAAACACTTTTACAATTTCTTAAAAGGGCGATAATATAAATGCACTTTTTTAAACAATTTCTGAACAAAAAGAAAAATTGAGAAAAAGCAGAAAAATCAAATTTGTGAAAATCAAACAACCAGTATCGTTCTACGACAAAGTTTAAATAAAATGAGGCCACATGTCTCCAACAAATAAATCACCCGGTGTATTACATTTGTGAAGTGATCAAAAGCTCAATCAATCAAGATGGGCATGTCCGTAGTATCATAGTACCGTCTTTTTTTACTTTACTGTTATAATCTTTATTATTATAAAGTTATTAAATTATTATTATAACAGATACTCAAAATAGTCATCACCCACTACCGACTAGAAAATAGGTTAACTGTTCCCGAGAGTTTCAAATAACATTCTAGTGCAGTATTTGGTATTCCCTCAATTTCTGACATTCTCGCATGTAAATCTTTCAAATTATCCTAACGATTCTTGTGAACGGTACTCGTGAAATGACCCTGTAAAATGTCTTCATTTGACCGCCATTACCTTGATTACCAACTTATTTTTCAAATAATAAAAATATTGAATCATCATTATTCAAAATCAGCACCATCCACTGCTACAAAATGATCTAATCGTTCCTGACAGTTTTAAATAACGTTGTCCAATGCGTGTCTTGTATTCTCTCAACTTATTCGCATTTCTAATCCTTACCAATTATTTGGTCAAGTGTTAAAAACGGAGCTTTTGAGATGATCACAGAAAAATTCAATAGATTTAAATCGTGACATCTAGGTGGTCATTCAATAGATTCCCTTCTTGTCTTTGTTTTGTTTGTGGAGCTGTTGAGTATGAAGTTCAAAAAGAACTATTCTACTAACAAAACTTTCGTTAACGTTATACATTTCCATCACGTCACAAAATTTTATTCTGTAGTCGATATCATGTTTATCTAGACGCTATAATAACTGCACCCTGTATGAATAAAATGTATCTGTTTTTTGAAAGATTAGTAACACAGTAAAATCAATTGCTGAAATTTTGTAACTGTTAACGTAAGAGTTTTGTTTTCTATCATCATGAATTGTATCCAAAATGCTCCAACGGTAAAAAAATTTATGGACTCATTATTATTCGTCCCTAGCTTCTAATTAATTATTAAATATAATACATAATATTATGTTTCATTCTTAGAGGTAGACAGTTAATAACGGTTTCGTAAATGTAGGCTTGCATACATTTAACCAAGTTTATTCGTATTCTTATAAGCACTGAATACTAATGAAGTTTAACAACAATCACATTTTTGTTTATTGCTCATCGATTTTAATAATTACAAAAATAAGTATAGCTTCAATGGAAATGATAGAAGGTGACTCACATGAATGCAAAAAGTTCAGAATATATGTATATGCAGATGGTCCCAAAAGTGGGACTTTATTTTACTTTTATAATAATATATCAATTAAGTAACAATAAAAGTTGAACATTTCAGTAATATAAAATATTTAAAAACTTATCTATTTCAGTATTCAATAACTTGACTGTTGAACAAAATAAAAGAGAGCTCCAGCATTTATTTATTTATTTACTTATTAATGTAACACAGAACAAATTGACTAAATTAAATTGTGAATTTTAAAAGCATCGTAAGATTACTGTTGTGGACCCTTATTCTTTACCGATTTAACCTTTCGACATTAAATTTACTTTTGTTTCAATGAATTTGTTTTTAAGAGCGTTTTTTTATTAAATAATATTTTTAAGGACACCCCTTTTCTTCGCGGTTTCTAGACATCGCGGTCCGCTAGCTGTGTAATCTACACCATCTACAGTCATTTTCCACATCCTGTAGTGTTAGAGGCAGTAGATTTCAGAAATATGTAACTTAAGAAAATGAAAGGAACTTAGGATGACTGCTTTCTGCATTTAATTGACTCGCCAAATTCTATGCAAACTTTTGATAGGCTTTACCTTTAGTACCGAAATTAGCTTAAACTTCATACTCCAAAGTACATTGACTGTTGAGATGATTTCCTTAATCCCGTGTTACCTTTGCGAATACCAGCAGTTGAAGCTTGTATTGTATTTATTTAATTTGTCTTCCTTAAAAGTAATGGGACGTACTGAGAGCTAGATTATATGTATATTCTTCTTAGTCTGATAATGTAAGACTTTTTAGTTAAATCAGTATTACTCATTCTAGAAGCGGACTAATTTTCTCCAGGGATATAAAGCAGTGTTGATGTTTGGTCTACTTCATACACGTGCTGCAGATGCAGGGCTGTCCTAAGATATTTGGCGTCCGTGGGCTACTAACAATAATGCGCCCCTTTCATAAGAAATACACAGGAGGGGAAGCAAGAACGGGGTGATTTGAGAGCAAGCAAAATTGCCGTCCCAAAAGACTGGCACCCCGAGGCTATGGCCCATTGATCCCTGTGGTTAGTGTGGCCCTATGCAGATGGTACATAACACTCGTAACATCGAGTCATATCGGTAAATGTAGGTCGAAACCAAGGATTTTATACTTACTAAAGAGGAGTTCCTATGCTGCAAAGTTAGACATCGAGGCTGTATTCCTGACGTCACTTACGGTCGATTTGTCCGTAATTTTTAACTTTTTTCAACCAAATTCAATCTGCGTTATTGTTTTTATAAAATTATGAAAATTTTGCACTCGATTATAGATTCACTTGTAAACCCTGAACGCATATACCGTTAGGAGTTAGGGTTAGGAAAAGTATGGATACTCCTGAATAACTTGGAAGAATCGGGTTTTTATGAAAAATAGTTGAAACGAAATTTATCGAACTCGCCCATGCGAATCATGACCTTGAAGTTGACCTTGAGCCTCGTGTTCAAGGTCATTTGAGGGTCAACTTTAAATTTTCAAATGGAAACACCTATTTTTGACTCCGAATTCGAATAGAGGGGAAAATTTCGAGTTCAGATATGAGGTCATTACCTTGATGCTAGTTTCGAGGTCAAACTTGATCCAATCGGATAACTTGGAGGGATTGTGTTTTCGGAAAAAATGTTTAAATAAAACTTGTTGAACTCGCCCATGCGAATTGGACCAGTTCACCTTTGTTGTTCGAACATTATTCACGAAAACTCGATCCACCTAGGGTTACCAGATAAAAATTTGTCCACCCAGGACAAGCCTTTAAGAAAATCCGGACAAAATCCGCCCGTCATATTTTTTTTTTAGCAAAGTAACAATTTTCACATTATCTACTGATTGATGATGGTTACTATTATACCATTTTCATTTTACTAATAAAACAAGAGCAAAAAAATACATTTTTTATTCAAACTTACAAAACTTAAAACTTACAAAGTAAAACAAGTAATTTGAAGGCAACTACTTTAAAATCCGGACATTTATGAAAAATCCGCCCGGACCCACCCGGACGTAGTAAAAACCCGAACATGTCCGGATTAATCCGGACGTCTGGTAACGTCATCCATCCAAGTTATCCGAGTGGATCAAGTTGACCGCAAAACTAGAATCAAGGTCATCATGACCTCGACAATGAACTTCGAATCTGAGAGTGAAATTTTTCCTTCTTTCCGAATCCGGAGTCAAAAATAGGGGTTCCCATTTGAAAATTTTAAGTTGACCTCTAAATGACCTTGAAGACTAGCCTCAAGGTCAAGGTCATGGTTCAATCCGCATGGGCGAGTTCGACAACTTTTGTTTGAACTATTTCTCACAAAAACCGATCCCTAAAATTTATTCAGAAGCATCCATGCTTTTTCCTAACCCAGTAGGTATATTATATAAACTCCACCTGACAAGTATTAAATAACGTGGGCTACGTCACAATTTTGGTGAACAGATCTGTATTTGTGATCCTTTTTAATATAAAATCCTTAGGTCGAAGATACCTGGTAAATAAGTTTATTTGAGCCATTCCGTGTCTGATTTATAAGGGCCCTAAGTTGAATATTTAAAATTCCACTTAAAAGCTAGTAATTATTAGTAATTATTTAGAATTTAAATAGCTATATAGCATTCAAAATTTATTTTTAATCAGTTTAAACCGTAATTGTTAATAAAATAAATGAAATGAAATTTTATGAACATTTATGATCATTTTAACATATATGTATATACTGCCCGTGATAAAAAAAAAATTACCGACAAAGATATTTGTATCAGTTAACCTTCGAATTAACAGAAAATTAATTTATACAAGATGTTCTCATGACTGGCACTTTATACAGCGTGTCCCACTTTTAATGGCCCCCCCTTCACAACTCAGTTATTAGTTATTCAATTTTAACCAAATTTGGATCGGTGTCAATGACCTTTGGTGTGATCTTTTTGAATTAAACAAAATTTATTTTTGTCAGTGGCGTGCATTTTTATTAAGAAAAAAAGGGGTGGCTTCTTCGAGAAGTCATATTAGGTATTTTTTTACAGAAAAAAAACGAATACAATATTATTAATCAGCATGCTTTAGAACCCCCATGCCGAAAATTTCACAATTTCATTTTGATTATGGGTTTCCGAATAACGGGCCCAGTAAGAATACATTTTTTCATTCGTAAATAATTGACAGCTGTAAAACGGTTTGCGTTTTGAAAAAAAGTCATTCCTCATTTTCAATTTAAATTGATTTACTCTATCTCCTCATGCTTTCAAAAGTTTCAAATGCTGCAAGCAAAAATTTTTCATTGGACGTTAAAAAAATATTTTAACCGGTTCTGTATTATTTGGGCATTAAGTGATAAAAAATTATCTTATGTGATAAAAAATCAATTTTATACCAAAAGAAAAAAAGGTTGCTCTGATATTAAATTAAACTATTTTTCGAAAAATAAACCGTTGTCAAGTTAATTATTTACGACTGCGGCATTTCAAACTTTTGAGCACATGATGTGAGTGTTGAAAATGACGAATGACTTTTTTTCGAAACACAAACCGTTTTCAAGTTATAAGTTATTTACGACTGAAAAAATGTATTTTCACTGGGCCCGTTAGTCGAAAATCCTTAATCAAAAGGTAGCAAAATTTTGTACATGGGAGTTCCAAAGCATGCTGATTAATAATATTGCATTAGTTTTTCTGTAAAAAAAATGCCTAATATGACTTCTCGAAAAAGTGACCCCGTTATTCTTAATAAAAATGCACGCCACTGACGAAAATAAGTTTTGTTTAATTCAAAAAGATCACACCAAAGGCCGTTGATAGTAACCCAAATATGGTTGAAATCGGAAAACTAATAACTGAGTTGTGAAGGGGGGGGGGCATTAAAAATGGCACACGCTGTATATACAAAACTATTTATTCTAAAAACTAAATATAAACTGACCTATTTGAATAATCAAAAATATGATGTAAATACGAGTTTATAGGTTTATGTACGTTTGTGAGAGTACGAGAGAGGTCCTATGGAGAAATGTGCTGTTTTTTACTTCATCTTCATCTAAATCGATTATTTATAACAAAAATTGTTGGCTTACCTAAATTAAACTATAAGAAGACTACAATTGTTTAAAAGTGTCCATTGTTTGGCCAATTAAGTTTAAATACCAAAAATATGAAAAGTATATTTCATAGTGAAGGGAATTAAATTTCCATACAGTTGACAAAATTAAATTAAAAATAATAACTATAACCTTTTTGTAGTTTAACTTACTGTACTATACTATACTCGTGTAAACTAGTCAGGAGACGTAAACAATGTCCACACATAATCTTCTATGAAGTCCTGAGCAAGTAAAAGTACCGTGCGTCGTAGGTAACAATAACTGAGGGTCATGGATCGATTTAGGCTACAATCTTTTTAGTAATACGAGTATATCCATTAAGGAATAAGATGTGACCAAAATTGAAGAAAAGTTTGAACCTCTGTATTTTCACGAGTGTAAAGTTATCCACGAATTTCCAACAACGGTTTCTCACGTAGAAACAGTTTCGCTTGGGGAACTCGTAATCTATTAGGGCACGTTCTCACCAAAGGCGACCGGCGACAGCAACGCAACAGCAACCCAACTACGGTTTCTATTGCGTTGGTCTTGTGTACTTACTAGAAGCAATTAATTTAGAAGTCAGTTGTGAGAAAAATGTCCTCCTCATCAGATGAATACTGCATACTTGCTACTAAGAAAGTGTAGAAAGACGACAAATAGAAAATTTTGGGTTAACCCTTCTTATACGGTAAATTTGGGACATAGTTCTTATGTAGTAGCTCAGGAATTAAATCATGATCCTATTAAATTTCACGGATTCTACCGTATGAGCAAGCGCACATTTCAAATTGTGGTAGAAATATTAAAACCTGAAATAAGCAAGAGAAATTTCCAACCAGGCTTTTTCCTTGATATCCAGACGGATGTAAGAATCGTTCTTTATATCGTATAAACATTGATATGTTTCCACAAGTGCCACAAAATTTAAATTTTTAGTAGAGTCGTCCATTTTAACATGTATTTTCAAACAACTTTGACTGAAACCTGACGATCGCGACGCGGATAACAGCACATCTAGCAACCGGTTTCTCATTGGTTGGGTTGCCGTTGAGTTGAGTTGCGGTCAGTGGAAACACGTGTATCGAAATATTAGCGCTACGTCGCGTTGTAGTTGCGTTGCTGTCGCCGGTCGCTTTTGGTGAGAACACGCCCTAAGTCTGCTAGTTGCTGGGTTTTAACGTTATTCAAATTTAAAAAAAAATCATATGTTCGTATTCTCTTCATCATGCCAAGGTGCTAGGATTAAGTTCTAATTTAATATTTTCGGAAACCCAGGAGTTCGTATTGGGTGTATGTTATCATTTAAATGTAGTTTTTTTCTTGTTCCTGTGATCATTCCATTTTTTTGTACCCATTCCATGGTCTCTACGTCAGAAATCTTTGCTGGAAATTCGTGAATAACTCCACACACATCAATTATTGAGACTCTTGGATATGATGCCTTAAAATATTTTTTTTACCTCAAAGTATACGATTCAGGGGTGAACTTAAAGTTTTTTTTTGTTTTGCGCTTCTAGCTATGCAGCCAGTCGCGAAAGAATATTACTTTTTTACACAGCGGTCATTAATACTAACAACAATAATTAATAACAAAAAAAAACAAAGGGAAACGAACAGGGACACACGCTTGAGTTTTTCAGGGCCTTATATCTTTACAAAATATGGCTTTAGACTACGGATAGGAAAACAGACCCTCAGACTCAAAGGAAACAAAAGCTAAACCTATTTAAGACTTACAGTTCGTATTGAAAAACGGATTAAAACATTTATTGGAATTAAACCTGTTTGGGCTTTGATATACATTATACATCTAAAAGTTTACCGTTTTTGATCATTTTTAACAACCTATAAAAATTATGTCTTTGCTCGTTTAGCATTCCGTTTCATTGCAAAAATACATAGAGGTCCACTAATATATCTAAAAAAAATGGATAGGCTGGTTTAATTTGCTGCAGTTTATTTTGACTAATGTAATTTAAAAGAATTCACACAATTAACACCCACAGTGAACTATACAAATAATATAAAATGCGAATAAAATAATATGTATACATTTAACTGGTCTACATTTTTAGAAATTGCTAAGTAATTGACACATTTTACATTTTTAGCGAATATAAAAGTAGCTGCTTATTATAAAACTAACACATTAATTAGACATGAATATCTCGCGTGCTATTCAATCTAGCTGAAGTACCGTAGAAATAACGAGAGCTGAACAAATTGGTTTTAACTATCTCAGAGAAGTGATTTTATGCGCTATAATTTAATAATCACGGATTTTATTTAATTTAACAAATGATTTACTTTTCAACTAATCTACTATAGGTATATCCTCTTGAGCCGTCGAATAATATTATTGGATATTAGTTTTAAATTAATTTATTCATTTTATAATCTGGATCTATTTAAGAAAAAACAAGTTGCGTTTTGTATCTTTAATAATTTGCCACAAACTGACATATTTTATTTTTGAAATTATAAAACATTAACATTTCTCTCTAAGAAGTAAAAACTGGATAACACTGTTAAAAAAATATCGGTAGGGGAGACCGGGGATGGTTGAGCACAGGGGTAGGTTGGTACAAGCTTAATATTTCCTTAACTGTGCAACAGACGGCAACCATGACTGTGTAAGTGTATTCCTCAGATGATCAAAGCAGACGATAGAAACCGGTAGTTATATCTGTTTATTTGTTACCGAGTTATAAAATGTTTTTTGTTTTAATTACTTGTGAGTAAATATTTTCATTTATATATACCATTATAAAACATGGTCAATGAGTAGGTTTTAGTTTCTATTTTGCTCAGTGACGAATATATATTTAGTTTGCTTCATTTCTGTATATTGAAACAAACATATAACGTACCTATTGATTCAAGAGCTGTGAAATTTTGACAATTTATGGCGAAGGGGTTGGTTGGTACATTTTGGTCCAGCTCGGTTGGTACTGGTACTGGTTGCACCAAAAAAACTTAAACAGAACAGACGCAAGACAAAATCTTCCTGTCTAACTGACACTCCTATGAAAGATGAACTTGAAAAGGAGAAAAGTGCGAAAATGAGCAGCGAAAAAGAGATGAATAGTAATTCATTTTATTAGAATAAAATCTACCTTTTAACATTATTACACTAACCTAGCCTAATCTAAATTACTTTTTAACGTTACTATTATTTTTGTTGAACCAAAAAAACCCAAAAATATAGACTACACCAACCAACTCCGTAGTGTGTACCAACATACCCCGGCTAAGGGGCATGTTGGTACACATGACATGACCTGACAATTGATTTTTTTTTGGCTACATACTTTTTTATATTTGTGTTTAATATGATTAATTACCTAGTCAAATAAAGTAGCTGCCATTGCCCTACACCAAATTTTTAATTATATCTATAGATGAGATGCAAAAAATTCAAATGTAAATTTTGTCCCAACCAGCCCCGGTCACCCCTACCGTTAATCACAGTACAAAATATTAATTACAGTCAGATCCTAAATGATAAATTTTAATTGAACGTAATTTATATAAGCTGGGTGTATTAAAAGAAAAATGCCACGGATATATGAAAAAAAAACCTGTCTATTTGGGAATCAAACTTTCCTCATCTCATAGCAGTATTTAAGGTCATCAGTTATTGATATCAAATCGATAACAAAAAAACTGCTAAGTTTAGGATTAAAGCTTTCTCATCGTAGTAGAATTCTTTTATTGCACTTTGACGAATCGAGTTATAAATATTTTGTGTCTATACATCTATTTATCTGTCTATTTGAATAAATTAGTTGATTTTCTTTATATAATATATATTTCTTTCTTTGTATGGAATTTTTTAACACATATTCTTGAATATTTTCAAATTCAGGTAAACTAAAAAAAATCTGGAATTTTAAAGAATTAACCTAAGCCTATATATTTATAATACTTGTATCTCTTTTTCTTTTTACAATTCTTATTCTTTTTTTGATACGCATTGTTTATAAATCACTTTATTTAGGTTTTATACAACCATAACATATACAACTTGACACACTTATATTGATGTTTCATCTCTAAACATACAATTATAAAATCTATTGGCCTTTTTTAATACATGATAAAAATTAGATTAGAAATTACAAAATTCAAAACGTCTAAAAATAAATCATTGAAGTAAATTTTTTTCTAACTCACCACAAAATTCATTAATTATGGCTACCAATCAATAAACGATGTCCCCAAGCATGTATATCGTTTTTTTTCATTGGTAACCATAATGAATGAATTTTGTAGTGAGTTACAAAAATTTTTATTTCAATAGTGTATTTTTAGACGTTCTGAATTTTTATTTGTAATATTTAATCCAATTATTATCATGTATTAAAAAAGTCCAATAGATTTTATAATTGTATGTTTAGAGATGAACCATCAAATTTGATATGTTTGTTATTATTATGCTTATATAAAACCTAAATAAAGTCATTCATAAACTTGTATCTCTTATCAGTAACAATTTTCCTGCAAAAAAGTTGGAGCTCCAGCATGGACAAATATAAAGTAAATAGATTTGATTTGCAATCTTTCATCAAAAGTTAAAAAATTATAAAGTGGAACATGGCTTCCTGTGGTACCCTATAATACCCCAAACCAATTTTGTGCAACTCAACAGACTCAGCCTTTTCCTTGGACTTCAGAATTAATGAATATGAATATGAAAGCTGTATCTCAAAAATTGTGACAGCTATCGCGTTACATACAACGTACGTGTAATCAACAAAAGGGAAAAGATTAAGTACAAGGGCTTCCTGATGTAGGTTGAAATACATAGTTGGTTATTGAAATTCCCAAAAACGTATTGATGATTAATTATTTTATTACTATGTAGTAAACGATGAATACATTGCCTGCATTACACTGTTTTAGCGTAAATAAAGTATTTAGATTTTACCTTTTGTTCCATTTATTAAGCGACAAAAATTAGTTATTTTCTATCCAGCATCCTGTTATCTTTTACCAATTTTACTGTTGATGCTTTCCTGGATATACATTATAGCTATTATTCCCACTCAAATG
The DNA here is from genome assembly GCA_963680705.1 of Rhagium mordax. Taxonomy (NCBI): domain Eukaryota; kingdom Metazoa; phylum Arthropoda; class Insecta; order Coleoptera; family Cerambycidae; genus Rhagium; species Rhagium mordax. The sequence goes on along the minus strand of OY796659.1, from coordinate 21,179,863 downwards.
ATTATTTTTATGACATGCACACTTTTAAAACTTATATTTATAACATATCAGTGATAAATATTAATCACGCGGCAGCCGAACAAAGCCATGGCAACATTTCTTAGGGCCAGGAAACAACAAACAATCTATTAAACATAGTCATACGTTATATGATCATTATTTATTTCCTTTTTTTATTTCAGATATGGCAGCGACTTAATGGCAGTGGAATCATACAGTGAAAATAATCTTACAGCTACAATAGCCTCATCATCAGTACCTTTGGAACGACGAGGAGCTAGTCATTACTGGTTAGGATTGGCTTCCTTGGATGATCTCAGAACGAATACTCTTGAATCAGCTGCTGGTGCTTTAGTATCACAGTATTCAGGTAAGTTTGTAAAATAACATAATATTTTTAAATACATCAATTAAATATTTGTTTTTGATTTCTGTTGCTAGAAATAAAAATTAATTTGAACTAAAAACGATTTTCTGACAAATTAGTTTTGTTTAGTTTAATGAGTTTATTAAAAGCAGATTCTAAAACACAATGTTTTTAAATCTTAAATCTATACTTTCATACGCTATGCATTATGCATTACGCAGGTCACGCTTTAGTATTAAATTTATTTTATTTTGCATAATGTTTATGACTTGCAAGTTTATTTAATAAGACGAGTAACATGATTACTTTTTAGAGCATTATTCTACGTTTTTTATTTCAATTCCATTTAGTAACGAGTAGTTTGCTCAAGAAATAAGTATGGCATAATGTTTATAACTATGCTAGCTTCAGGAAGCAATGCTTTAGTATCATCAAATTATATATGTTTTGTCCTTCGATAGCTTTTGATCATACATTTACTATAGCTGTGTATGTTCAGCTGAAATTAAATGGACAATAATGAAGATAATAGTCAGTATATTCGGTGGACACGTAAACATTGAACCGTATCCCTTAGTGAAGAAAATTTTATAGAAATTAACTGGAAAAGAATTGTAAAATATTATGTATTACCGACTCGGTAGCGCATGAGTGACACGCATGGCTCTGGTCACTGCCTATCGTGACTGGGTTCGAGCCCCAGCACCGCTACTGAAAATGTTGGTAGTTATAAATGTTTGTCTGCGTTTTTCTAATGTATAACCCCCTTCTGAACATTTTATGTATGTCATGTATATTATTTATTTAATTATTGTGTAAATTTATAACTACCCACCGTATATTAACCATCTAGCAATGTTTGAAAACTGGAAATTAAAAAATTCCGTAAAATTGAGTAGGTACACATTCTAATTCCTAGAACTCAATATTTATTCAGAATACCTCTTTTCTTTGTTCTTAATGTGCATTGATCTTGTTAGGGAAATAACAACGTGTCAAGGTTGAAATCGTTTACCCTTCACTTCACTGACAACAGTAAAATAATGTCAGAAAATAAGTTTAAAGTATTTGAATTTATTTTTATTCTTACCTAATTAATGTTATGTTAGAATTTAGCATGATACTCGGTGCAAATGAAGCTACGCTTATACAGTTTGCTTTCTTTGATCATTCAGATGGACGGATGATATTTTAATTTATGTTATTAAAGATATAAAACATTTTCACTGGAAATATCCTCAACAGTCATATTTCAAGTTTTGATACTTTTCCTATCTATTTTTATGAGATTTTTAAGTTTTTGATACGAAGAATGTAATCGCCAAAAAAAAAGGAATATAAAAAAGTTGTGAAAATATAGATACGAATAATTTATATTTATCTTTGATCCTAAACATGCAAAAATATATAGGATGATTTCAAATAAGAAAGCCGATGCCATTTCTGCCGAAACCAAAAACGCAACATATGTGTATAATAACATAGTTATTCAAATTTCATCCGTTTGCTTCCATGATTAAAGAAAACATAAAGAGGGGGTGTTCCTAGTTTTATTTACACGCAATCTGTATACAATTCAATACCTACCTAAAAACTTATTGATTTCTACATACGATTCCACATAGAGTTCGTCGATGTCGTTTGTGCTTGTGCACTTGTAATAAACGAAAGAAAAAGCAGACGTAGAAAATTAAAATATTGGTAAAATAATATCTTTATTACTATGCCTCCGGAGCTTTCTTAATAAAGAAAATTCATTATTTTCAAGTGTTGAGTATCAGTTAATATGATACCAGCCAGCCTAAGTGGCTATATCTGAAAAATTCTCTCTGAGACGAGAGACATAAGCTCAGTCATCATGACCTTAAATACTGGTATAGAATGAGATCATAGGACGTAGGAATATGTAGGGCAATATAAATATTCACATAAAACTGACAATTCAATATTTAGATACGTTTTTATTTTTGATCAAATGAGTACAAATATATTGTGAGCTGATGCGATAATAGTCCGATAAGTTCACGATTAGGCCTATCTTTGCGAAACTCATCACTGCAGAATATCGCATCAACTGATGCCGAAGGTCCAAGAAGAGAAAAATTTCCATTTTAGTACATTTTGATAAAAATTTATTTTTCTCATTATTTTGTGTTTGCGCATTTTTCTTTTAATCGAGTTAAAATTATGAAATTCTGGGTGGACAGTTTTCGGTGGCCCACCCTGTGTGGAGAAATTGTATTAGTAGTTACAGTCTATATTTCATTATTCAATATTGGACAATGTTGTCCAGTGTACTTATCATTTTATTTTTTTTGCAATTTTATTTGAGTGCCACTTATAGAAATAAAATAAATAAATTTTCCAAGATTTAAAACATAATCACATATAATTTAATTATCTATACATATACTTTTATGCTAATAACATTTTATTTATTTTTAATAAACCCCATTCGAACGTGTATAAGTTATCTCTAAAACTTTAACAAAATTAAATTATCAGTGGCGTACCAATGGATCATTAAAATACTAATTTTTCGAAATTATTTGTTTTTCTTATTAAATAAAAAATCAATTGATGGTATATAATCTGATGAAACAAAAATCTTATGTTTATTTCCTTCTAGGGTTCTGGTCTTTAAGGCAACCTGATCCATCAGCAGGAGAATGTGTCGATGTAACCTTAACAGAAGAAACTCAATCGTGGGAATTAACTACTTGCGAAAGTTTGCAACCATTTATGTGTCGATCAAAAGCTTGTCCTACTGGATCATTTCATTGTTCTAACGGAAATTGTATTAATGAGAAGTTTAGATGCGACAAACAAGATGACTGTGGGGATGGGTCAGACGAAGTGGATTGTGCAGCCAATTGCAACTTTTATCTAGCTAGTAGCGGTGATGTGGTGGAGAGCCCTTACTATCCTCATAAATATGCCCCACTCACAAATTGTAAATGGACATTAGAAGGACCACAGGGACACAATATTTTGCTTCAATTCCAAGAATTTGAGACTGAAAAAACTTTTGATACAGTACAAATTTTAGTAGGAGGAAGGACTGAAGATACATCTGTCAATCTTGCTACACTGTCTGGCAGACAAGATTTAACTAACAGATCCTTTGTATCGGCCTCCAATTTTATGATAATTAAATTTAGTACAGATGCATCAGTGGAGAGGAAAGGTTTTCGTGCATCGTGGAAAACAGAACCTCAAACATGTGGTGGCACTCTGAGGGCTACTCCGCAAGGACAGGTTTTAACATCCCCGGGATATCCAGATCAATATCCTGGAGGATTGGAATGTTTATATATTATTCAAGCCCAAAATGGTAGAATTATAACCTTGGAGGTGGATGATTTGGATTTAGATGATAATCGTGATTATATTCTTGTACGTGACGGAAATTCTCCGAAAAGTAAACCAATTGCTAGGCTTACAGGAAACCTAGAAAATAACCAAAAAGTAATAATATCAACAAACAGTCAATTATATCTTTACTTTAAAACAAGTTTAGGGGATTCTCAAAGAGGTTTCAGAATTAGATACACACAAGGTACAGTAAAATTTATACAGTACGGTCCATTCCAATAGGAACAGCAAACACACTGTATGCAAAGAAATCAGAACCAATTAATGCCTACCCGTTTTTGAAATATTACATGCACAGATTGTAGCAACCGTCCTTCTCGCTTTTCGTTCCGTACAGTATTAGGACACAGATTGTTGTACTACTGTTTTCTTTACATATTTTGCTACTTTCCGTTTGTTAAATAAAAATATTGCATAGTTTTATCGAAACAAACGAGCAATTTTACAAATATTAAATTCATGTTTAAAAGAAATTATAGTAATTTTGAGTCAATCTGCGCTCTGTTCAGAGAAGGTACGGGTCTATTTTGAATATCTGCAAACGGTTTTTTTATTTGTCTCATTTGTATTAATCAGGTGATGCAATCATTTGTTCTATTTCTTGAAAACTATATTTAGGTATTATCTGTAATATAAATTATTTTATTTTTTTGTTTGATACGTATCTTTTACAACTTTCTTATAGGAAAATAAGTAATACGCATCGAAAATCGTTGTATTTCAACTTGACTCCTACCAGATGAATGGAAGTCAACTAGTACTAACCGCATTACTGTTCCAATTTGGATGGACCGATCTGTATTACTAAATGTATTTTTCAATTGTATGTCTCAAGTTCAATAAAAAATATTAGCAGTCCTGCTTCAATAAAATCTATTTTCTAGTATTATTTAACTATTTTAAAATCAAGTAGGCTTTGTCACCTAACTTAGTATTCTCTCTTCAGATAAACTGCCTTTTTTATAAGAAAACAAAATATTATTAGGAAAAGTTTGCTTCCTCCAAAGCAAAAAGCATTTTCTCTTTTAATTAAATAATGAATTTAATATTTATTAAGAGGGACGCCTCATTAGACATGCCATATCTGTGAAAACACTAAGGTCATGGCACACTTTGAATTAGACATCAGTGAAACAACTAGTCACATTCTTGAATTTACATACGTATGTATATAGTGAGTCCGTCATAGTCTATAGTCTATAGAACTATGACCCCGTGGTCTAGAGGTAACGTACTTGCCCCCTAACCACGGAGTCCCGCATTCGATTCCCGGTCAAGGAATTGGAATTTTTTCAGTGATAGAAATTAATTCCAATATCCTTGGATATTTGGTATTATTATTATCTGTATTTATTGCTAAATATTTTAATCTTATTTCAACAGACTGTGATTTTATGTAAAATAGGATAAAATTTAGAAATGAAAATGTGTCAAAATTTGATTTCTTTCGAAAAAATTATTTTTTAAAATGTTTAAAAAATATTTTTTTAACATGAAAATATAGCTTACATAATATAGCAATTGTTCTCTCTTTACCCTGTCCGCTACAACAATTGGTGTAATAGCTACATGCTGTAGCGATAAATCAAACAGGAAAGGCATATAAGAAACCGCGAAAATTGGAGCGAGCTGTGATTTGGCAACAAAAATGTAATACTAAATTGAGATACAATTTGGGCGCTGATTTCAAATATAATATCAAAATAAATTTTTTCTTTCTAAAATTGTTAGACGTTCGTTTGTTCTTTCGAAACCATGAAATGTAGCTTACATTGTTTTCCCGTTACACTTTTCCGCTACATTCAAACATAGGTAATTCGTTTAAAAGTTACAGGCTATAGAACGATAAATCAAACACCTTGTATATATTATATAATACAATAATTAAATTACAGGCTGTAAAGCAACTATTGTGGCCCGTAATGGAACCCTGCTATCGCCAGCATATGGTTTGGAAAATTATCCAAGCAATCAGGAATGTTTATATAAAATAAAAAATCCAGGAGGTGGACCTTTGTCTCTTAATTTCAATAGTTTCGATGTTGACAAGTCAGATTTTGTACAAGTGTACGATGGTTCCACAACAAGTGGGCTAAGGCTTCACTCTGGAAACGGTTTTACTTCGGGATCAAAACCTAAAATAACTTTAACGGCTTCTAGTGGTGAAATGTTGGTTAGGTTTGCAACAGATGCTCTACATAATAATAAAGGATGGGAGGCAATATTTTCCGCAGGTATGATTCTTGTATTACAATGAGTATTTTCAATTATTTTTATACCAAATATAAATATTTTTAACAATTTGTTTAGATTGTCCTCAACTACAACCAGGGCCAGGCGCGTTAGCTTCGAGTAGAGATACTGCCTTCGGTACAATAATAACGTTTAATTGTCCTACTGGTCAGGAATTTGCAACAGGTCGTAACCGACTTACTACTCAATGCATGCCTGGTGGTAACTGGTCAATAAGTTATATTCCCAGGTGTCAAGAAGTTTATTGTGGCCCTGTACCACAAATTGATAATGGGTTTTCCATTGGATCGACAAATGTAACATACAGGGGTCAAGCAATGTACCAATGTTATGCGGGATTTGCCTTTCCTACAGGTCAACCTATTGAAAGAATATCATGCCTTTCCGACGGCCGCTGGGAGAAAAAACCAAATTGTCTTGGTAAATTTATGACTAGCATATAAAAAATTATCAACCTACTTAAACTAATGCATTTTCAGCGTCTCAGTGTGCGGCTTTACCTGATGTTCCTCATGCAAATGTGACAATTTTAAATGGCTTAGGAAGGTCATACGGAACAATTGTAAGATATGAATGCGAACCTGGATATCTAAGAAGCGGACCCCCGGTAATACTTTGTATGAGTAATGGAACTTGGTCTGGTGATGTACCAGTGTGTTCGAGTAAGACAAATAAATCCATAATTGAATTTTTATTATTATTTTTTTTTTTTCATTTAAGGAGCAAAATGTCCAGAATTTCCGGAAATTAACAATGGATTTATTACTGATATAGCTAGACAATACTATTACAACGATGAGGCTAGAGTGCAATGTTTTAAGGGTTATAAGTTAATTGGAAATAGTATATTAAGATGTGGTCCAAATCAATTATTTAATAATCCACCTAAATGTGAAGATATTAACGAATGTATAAGTAGCCAGTGTGATGTAGCCTCAACTGAATGTATAAATGCACCAGGTTCATTTCATTGTAAATGTAGGAAAGGTTTCGAACCAACTCAGGAATGTAGACCTGTTGGAGATCTGGGATTGGTAAATGGAGGCATTCCTGATGAATCTATAACCGTCTCTAGTAGTGAAGCAGGATACGATAAGAATGTAAATAATGAAATATAAATTATATATTTATTTTATTTTCAACATTTTTTTTATTTTTGTAGATGGTTCGGCTAAATAATGGTGTTGGTTGGTGTGGTAATACAATCGAAGGAGGATCTAACTGGGTACTGATAGACTTAAGAGCCCCAACTATTATCAGGGGCTTCAGGACAATGGCAGTTTCTAGAATTGATGGAAATCTAGCCTTCACATCCGCTGTTCGAATTCAATATACAGATGATCTAACAGATGTTTTTAAAGATTATAGAAATCCCGACGGTCTTGCCGTAGAATTTACAATTGAAAAACCTACACTATCCATATTAAATTTACCAGTACCAATTGAGGCCCAATACATTAAATTTAAAATACAGGACTATGTAGGAGCCCCATGTTTGAAGTTGGAAGTTATGGGTTGCACAAGATTAGAATGTGCAGATATTAACGAATGTTCGGAGAACAATGGTGGCTGTCAACAAAAATGTATCAATAGTGCCGGTGACTTTTCTTGCAGTTGCAATATTGGTTTTGAATTATATACACAAAATGGAACTGCCTCTTATTATATAGAAGAATCTGAGAATGGACTTCGTAATGGAGATGTTTTCCATATGAATAAATCATGTGTTCCTGTTCTATGCCCATCAGTGAATGCTCCAGAAAATGGTGTTATCTTGTCCACTAAAGAAAAATACCACTTTGGAGACCTTGTTCAATTTCAGTGTAAATTTGGGTATGTCATGACTGGATCATCATCTCTATTATGTACCTCTACAGGTGTATGGAATGGTTCTATACCAGAATGTAAATGTAAGTGATGTTATATTATTTTGCAGTTTTCTTAAAAATAATGAATTGCATAAATATATTTGTTAGGTATAAGTATTATTGTATACGAACTCATTTAAGTTTACATATCAGTTTCAAATTATAAAATTTATCAGTATTCATGGCTGATTGTTAAGAATAATAAATTGTTCTATGTTCTTTAAGCAATATTTTACATCTATGTTTTTTATAATTCTATTGCTATACTATTTTAAATATTAAATACATTTTAGATGCTGAGTGTGTTTCATTGCCCGACGATAAGAATGAAGGATTAAAAATTCTACGCAATGATGAAGACAGTGTATTGGTACCATTCAGAGATAATGTAACATTACATTGTGGTACAACGGGAAGACATTTGCGAGGAACCACCACTGCAGGATTTAGACAATGCGTTTATGATCCTAAACCAGTTAGTAATCTAAACTTTTGTACTAAGAAATCGAAGAGTATAATGAGTTGATAAAATCAAATAATGTCTTTAGAAAGTTTATTGTAAATGTTTAACTTGTTTCCTATTTTGGAGCTTTAAATGAAAACTTTTCCATCAATAAAGTTAGAACTGTTGTTAATTTAAGTACTTTGAAAACAGTTTGATTTCTAAATTTAAATAAAGAACAAATAAGTATTTTATATTTAAGCAATAACATAAACAGATTCATTGGTAAAAATGTAAATAACAATTGCAGGGTTTCCCCAACTATTGGCTTAGTGGTACTACACCTTCATGCCCTAGAATTGATTGTGGAACACCACCACCAACTCCAGGTGCAGAATATGGCCAATATGTCGATACAAAATATCAATCATCATTTTTCTTTGGCTGCCAGAATACTTTCAAACTAGCTGGTCAAAGTAGTAAACATGATAATGTAGTAAGATGCCAAGCAAATGGTGTGTGGGATTTCGGAGACTTACGCTGTGAGGGGCCAGTTTGTGAAGATCCAGGACGCCCAAGCGACGGCATTCAAATAGCAAGAAGTTATGAACAAGGATCAGAAGTTTCTTTCGGTTGCAATAGACCAGGGTATATTTTAATAAATCCAAGACCAATTACTTGCGTTCGTGAACCAGAATGTAAAGTAGTTCGACCTCTGGGCTTAGCATCTGGAAAAATACCTGATTCAGCCATTAATGCGACTAGTGAAAGACCAAACTATGAAGCTAAAAACGTAAGACTGAACTCAGTGACAGGGTGGTGTGGAAAACAAGAAGCTTTTACGTATGTTAGTGTTGATTTAGGAAAAGTTTATAGAGTTAAAGCTATTCTTGTAAAGGGTGTTGTAACCAACGATATTGTTGGTCGTCCCACAGAAATAAGATTCTTTTATAAACAGGCAGAAAGTGAAAATTATGTTGTATATTTTCCGAATTTTAATTTGACAATGCGAGATCCTGGAAACTATGGAGAACTTGCAATGATATCTTTGCCAAAATATGTCCAGTCTAGATTTGTAATATTAGGTATTGTAAGCTACATGGATAATGCTTGTTTGAAATTTGAATTAATGGGCTGTGACGAACCTGAACGGGAACCTTTACTTGGGTATGATTATGGCTATTCACCTTGTGTCGGTAAGTAATTTATTAAACAACTTTATAAATATCGATTATTTATATTTCTTTTCTAGATAATGAAACGCCTGTGTTTCAAAATTGCCCACAACAGCCAATACTGGTTCAAAAAGATGCCAATGGTGGTCTTCTTCCTGTTAACTTTACTGAACCCACGGCTGTTGATAACTCAGGAAGTATTGCACGATTGGAAGTGAAGCCAGCCAATTTTAAAACACCAGTTTATATTTTTGAGGATACAGTGGTTAAATATGTAGCATACGACTATGATGGTAATGTGGCAATCTGTGAAATTAATATTACAGTTCCAGGTAAATTTTGTTTATGTTACACATAGAAGATATTTACTACATATTTTGCAGATAATACTCCTCCACAACTCAGCTGTCCACAGAGTTATGTTATTGAATTAGTCGATAGGCAAGATAGTTATGCTATAAATTTTAATGAAACACGAAGAAGATTAAATGCAACAGATACTTCAGGAGAAGTTCACCTGACATTCATTCCTGATAAAGCAACAATTTCAATTGGAGATTTTGAAAATGTCACTGTTGTAGCTAGTGATAAGTATGGAAATAAAGCCTCATGTCATTTCCAAGTGTCCGTTCAAGCAACACCATGTGTTGATTGGGAACTTAAACCTCCTGTTAATGGTGCTTTGAACTGTTTACCAGGAGATAAGGGATTACAATGTATTGGTACCTGTAATCCTGGATATCGTTTTACTGATGGCGAACCTGTAAAAACATTCTCATGTGATAGTACAACACCTTGGAAGCCAACATCTGTTGTACCCGACTGTGTTTCAGAAAGTAAGTAAATACCTACGTGTTAACAAGAAAAAGGTGTGCCAGGTTTAGAATGTGCGGGCTAGCAAAATTAATGAGAACAAATAACTGGGAGGGGGTAACTGAAAAATCTTACTTGTCGTTTACTTTATGATGTGTATATCAACAAATAGATTTTGTTTTTCGTTATGTGACAAATTTAATAACAAATTTTGTAATGGACTAGTATAGTATATTTCGTTTTGAGTATAAATATTAATCTAAAGACTATCAAGAGAATATACTACAAAGGTAATTCTTCCAAACAAATTTCTACAAAATTCCACTCGTCTAATAGGAATACTTTCAAAGGATTCTTGCAAACAACATTTTTTTAAGCATAATATTTCTTTTCTTTAATAATTATTGATTTGATCGCCAAATTAATAATATAGTGAAAAAATTGCGGTTTTTACAATATACATATATTTACACAAATAACAAAAAATCTATCTAACATAAAACATATTAATATTTTACAGGGTGGGGCAATAGTGCGCCGGATTTCGATAGCTCGAGTTCCATGATAGCTAGAAATTAAAAGAATAAAAATAAACTAGATAAAAAAGTCTATAACCGGAAATTATTTTCGAATATACAGGGCAAGCCAAGACAATATTACAAGATCAAGTGTTTTTTTTTTAAGTGGAATGTACATTTTTTTAAGTCTATTTCACTCCTATATTATTATTGACTATCTCCCAACCAACCTAAAAATTGAGAGCAGTTTATATTTACTGAACAAGTTAAAAAGAGTTTAAGGAACGGTTATTACAGGTTCAATCAATTGTTTTCATTTAAATCAAATTTAGATTCCAAAACAAAACTCGTCCTAAGTCATCAGTCCTTTCAAACTTAAATTATTGCAACACAAACTGTATGTAGTTATGTAGGTATATATAAAAACTTTAATTATTTTCAGATACTCAACAAGCTGATTATCACTTTACTGCATCCCTTAACTACAGAGCAAATGGAGCAGTTGCAACATCCTGTTTAAATCAGTACACAGAATTAATTTCTCAATATTATGCCAATTTAAATAATGTATTGTCCGAAAGATGCTCTGCTGTTAACGTAAAAATGAATGTGTCTTTTATTAAAGCTGTCCCATCACTTGTTGAGGAAAATGTTGTTAAAGTAGATTATGTCCTTGACATAATTCCAGTTGTACGGCAACCTCAGTTATACGATTTGTGTGGAAGTACTCTAGGTCTCATGTTTGATTTATCTGTTCCCTATGCTAGTGCAGTAATTGAACCTCTCTTAAATGTGTCTGCAATTGGAAATCAGTGTCCTCCTCTGCGAGCGTTGAAATCAACGAGTCAAAGAGGTTTTACTTGTAATATAGGAGAAGTTTTAAATATGGATACCAATGATGTTCCTAGGTGCTGTAAGTAGTAATTTGTTATCTGTTTACAAAATTATATCTTTATTATATTTTAGTACATTGCCCTGCTGGAACATTTGCCGGTGAAAATCAAAAAGAATGTACTTACTGTCCAAAAGGGTTTTATCAAAACCGTGACCGACAGGGGTCGTGCAACAGATGTCCTCAAGGAACATATACACGAGAAGAGGGATCTAAAAGTGTTCATGACTGTATACCTGTTTGTGGTTACGGTACATACTCTCCAACTGGTTTAGTACCATGCTTAGAATGTCCAAGAAATAGTTACACAAGTGAACCACCTACAGGGGGTTTCAAAGATTGCCAAGCATGTCCGGCAAATACGTTTACATACCAACCTGCAGCTCCAGGAAAAGACAGGTGTAAACCGAAATGTAGTCCTGGTCAGTACTCACCTACTGGATTAGCACCATGCTCTTTGTGTCCAAAAGACTTTTATCAATCACTACCAGGACAAATTTCATGCAACGAGTGTCCTGGCAATATGAAAACCGAAGGTCCTGGAGCAACTGGTAGGGATGAATGTCATCCCGTTCAATGCAAGGATAATGCTTGTCAACATGGTGGACTCTGTGTACCAATGGGTCACGGAATTCAGTGTTTTTGCCCAGCTGGATTTTCTGGACGTCGATGTGAAATTGATATTGATGAATGCTCATCTCAACCCTGTTACAATGGTGGAACTTGCGTAGATTTACCACAGGGGTATAAATGTCAGTGTGCTCCCGGATATTCTGGTATTAATTGTCAAGAAGAAAGGTCAGATTGTTCAAATGATACATGCCCCGCACGTGCCATGTGTAAAGATGAACCAGGTTATAAAAATTATACTTGTTTGTGTCGGTCTGGTTATACAGGACTAGACTGTGATGTTACTGTAAGTTACACAAGTGTGTTACTCTTACTACTCTATTTTAATTCTCTGTTTTGTAGATTGACCCATGTTCTGCAAATGGAAATCCTTGTAATAATGGCGCTACTTGTTTAGCACTGCAACAGGGAAGGTTCATGTGCGAATGTTTACCAGGATGGGAAGGACAATTGTGTGAAAATAATATTGATGATTGTGCCGAAAAACCATGCCTACTTGGAGCAAACTGTACAGATTTGGTAGCAGATTTTACTTGTTCTTGTCCACCAGGTTTCACAGGAAAAAGGTGTCAGGACAAAATTGACTTATGCAGTCGGGCTCCTTGCAAAAATGGTATATGCGTTGATAAACTATTTTACTATCAGTGTATTTGTCATCCTGGATGGGCTGGTGAATCTTGTGAATCCAATATAAATGATTGTGCACTAAATCCTTGTGAAAATGGTGGCCACTGTATAGATGAGGAAGATGATTATACTTGTACTTGTGAACCAGGATTTACTGGGAAGAAATGTCAACACACTATAGACTTCTGCTCGTCAGAACCCTGTCAGAACGGTGCCACCTGTAGTGATCTAGTTGATGGCTTTTCTTGTAAATGTAGACCAGGTTTTGTGGGTTTGCAGTGCGAAGCAGAAATAGATGAGTGTTTAAGTGATCCTTGTAATCCAGTGGGAACCGAAAGATGTGTTGACTTGGATAATAAGTTCGTCTGTATCTGCAGAGAAGGATATTCTGGTGCGATGTGTGAGGTTAATGTTAATGATTGTAAATCTGAGCCTTGCTTAAATGGAGGCTCTTGTCGGGACGAAGTGGGTTCCTATCGTTGTATCTGTCAACCTGGATGGACCGGATCAAACTGTGAATCCGATATTGGAAATTGTCAAACAAGACCCTGTCAAAATGATGCTAAATGTATTAACTTATTCCAAGATTATTTCTGTGTGTAAGTAAACCAATTTATATTGCTTGCTTGTATTTTACCTTTCATAATTTTTAATCTGTTTTAATTATTAACATTTTAAACAATCAATTAATAATATATCTGATGTGATTAACAATGATATTGGTTAATATTTTTGCATTTTGCTGTTTCACATAATTATGTTACATTAGTTTAACCTCACTTTTTTCGTTCTGATATTGTCGATCGCGCCACTTCGACCCTTAAGTGACGGTGGAAACGACCCCTCAAATTATAAACGACAAGAGGGTCAAATAGCTCATCGTTTTAAAACTCGTTGAATTATCTTTATCTTTACAACTTTACCTTACTTTTTAAATTTTAGCTAATATTTTTCATAAAATTGCGTTCCAAAATTTAATAAATTTATTAAGTAGTTACTTACAAGTCAGTTGAGTAATGTGACCACCAGCTTCCTTATAGTAGTAAATATTTTGCTCAAAACATTTGTGGAATGATTTGACGGCATTCGCTAGCTAATATGTTGGCGTAAGTCTCCTAAGAACACCGGTTGAGTTGCGTAAACTTTTGATTAAGAGGCGATTCAATAGCGCTCCTCCTTTCAATCTGACCTTCCTTTCCAGTACTGTCAAACAGGAAGTGCGTAATTCGGAGAGGCTTTGTCCTGTTGAAATACAAACTAATCTTCCTTGTAACAGTCATCATGCTCGATAATATCAGTTAACATTGGATCAATGTTGTCTCCTAGCAACTTTAAATACATCTGCTCGGTCAAATTACCATTGAACGGTCACCGAAAATGCCAACCCAAACATTTAGTTTTTCTGGGTGTCCGGATGAGAATCTGACCATAACAGCAAATATGACGGTTAACTGTACCATTTACGAAAAAGGAAATTTTGGTAATTAATAGCCCTTACAACACTGCAAACGGCAGTAAAAGTTGGCTTCATTAAGTTCCTGTAGCAATTGAATTTTGTGACCATACAGCCAATTGCCTCGTTTTCAACATAGAATCGGCAATAACGTGGTCCAAAACCACTACTTCTACCTTCTACCACTCCACTGTTTTCAGCATTTCGCTTTCTATTAGCTACAGAGTCAGTCTCCAAAATTTTTTCCTTTAACGCAATGCACGTTACGTACGATCGACTTTATTATCTGCTGATGTTGCTGATTAAACAACTTGGATATTTTATTATCACAATCACCATTTCTTAAGAAAAATGTAATAATTTCAATCATTTCTGCAAGAGTCAACCATAATTTTCAATGTGAAACCAAAAGTAATAAATTCTTAGGAATAAGGCGTACCTATTGGTTGTAGTGGTAGAATAAACTCACAGAATTTGTACTGAATTGTCTGTCTTTTAATACCACCTAACTATTTTACCGGTCTTCAGTAGGAAAAAACAAAACCGTCAAAACCTTAAGGCGCACTTACACGGGTTATTAAGTTATTAATTGAATCCTCTAGCTTTAGAACGGAACGTAATTTGTCGAAAACTATTAGTTCGAATTTTAAAAGTAAGATATTATTCTAAAGAAAATTTAACCCAGTTTAAAACGATGTATCAATTGCCATTTAAAATTTTACTAGGTCGGGCCGGGGGCCCTACGCGACGCTGAACCCTCTATATCAGTAGTTTTATCTCGGGGTTTCTAGTTGAAAGACGGTTTTTTTAATTTCGGGAAAAAGTAGAGTCCGTCATGGGGTCGCGGGGTCGGGGAGTTGGAAAAAATTCAGGATTTTAGGGGTTAAATTTGAGAAATAAAAAGGTCAGAGCCCCTGCGGGGCTTTCTCTTGGGCTCTAACGGGCACAGAAATTTTTTTTATAGTATGTTTGAAACAGCACCTAAGGGGTTGTAGTTTTTAAGGTGTGGTTAAGTGTATTTATTAAGCTGCGGTCAAGTGATTTAGGTAAATTGGTTGGATTCGGTCGAAGAGTCTCGGGAAAGATGCTACTTCAAAAGTGATAAGGTCGTTAGAAAAAAAGCGTTTCGCGTATTTTCGTAGGCATCATGGATTAGTTAAGGGATTCGGATAATTTAGTGGGATTCGGTGGAAAAGTCTCGGGAAAATGTAGAGTCCGGCAGAAATGCTACCTAAAAAGTGAGGTCATCGAAAATGAGGCGTTTCGCGTATTTTCGTAGGCATCTTCGATTAGTTAAGGGATTCGGGTAATTTAATTGGATTCGGTGGAAGAGTCTCGGGAAAGATGTAGAGTCTGACAGAGATGCTACTTGAAAAGTGGGAAGGTAATGAGAAATGAGGCGTTTCGCGTATTTTCGTAGGTGTCTTCGATTAGTTAAGGGATTCGGGTAATTTAGTTGCATTCGGTTGAAGAGTCTCGGGAAAGATGTAGAGTCCGACAGAGATGCTACCTAAAAAGTGAGAGGATCATCGAATATGAGGCGTTTCGCGTATTTTCGTAGGCATCTTCGATTAGTTAAGGAATTCGGGTAATTTAGTTGGATTCGGTGGAAGAGACTCGGGAAAGATGTAGAGTCTGACAGAGTTGCTACTTGAAAAGTGGGAAGGTAATGAGAAATGAGGCGTTTCGCGTATTTTCGTAGGTGTCTTCGATTAGTTAAGGGATTCCGGTAATTTAGTTGGATTCGGTTGAAGAGTCTCGGGAAAGATGTAGAGTCCAACAGAGATGCTACTTGGAAAGTGGGAAGATCATCAACAAAGAGGCGTTTCGTGTATTTTCGTAGGCGTCTTCGACTAGTTGAGTGATTTGGGTAAATTAGATGAATCCGGTCTGAAAGGTGTAAAGTTCAACAGAGATGCTACTTGAAAAGTGGGAAGGGCATCGGGAAAGAGGCGTTTCGTATATTTTCGCAGGCATCTTCGATTAGTTAAGGGATTTTAAGGGATTTGGGTAATTTAGTTGGATTCGGAATAAGAGTCTCGGGAAAGGTGTAGAGTCCTACAGAGATGGCACTTGAAAAGTGATAAGGTCATTAGAAAAGAGGCGTTTCGCGTATTTTCGTAGGCATCTTGGATTAGTTAAGGGATTCAGGTAATTTAGTTGGATTCGGTCGAAGAGTCTCGGGAAAGATATAGAGTTCAACAAAGATACTACTTGAAAAGTGGAAAGTCATCGGGAAAGAGGCGTTTCGCGTATTTTCGTATTAGTCTTCGATTAGTTTAGGAAATCGGGTAATTTAGTTGGATTCGGTGGTGGAAGAGTCTCGAGAAAGACCGACAGAGATGCTACCTAAAAAGTGAGAAGGTCATCGGAAATGAGGTGTTTCGCGTATTTTCGTCGACAGTTTTCATATTATTTAGCTCGATATTTTTTTTCTCAATTCCGTTACTAATAATATCTGAAATATTATGCCAATCATCAGTAAACATATTGTTTGGCTGATTATTGAGCAAAAATAACCCTTCGAAATGTTATATCAGAAATTGATCTATGATATACAGGGTGCGAATAAAATCATGCCAAACATGATGAAAGAAAATTTGAAATATCTCCGTAAATTCAAATGGAACATCCGGTATATTATTCAACTATAAGATGCCCCATTGAATATTCTTCAACTCTACATCGAGTTAGTAATAATTTGTTTATTTATATATTCTTTTCTATTTTTGCACTGATTTTTTCAGCGGGATTTAATTTCGTTTTTCTTGTTGTGGTTCTGCTTCGTATAATGCAAACTCGCATTTTGTCTACTAACCCTCTTCTAGCTCTTGAGTTTTGTACTTACCTATCATTTCCGATAATGATTTTATCAATCTTTATTTACAATGTAACCTTCCTTCGTTAGGGCGGAAGTTCGGAGAAGGTTACTGTGACGCCTGAGGGGCGGCGGTGCTTTTTAGGACGGTGTCTCGGGCGCCAGTTTCTGTTTAGAGTGCAGAAACACCACTTTACTCTATTAGCAGGATAATAGAGGCTTCAGGTAACTGCAGTGGAGACACGGTTAAGCCAGGGGTTTAATTAACCTATAAAGAAAACTCAGAATTTCGGATTAAAAACAGAACAAGCTTTATTCAAGATTTATTATAATTAAGTTAATATAATTACGGTAAAAATAAAGCACAAAATATAAATACAAGTATTTACAGCAAAACTTAAAGCAAGGAGGCTAGGCAAAACTAAATGCGGCAAGCTACGGTTAAAAAGTGGAAAAAGGGTAAGCAAATAGTACGGTGGAAACCAGAAAGCAAATCTACGGTTAAAAGCAGCAAACGATGGTTAAGAAGCGTACGGCAAGCAAAAAAAAACTATATCCAAGCGGTTACCAGTATGGCTCGGATGTTAATCTATATTTGACCAGACATGGTAGTATAATATACAGGCAAAAATGTTCGAATTATTTTACGGCAGGTTATTTTAATAAAACAAATTCAAACAACTATACGAAGCGGCGACGCCCTGATAACGTTGCTGCGAGCGATTAAACACGTCAAGACAGCAAGCTACCAAAACACCGTTTTTACGCGATTATAGATATAAATCGAGCGGAACAAAAGAAAGGCGGCGACGCCTTGATAATGTTGCTGCGAGCGATTAAACACAAGACAGCAGACTATCAAAACGTTATACACGTGAGCCCAAATGAGCTCTTGCACCGAGAAATCTAGACGACGTCCGTTGCTGCGAGCCATTAAACACGACAATACAGCAAGATAGCAAAACGTTATACGCGGGAGCACAATTTGCTCGGAGCCGAAAATTACCCGTGACGTTTTATTAACTTAACACCGATCGCGAGTCGTACAAGATAATTCGAACATAGAAAAATAGTTGAATAAAAATCACCGGTCAAATACAGTAGATTAACCTAATATATCTTACTCTTTCTAGCAGCGGAGCTTCCTTCTAGGCGGCGAGGCGGTTCGGACTTCGTTCTGGACTGGTGGTCTGGTCAGGATCGGGCGTATCGCCAACTGAACGTTAAACGACTGGATTGTTAGTTTTCTAGCCGGTTGATGACGCGTATCCCCACCTATCTTGCGCTCTGAACGCAAAACTGACTTCAAGCATTTTACTCCTATGTTGGCGCGGTGCGGCTGGTATTGTAAGTCCGCTGCAGTCCCTGCGGTTTTCTGCATAAGGAGTGATTGAATCAACACCGGGGTTATTGCATTCGTCGCGGCATAACTTAAAAATGTATAAACGGAAAAGACGCGGTTAAGAAGGCTTAATTTGTAGTAAATTAATATTTGTTACATTTTACCTGCCTGTTTTACACATTTATAATTATATTTTATTTAAAACTAGCAATATATTCCTGCTAAAATTCACTTCGTTACAACGATTATCTCTAGATATTGCCTCTTTAAGATGTAGATGTTTTACCAATATTTACTGAATTGTTTAAATCTTCCAAACACTGATCTTGACCGATAGCGATGTTTGTTTCCTTTAGTCCTTTTACGTTTCTTTGAAGTAACGATTTCATATTATATGAATTAAATTCCACTTTCAAATATAACCAAATTTTTTTTTTTCGAATTTTTCTCTTATTTTTCAAATATCTGTTTCGCTCTTACGTAACAATTAGCTACAGAATGGATTTTTTCAAACTCAATATTTATTACTATTACTTATTTTTAGGTGTCCATCTGGAACTGATGGTAAACAATGTGAAACTGCCCCAGAAAGGTGCATTGGAAATCCTTGCATGCATGGGGGAAAATGTCAAGACTTTGGGTCTGGACTTAATTGTTCCTGCAGTGATGGTTTTAGTGGTATTGGCTGTCAATATGAATATGATGCGTGTAGGGCCAATGCTTGTAAAAATGGAGCCACCTGTACAAATGATGTGTATGGTTTTAAATGTATATGTCCAAAGGGTTATACCGGAAAATACTGTGAAGAGGACATAGTAGACTGTAAGGAAAATTCATGCCCACCGAGTGCAACTTGTGTTGATTTAACAGGAAAATTTTACTGTCAGTGTCCATTTAATTTAACTGGTGAAGACTGTCGAAAAAGTATGTAAATATTATTTTGTTTAATATATGTTTTAATGCAAAAATTTTCCTTTGCAGCTATATCAGTCGACTATGATTTATACTTCAGTGATGCTACACGTAGTTCAGCTTCTCAAGTTATACCATTCTATACTGGAACTAAATCAAGTCTTACAATAGCAATGTGGGTACAATTTACTCAAAAAGATGAAAATGGCATTTTCTTCACGTTATACAGTGTGTCGTAAGTGAATAGTATATAGTAGTTATTCAGTACTTAATTTCTTGAAATAATTTCAGATCAAAGTATGTTCCAAATGACCGAAGGCCGATAATTCAAGCTCACTCTAATGGAGTTCAAGTGTCAATATTTCCAGATCTACAAGACGTTTATTTAAGCTACCGCGACTATACAACGGTAAATGATGCTCAATGGCATCATATTGCAATTGTTTGGGATGGTGAAAATGGTGGAGAAATTAAACTAATTACAGAAGGTCTTATTGCTAGTAAAGTAGAGGGATATGGCAGTGGTCGCAAATTGCCTGAATAGTGAGTGGAAAATTAATCTATTAGGAATTTATAATAATATTAATAATTTCAGTGCTTGGGTAACACTTGGTAGACCTCAATCAGGAAATCCGAAAGCATACACGGAATCGGGATTTCAAGGACACCTTACAAAAGTTCAGATATGGGGCAGAGCTCTGGATGTAACCAATGAAGTACAAAAGCAAGTTAGAGATTGCCGCACTGAACCTGTGTTATATAGAGGTTTGATATTAACTTGGGCGGGATATGAAGATACCATTGGTGGTGTTGAAAGGATCGTACCTTCGCATTGTGGACAAAGAAATTGTCCATCTGGTTATAAAGGACTGAAATGTCAAGAATTAGAAGTTGATAAAATTCCACCTAAAGTAGAATATTGTCCTGGAGATTTATGGATTATAACTAAAAACGGTTCCGCCCTAGTAGTTTGGGATGAACCACATTTCAGTGATAATGTTGGTATTGTTAAAATACAAGAAAAGAATGGACATCGACCTGGACAAACTCTTTTGTGGGGAATATACCAAATTGCCTATGTTGGTTCTGATGAAGCAGGAAATACAGCCACCTGTACATTTAAAGTTTCTGTTTTATGTGAGTTTTTAAGTTATGATTAATAATTCTATTTATTTATGTTTATCCATATTTTAGCTGAGTTCTGTCCAGAATTAGCTGATCCAGTAGGAGGTATACAAACATGCAAAGATTGGGGAGCAGGTGGTCAATTTAAAGTGTGTGAAATAGGATGTAACCAAGGTTTGAGGTTCTCTCAAGAAATTCCACAGTTTTATACATGTGGTGCCGAAGGTTTTTGGAGACCAACAAAAAATCCAAATCTTCCATTAGTTTACCCAGCGTGCTCTGGTAAATTAAAATTATATCAAAGCCAAATTTTAATTATCTAAACATTATAATATTTTAGTCTCAAAACCGGCTCAGAGAGTATTTAAAATTGGCATGTTGTTCCCGAGTTCAGTTCTTTGCAACGAGGCTGGACAGGGTGTACTAAAACAAAAAGTACGAAATGCTGTCAACTCATTAAATAGAGATTGGAACTTCTGTTCCTTCTCTGTTGAGGGTACCAGAGAATGTAAAGAGCTAAATATTGATGTAAAATGTGATCATAGAACCAACAGACAAACAAGACAAACTCATGAAGAAGAAGATGGAGGCACCTACGTAATAAATGCCAGTGTACCTGTTGAAAAGTAAGTGAACATTTATTTAAATTATTGGTGAATTATTAATTTTAAAAATTAATAGGTTACAAATTAAATGTTTGTCTTTAATTATCTTCAAGTATTCAATGCATGATTATTCCTTGCAGTCATAAACATGTTATCAAAAACTTTTCCATACTTTGCGATATAGTTATTCATATATCATTAGTCTGTGTAATAATTGCATGCGATAGACTGTAGTTTAGATGAATGTGTAGACATAGCATGTTCCTCTGTATTGTAGAAATTCCCGCCAAGGACGGCAGTCATCCAGTGACACCTACAACATAGAAATCTCCTTTCCAGCAGTAAAGTAAGCACTTTGTTTTCATGCATGTACATTGATTAAATTTAATTTCAAGATATTTAACGTTGTCAATTTCTGTTTAGTGACCCTGTTGTTCATTCCAATACCAATGAACGGTCAGCAGTTAAATTACTTTTGGAAAAATTAATTCTTGAAGAAGATCAGTTTGATGTAAGGGACATTTTACCAAATACTGTACCTGATCCATCTTCACTAAAACTAGAATCAGATTATGCTTGTCCAATTGGACAGGTGGTGATGGCACCAGATTGTGGTAAGTTGAAAAATTAAAGACTAAGTAGGTATATATGTATCATCTACTTTTGTCTTATAGTACCTTGTGCCATTGGAACGTTTTACAACAAACAAAGCAAAACTTGCATTCCATGTCAACAAGGTTTCTACCAAAGTGAAGCTGGACAACTACAGTGTACACCATGTCCTGTAATTGCTGGTAGACCAGGTGTTACCGTATCGCTAGGAGCTCGTAGTGCTGCAGACTGCAAAGGTGAGAATATTTTCATAGGATCAAGTTTCTAGTAGTACATAAACACATACATAAATATCATATTTAGATTAGTTCAAATTCAAAATATGCATACCTATCTATTTGATATAGTCTTAAAAAATTGAGCCAGTATTTAAATTATTAACTGAACGTTATTACTATCTCAAATTTATAATTTTTATTTTTTTATTTCCGTCCAAAATCTGTTTTTAAAAATTAAATAAAAAATAGTTATTTCCACAAAATTAAATCCAGAAATCGTACGTAAATTGATTGTAGTTGGTCCCAAAAATGTCAAAAAATATAGGGTGTTCCATTTGAAAATCAAAAGTTCTTATCATTTCCGGTCAAGCCGGATTCAAATGCCCAGTGGGCCGCTGGCTTACGGGGCCGGCTGGGCTACCGCACAGTGGGACAAAAGTCAATTTTTATGTTCAAATCAGTCTGCAGGTCATAATGCTTAAGCAATCGAAATGTTTTTTTATTAAATCCTCGTTGTTTAATTGCCGTCGAGGTAGATTTTCGATTTTTGCCCCTAATTTTTCCATAGATGTTTGAATTTTCATCAAAAAATGTCTACTTTGTGTAAATATCACTTTACACACCGTATTTTTTAAGTAATCACGACAATTTTTTTAAAATCTTCGTTTATTGATAGCCTATCGATCTGTCGCTACATTTTCGATTTTTGCCATCAACTTATCAAACATTTTCAAATTTCTTTGAAAATTTTTGTAAAATTAGGGGTAAAAATTGCAAATCTATCTCAACAGCTCAATAAGCATTTAAAAAGCGAAGATTCCAAAAAAATTTGTCGTGATTACTTAAGAAATACGGTCTTCTGTAAATAGTGATATTTACACAAAAAAGAGACGGTTTTTGATGAAAATATAACTTTCGTTTTTTAAATTAATCTGCAGATCTTAATACTTACGCAATCGGAAAGCTTTTTTTGAAATTTTCACTTTTTGCCTAGGATCTGTAGAGGTAGATTTTCGATTTTGCCCCTTGTTGTTTAAAAATTTGCAAAGAAATTGAAAATTTTTGAAAAGTTAGTGGCAAAAATCAGAAATCTAGCTCAACAGATCGATAGAGAATCACAAACGAAAATTTCAAAACAGAAATTTCGTGATTATTTAAGAAATAGTGATATTTACACAAAAATCGAAAATCTACCTCAACAGATCGATAGGCAGAAACGAAAATTTCAAAAAAAAGAACTTTCCGATTGCCTAAGTATTAAGACCTGCAGACTGCTTTGAACAAAACAAGTCAATTTTGTTCCACTGTGTGCCGATAACCCGTTTTTTAAAACAAATATTAAATTAATATAAAGTACACTTATATTTTTATCGCGTATAAAACATAAAACACACTACAGAAATTAGACAACTGCAAATCCAAAGCCAAAGGCTGTCCGGAAGGGGGCTACACATTTGAAAAAACGCTGACAAACATCCATACCCACCGACATTGCCATTTGCCGGTGCCCGGTCTCGAACCGGGACTCGATAGGCAGTGTAGCCAGAGCCATGTCTGTCACTCACGCCTTAGCCCACTGCGCCACCGAGTCGGCATAATACAAAATATGCGAGAAAATATGCAAAATGCAAAAAAATGCAAAATGCAAAAAAATTCAAAAATCGGCTGGGGTGGGGCCGGTCAAAAAAGTTGCCGGGTAGCAGAATGAGGTCCAGTCCGGGCCTGGATGGGCACTTCAAATTGTAGATATTTTTAAGACTTTTTTACACAGGCATACAGTGATTTTAAAAATAATTTTTTGGAAAATTGTTACAAAAATATTTTTTTGCCTCATTTAGTTTCTATTTGTAATAATTTTTACGCATGTTTAAAGGTCTTCAAAGTATCTACATTTGATGTGCCCAACATGATCATCGCTTAAAAAATAAGAAAGTTACATGTCTGAGGAGTTTTAAGTGGCGCACCCTGTACAACTAATAATATATTAAAATAATTTAATAAGTAAGTACGAGAAATTGTTATAGTGACGGGAGGTGAGAGGTGAAACGCTACAGTACGCAGAGCCGGATTTAACTGTATGTAGGTTTTGTGTTCGGTTTAGCTAACAACAATTTAACAATTGTACAAAAATTATTAACTTGAAATAAAAGTATTAAATTTAAAGTATTGACTACAGTACATATACAGTAGTTACAGTATTCAAGTTTGCTTAAAATAAATTATTGCTACCCACCAAGAACCGCGAGGAGGTATGAGTACAACTAAATCTCTTAAAAATGTTGCTATGCTATTTTTTATATGAATTATATTAGAACAAAAATAATTTTAACATATTCGCAACCATCTAGATTGACAACTAAAATTCGAAGTATTTTTCGTGCAACCCTGTATAAATTGTTCAAAATAGTATAATGTATCCAAAATGTGATTTTTATTTCAAAAATGTAAAAACATACAGGGTGGCCCATTTAGAAAAGACTATTGGGGTCATTTCCGGTGAATCCGGAAGTGACAAATATGGCGGATAGGTCTCAAAAAGTTGGAAATATTACCTAATTTCACCACAAAACATTTTATCCTGATATATTTTAAAACGAGAAAGTTAGAGGGGTGGCCCACTATTCGTTTACACCCGGTATACTCGTCAAAATTTGCTTCGGGACACCTTAAAATTTACCAAGATTTACAACGCTGTAAAACTGTCAAAAATGTATGGATTTGTGGCGGGTTTTTAGCGTTTCAAGGGAAATTTAATTGGCTTTCATCAAAGATTATGTATACACTAGATAGTCAGATCTATTGTATAATTTTATCGCTCATAAATGGACCCCAACTTAAGCTTCATATCACTTTAACTCATTATACTGCAATACTTCTCTATTATTTGGCATCCAATTTTGCACGTGTTAGAGAGAGAAGATGGGGCGATGAAATAAACAGTGGCTTTGACTATCTAGAATATGAAATTAATGATCTTTGCTTTCATCTTCCCTATTTAACCCTAAGATAAAGTTACAAAAACATGTTTATACAGGGTGTCAAACGAATGCCTGTTTTTTCAATCAATTTTTATCTTGAGCACAGCGTTAACCAAACACCCTGTATATTAGAATTTTATAAAAAATTTTATGTACCATTTTTTGTGCCCTCTGTGCAAATAATCGCCGAGAAATCCGCCGTCTTCTTCCTTGGATTTTATCATGGGTTGCCTCTATAATAAAACCGCCACCAATGAAAATAATACTCTGCCACCTATATAAGAAATTTAAAAAATATAATATGTGTTCGTGAACATGCATAAATAATTATTCATTAATTTAGGTAAATAATAAATAACCTATAACTTCTCGTAAATACTGATGGCAGAGCCTACCAACACAGAGGCAGAATATGTGAACGCTCGGGGCGATGCGGGAGCAGCTTTTAACTTCTTATACTCTTAATACTAAACTTAATCGAAAGCAGAAAATTAAATTTTATGATTTATCATGCATTGTGGAATCGGAACGAACGTTTAAAATTGAGTAATAGTTTAGCTGCACGGGTAACATGTTTTGAAAGTAGATTTTTAAATGTGGAAGAGTGGAAAATGAGCGTTCTGCTGTATACGACGATATGGGAGTTATTTACATCGTTTCAAAGACATACTCGAGAATCAGATTATTGTCAGTTTATAAAGGATTTTGATAAAGTGCACAGTCTGTAATAACATTCGTTGAAACGGATTCCTTATCTAATATAGTACTCCACGCGTTCCTTAAAAATTTTCAAGTGTGACTACATCACCCTAAATCTCATACTGAACTCGGCGACACTGCATAAAATAAATACATTTCTTGCACAATTATTAATATATAACATATATGGTTTAATTACAGAACGATGTCCTGCTGGAAAATATTACGATCATGATGCAGGTTTGTGTCGCAGCTGTGGACATGGTTTCTATCAACCTGAAGAAGGTTCATTCTCATGTGAAATCTGTGGTTTAGGGAAAACTACAAGAACAAGTGAAGCTGTATCGGTTAAGGAATGTCGAGATGAATGTGGAAGTGGTATGCAACTTGCTTTAGATGGAAAATGTGAACCGTGCCCGCGAGGAACGTACAGAACTCAAGGAGTACAATCTGCCTGTCAAGGATGTCCACTTGGAAGAACTACTCAAAAATCTGGATCCATTACAATTGAAGAATGTTCCTTACCAGTTTGCACACCTGGTTCTTACTTAAATGGTACCTTAAATAATTGTATACCTTGTAAAAAGGGATACTATCAACCAGAATCTCAACAAACAACTTGTATTGCATGTCCACCAAATACAAGTACAAAAAACATATCAGCGGTAAGTAACATGTTAATTTAATATAATCTACAATAAGATTAACTTTAATTATCTATTTACAGACAAGTAAATCTGAATGTACAAATCCATGTGAGATGAATGGATCTGAGATGCACTGTGATGTCAATGCTTACTGTTTACTTATTCCCGAAACCAGCGATTTCAAATGCAAATGTAAGCGAGGATTTAATGGTACAGGTGAAGAATGTACAGATGTATGCGATGGTTATTGTGACAATGAGGGAACGTGTGTCAAAGATGCAAGAGACCAGCCATCATGTAGGTGTATAGGTAGTTTCACTGGAAAACACTGTACAGAAAAATCGGAATTTGCTTATATCGCTGGAGGGATTGCAGCATCAGTTATACTTATTATATTTATTGTATTACTTATATGGATGATTTGTGCAAGGTTAGTTATTGGTTATTAAATAATGATGAATTTTGTCTTAAGACGCTAACTTTGTTACAGGGCAAATCGTCGAAAGGAACCTAAGAAGTTGCTTACTCCTGCTACGGATCAGAATGGGTCCCAAGTTAACTTCTATTATGGTGCACCAACACCTTACGCTGAAAGCATAGCTCCAAGTCATCATTCCACTTATGCTCATTACTACGATGATGAAGAAGATGGATGGGAAATGCCAAATTTCTATAATGAAACATATATGAAGGAAAGTCTTCACAACGGCGTAAACGGCAAAATGAACAGTTTAGCAAGATCAAATGCCAGTATATATGGCACCAAGGATGACTTATATGATAGATTAAAGCGCCATGCATATCCCGGCAAAAAAGGTAACGACGAAATGTAAAAATTAAGTGAAGTTATTAACTACAAACTGTTTCAGATAAAAGTGACAGTGACAGTGAAGGTCAATAAACTAATCTGGTCATGATATAATAATGCTCAAGTAGCACAACGAATATCTAGTGAATGTTCTTGTTAATAATAAACACTACCATATCTGTTAAATTATATATTGTATGTAAAATATTAACAACATACCTATTTGTTCAGTATCTTAGAGTGTGTGAATAGTACTTTTAAATTATAATGTTAATATTTTTCGAAAATAATTTCGTCCTCTTTCCTTCCCTTTATTATTTATATACATAATTATACCAACTTTATGGCAAATGTTTTTTTAAGTAAAATATTTATATAGTAAAAGAAATTGATTAGCATATAGATAATGGATAAAATTTATAATAGAGTGTTTATAATTATTTTTTATGTAATTATAAGGAAGAATGAATGTTAAGAGTGAATCGTATTAGAATGAAATTCTGTGAAATATTTTTTATACTTTGTAAGAATGACTGAATAATAAAATATTATTATATTATTATTAGTATTATTGTCAACATAATAAAAATCTCATTAAAAGTAAACGAGCCCACTCCATATGTAGACTTTACCCAAATAAATTCTATCTATCTATCTATTTTACTATGGTTGTGGTTAAAGGCCCACCACACTGAAGCTCAATTGGCTTATTGTGCTCCCTTGTGTTTCTACTCTATCAGACGAGTATCTCTAACGAAATTCAAGATACTGCCGATGGGTGCATTTGCAATTTATTTAGATTCCGGAAATGGTTCTCCAAAATGCCGGTGCCTTTTTGCACATAGGGTTGAACACCGGCATAGAATATGGTGAGGAGTTTCGTCCTCATCACCACATACCCTACAACTAGGGTCGTCTAATATCCTCATGGTATTGAGGTGCTTCCTCATGGGACAGTGTCCGGTTAGGAGTCCAAACGCCATTCTTAATTGTTTCCTGTTCAGTTTCAGGTACCTATTTCTTGGCTCTTGTTCCGATTGGTGCCTCAAGGAACATTCACGATTGCCGCATTCCCGGAAGCCCCATCCAGTAAGTGTCATGTCGCTCACTTAGTTCGTCATTTACTGACCCCTGCGATATCCCGCAAGTGGGTTCCGGGCCAACCAGGATATCTTCAGCTCCTTTCCTCGCTAGAGCATCAGCTGCCTCATTGTCTTCAAATCCTTCGTGTCCTGGTACCCATTCCAAAGTAACACTGTTCTTTTCAGCCAAAGCCACCAGGTTTTTAAGACACTCCTGTACTATTTTTGAGTGTATTTCTACATTTCCCAAGGTTTTTTATGCTGCCTGGCTGTCACTCATGATGTAGATTCATTTATTTTCATATTTCCTCCACAACATAATCTGCGAGCAGGTTGTGAAGCGGCCCAGATTAATGATTACTCCATTCTGTTTTGGATTCATTATATACCAAATGGATCCCTGTCGGTTTCGTAAAGCTTCTTTACTTTCTTCTCCGCCCCTCTCCGGTATTATTATCCTTAGTTTATCAGACTGCATGTACAGTTTTCATCTCGTTTGTAAAATATCTCGGTGTGATATCCTGCTCTCATTGAGTGTATTCCGTGTATTTCGCTTCCGACTCCGCCACTAAATATAGCACCACCATAGCACCAGTAGGCGTAGTATTCATCGTTCCTGTTACTCCTAGACATGCCAACCTTTGCAATTTGGTTGTCTGTTTATCGACGCTCCACTTTTGGCTTTATGTCACCAAATTAGAGACCCATATGTTAGGTATACAACCAATATACTATCTTAGGTTTCAACCCCCACGTTTTACTAGTCATGCTCCTACAGGTTGCTTTTATCGTGATTTTGAAAAAAAGAGTATTCATATTCTTGTAACTTAAAATAAATATGTTGAACCATTGATTGAACCAATTTTATTGTGTTGTCAAACGTGTATATTTAATCCCATCAAGCGCTTTAGAGTCGTGGGCTTGGTCCCTATTTTTCACATACTGACGCAGCGTCGCAACTAGGGGCGGCTGCCAGGGGCGCAGACCTCAAAGGGGCGCAGCAGACCCCAAATACACAATGACCTTGAAACTTCTGAAAAATTGTCACCTGCGGCGCATGGCGGACGGATACTCCCCCGCAGCTCATGCCCT
Source organism: Rhagium mordax (assembly GCA_963680705.1). Taxonomy (NCBI): domain Eukaryota; kingdom Metazoa; phylum Arthropoda; class Insecta; order Coleoptera; family Cerambycidae; genus Rhagium; species Rhagium mordax. The sequence goes on along the minus strand of OY796659.1, from coordinate 21,150,512 downwards.
GTGTACACAGCTTTTTACCTCTACACAAAATAAAAACATGAGAGGGAATTTTCTTGCGGGCACAAAATTCGATTCTTGCCCTGGGCGCTTAGGACTCTAACTACGACGCTAATTGACGGACTAGAATTGCTAGAAAACAGAAAGTGATACTACCTGGATAACATTGGTTACTTAATTGAAAGTAAATTATAACATATATGCATGCATATGATTACATATTTATCGTATGACATTGTTGCCTTTTGCCTTTGTCAGGTACGTAAGTAATTTACCTCAATACTAAGTGTATTTTTCGTACGATATTGTTGCCTTTTGCCTTGTTGGGTAGGTACGTAAATGATGTATCTTTTCATGTAGTATATGTTTCGTACGACATTGTTGCCTTTTTCCTTGTCGAGTATGTCCTTAGGGCATCTTACTATTAGAATATTTATCTAGCGACATTGTTTGCCTTTTGCCTTTGTCACTTACGTAGTAAGGTAATTTTATTGCTTGTTTATTAATTTAAGCTGATAACCGTAGTTTAAGGTTATTTTATTAAGTACCTACTACCGTTGTATTATATTTAAACAATTTTGTTGTTGGTATCTAAGAAATCTTCTTAGAGATTCTTGTAATAAACTATTTTATCTACTTTTTTCTGATCATACTATATGGTCTGGCGCCCGCATTTTTTGAACCCACCCCCGCTCTACTCCACGATACCTAGCCTAGCCGTGCATCTTTTGCTACAATTCACATAGGGCAACTTCACACTGTGTTTGGTTTGTAAAAATTAAATCTGTTGATTCCACTTCAGTGCTTAATTAGGTTATAACAACCACAAACCGAAACACAGAGGGCAACCGCAGCAAGGCATCAAAAACCCCTAACCTTGACTGGCACACATTTTTGCCAAATATAATCCCCCAAACCGCCTCTTCAAGGGTTAACAATTTTTTTTCATTTTCGCGAAAAAAAATTTGTAGTCCTCTAAAGGGCGGTTTATGGCGGTTAAACCTCTATGCATCACGATCATTTCGGACAATTTTATAATCCGGAATTAAAATACTGGGAGCGGATAGTGCGGGGGTGAACCAAGTTTCAGACAGACCTATAACTACTACCTCTAGATCGGAGAAAAGATGAAATTATATAATAATGGTATTATATAAATATATAATTATATAATTAATAAAAATACAAATAAATTTGGTAAAAACATTAAAGTTTTCCAGAGCATTGAACAAATTATTGTACGACACGGTATTTAAACAAGCTCAGTTTTGGTTACTACTTAAACATTAACAGTAAAAATTTAAAAAATGCATAGTGGAAATTAATTACAAGGTGTAAAAATATACATGAAAAAATAGTATAAAGAAAATATTGCAATAATTAACCAGTGAGGAATTTATACACGCAACAAATAACACACACTAATTTTAACTTTAACATATATAAGAAATAAGTAAGTATATAGATACGATCGCACACAAGAGATACAAAAAAAATGTATGAAATTGAAAGACAGACTAATTAAATTTGGTCCTACAACTTCGATAAAGTTGGCTTTAATGCGCGAACAGAGAGTACTGTCATGCGAGTGTAATTTATCAGAAAAAATAGTTATAAGTAATATAATTATTGCCAACACTAATTGTTCTACACAAGTGCTACATAATTTTTCGAATTAATTATAATTTTCTTATGATCTCAGTCACTTAAAACGTACGCTTTTCCTCGTGCGGGACCGCACCTTACTTAACAAGAATTTTATAACGTCTGGGGGCCAGATTTTCGAATATATGAAACTATGAATTGTAAACATCTTTTTGCATTACAAAATTTTGAACAAATTTTACCAAAATGCTTCTGGTTTTGACAGAAGAATTTTCATGTCTACCAATGTGAAATGCAAAGTCGATATATTAGATAGTACAAGGGATCTTAAATATTGTGCTAATGATAATTATTTGTGTATGAAGGCCGTACCATCAGTCATATATAAATACAAATAAACATTAATTTAAATTATTCACTTTCACAAAACAATTAAAACACATACAAGACACAATACACGAAACAATTAAAAGACATAAAAGATAAAATGTACTATCGCGGCCGAAAAAAAGTAATCGACTGATTTTTCCGTTGTAACTATGGTTCTATTCAGTGTCGCATCAATCCCATTTTTTTATCAGTGTCAACGTCATTGTCATATTAAGCAAAAATAATTTTTTTATTACTTAATCATGCCTTATCATGTTTTGAGTGAAGAAGAAAAAGGCAACATTATCGCCAAACTTGGAGAAGGGTGGTCTCAACAACGCATAGCAAGTGAAATTAATTGTAGCAAGAGCACGATTCAAAAACTAAACAAAAAGTGGATAGAAACTCATAATCTGAGCAAGGCACTGGGTTCTTGGCGGCCAAGAAAGAGTAGGGATGGTTGGGAAGTTTTTGCATCTCTCTATAGATATAATTAAAAATTTGGTGTAGGGCCATATGGCAGCTACTTTATTTGACTAGGTAATTAATCATATTAAACACAAATATAAAAAAGTATGTAGCCAAAAAAAAATCAATTGTCAGGTCATGTCATGTGTACCAACATGCCCCTTAGCCGGGGTATGTTGGTACACACTACGGAGTTGGTTGGTGCAGTCTATATTTTTGGGTTTTTTTGGTTCAACGAAAAAAATAATAACGTTAAAAAGTAATTTAGATTAGGCTAGGTTAGTGTAATAATGTTAAAAGGTAGATTTTATTCTAATAAAATGAATTACTATTCATCTCTTTTTCGCTGCTCATTTTCGCACTTTTCTCCTTTTCAAGTTCATCTTTCATAGGAGTGTCAGTTAGACAGGAAGATTTTGTCTTGCGTCTGTTCTGTTTAAGTTTTTTTGGTGCAACCAGTACCAGTACCAACCAAGCTGGACCAAAATGCACCAACCAACCCCTTCGCCATAAATTGTCAAAATTTCACAGATCTTGAATCAATAGGTACGTTATATGTTTGTTTCAATATACAGAAATGAAGCAAACTAAATATATATTCGTCACTGAGCAAAATAGAAACTAAAACCTACTCATTGACTATGTTTTATAATGTTATATATAAATGAAAATATTTACTCACAAGTAATTAAAACAAAAAACATTTTATAACTCGGTAACAAATAAACAGATGTAACTACCGCTTTCTACCGTCTGCTTTGATCATCTGAGGAATACACAGTCATGGTTGCCGTCTGTTGCACAGTTAAGGCAATATTAAGCCTGTACCAACCTACCCCTGTGCTCATTGCTCAACCATCCCCGGTCTCCCCTACTGAATACAAATGCAAAAAAGAATAACTAATTATTACTAACAGAAAATTAAAATTTAAGAAAAATTTTTTTCAACGCCCTGTATCTTGAAAACGGAAAAAGATACGCCCATGGTTCATAGAAACAAATTATAATATTTTTTGAAATTTTATCAGCCCCTGAATTTATGCTAGTGTTTTTCAGAATACCCTGTATAAATATATAATTACATAATTAATAAAAATACAAATAAATTTGGTAAAAACATTAAAGTTTTCCAGATCATTGAACAAATTATTATTGTACGACACGGTATTTAAACAAGCTCAGTTTTGGTTACTACTTAAACATTAATAGTAAAAATTTAAAAAATGCATAGTGGCAATTAATTACCTACAAGGTGCAAAAATATACATGAAAAAATAGTATAAAGAAAATATTGCAATAATTAACCAGTGAGGAATTTATACACGCAACAAATAACACAATAATTTTAACTTTAATATACAGGGCGTTCTGAAAAATACTAGCATAAATTCAAGGGCTGATAGAATTTCAAAAAATATTACAATTTGTTCCTATGAACCATGGGCGTATCTTTTCCGTTTTCAAGATACAGGGCGTTAAAAATAATTTTTTTAAATCTAGTTTCGGTCCTATCTTCCACAAAATTCGACCAAATGAGCTGATTTTGCTATGTGAGGTTTCTGAGGATGCTAAATGCTCTGGTGTTATTAATTTTAGGCTATATCATACAGGGCGTTCAGTACAGTACTCCGTGGGAACATTTTAGGTCCTAACTTGTTTAATCCTTTTGCCCCTTTTGTCATTTGTTGTTATGGCATATTTTATTCTAAACAAAAAAAGGTGCTCTTGTAAGAAGTGCTAAAATTTGCCCGTTTTCGAGAAAAACCAGGTATAGTGCACCAAAGTCAAGCAGCTGGTATCCCAAATTGTTGGTTTTTATTTCAAGTAGGCTTTGGCACCTAGTTGTTATTACTATTAGTTTCATTATTAAAACTAAAAATCAAAGTTTTAAGTTGGCTTTAATGCGCGAACAGAGAGTACTGTCGTGCGAGTGTAATTTATCAGGAAAAATAATTATAAGTAATATAATTATTGCCAACACTAATTGTTCTACACAAGTGCTACATAATTTTTCGAATTAATTATAATTTTCTTATGATCTCTGTCACTTAAAACAAGCTTTTCCTCCGCACCTTACTTAACAAGAATTTTATAACGTCTGGGGGAGGGGGGCATATTTTAGAATATATGAAACTCTGAATTGTAAAAATTTTTTTGCATTACAAAATTTTTATCAAATTTTACCAAAATGCTTCTGGGTTTGACAGAAGAATTTTCATGTCTACCAATGTGAAATGCAAAGTCGATATCTTAGATATAGTGTCTTAAATTTTGTGCTAATGATAATTATATTAATTATTTGTGTATGAAGGCCGTACCATCAGTTATATATAAATGCAAATAAACATTAATTTAATTTATTCACTTTCATAAAACAAATAAAACACATACAAGACACAATACACGAAATAATTAAGACATAAAAGGTAAAAGGCTCAGAAAAATGTACTTGCTTCGTCCATGTTTGTTTAAGCTGGGCTACTTTTCTCGCTACTCGCTGGTATTAGGTCCGCATAGAGATTTTCGTGGGAATTAAATGATTAAAGCTGGCAAGATATTTTTTATGTTTAATTATTTCATACTAAATACAAAAATGTTTCTTGTTCACCCCTACCATCCCCTTAAGGGTGGAATATTTGAAATGGCTATATCTTGTAAACGAATGAAGATATAAATTTCGTTCTTACGCCAAAATGTTTGTCTCTTAGCGTAGAATAAAATAGTTTATTATCATTTTTTCGAAATTTTGATAATTTCAAGAATTAGACGAAATAACACACGTTTTTTTTATATTGTTCTAAATTTTTACAGACATAATGCGTAAACTGCAGCTTTTAGAAAAAAAAGTTCTAAATGATAGTTATAGTCCACACTTTTAGCTTTCGAATGGTATATATACTTCCCATTTTAAAATAATCCTAGGTCGAGAAATCATCGAAAATGTTAGCCGGTGTATAGGTTGAGTATGTACAAAATTGCATCGGTTTGTTGTCGAAATAAATTTATTTTACATTGAACGGAACTTTACATTTTATACATAAATAAAATTCCTTTTTGTATTTTGACAAATCACACACTTGGAATAATTAAAATGCATTGAAAGTTCCATCATGTAATGTCCCGGAAATAAAAAAAACTGAATTATTGGTCACTATTGTTACACAATAAACAAAGCTTTTCGGATACGGCGACGGTGTCTCACGAAACGTTAAATCGTTAAACGAGTCGAAAAAATAATATTCAAAGCGAGAAACTCGGTTGCCTTGCTGAGGTCCGTGGATTCCAAATTTTTTGTTTATTAATGGCGATAAACAATTTCCGAAAAAATGTTATTTTTCACGAATAAATCGAACAAGTCGAGCGGCAATTCCTAGAAAAATCCAGAGGCTTTACAAGACAACCGAGTATTCCCCGCTTTGAATATTATTTTTTCGACTCGTTTTCTACCTAGGAATTTGCCGCTCGACTTGTTCGATTTATTTATGAAGAATAATATTTTTCGGAAATTGTTTGTCGCCATTAATAAACAATAAATTTGGAATCCACGGGCCTCAGCAAGGCAACCGAGTTTCTCGCTTTGAATATTATTTTTTGGACTCGTTTTCTACCTAGGAATTTGCCGCTCGACATGTTCGATTTATTCGTGAAGAATAACATTATTTCGGAATTTTTTTATCGCCATTAATAAACAGTAAATTTGGAATCCACGGACGTCAACAAGGCAACCGAGTTTCTCGTTTTGAATATTATTTTTTCGACTCGTTTTCTACCTATAGGAATTTGCCGCTCGACTTGTTCGATTTATTCGTGAAGTGTAAAATTTTTTCGGAAATTGTTTATCGCCATTAATATTTTTTCTCAAGTTACTTGCCGCACATAATATGCATTGCTGGATACATATTTTAGTTGATCCAACCAGAATTTAGTTGGATCAACTGATGCGCATGGTTGAATAGTTTTGAACATCTCGCATTGACAGAGTTGAGAAAATTATTTGAGAGTCGGGTGAACTGAAAATCAATTATTTAAACAAAATTTCAGACGGACCAACTCTAATTCTGAAGATTCATCGACGAGATGCGTTAGCTTATTTATTTATCTCAAACCTTCTTTTTTGCTTCTCGGGAATTTACAATCGAGAAAATAAGTTTCCCGATTATAAATCGAGTCCTACGATATTTTGCCTATAGCCATTGTTCTACGGCAAATAAACGGCAAATTTTAAGCTACCTAAATTTTTTTTAAATAATTTTTTATATAGATGACCCGCTAACTTCATATGAAGTTAGCAGGTCATCTTATACTTTTTAAAAAATAATAGCGACAAAATTTTCCCTTTCACGGCTAAAAAACGGCAAATGTTTATGCTATACTCAGTCCGATTTGCAACAGTTGACCTGCTAACTTTATATACATAGTAGATGTGTATAAATTATGACAATAAGACAATGGGCACGCGCCAAAGTTTCCTATTAATCGGCTACCTGTGACGCCCGCGCCCTCCCCCAAAAGCGACCACTGCCATCCTTATGCATTTCGCATGGTCTGCTTTCAACCAATTTAGTGAGATTTTAAGGTACACAAGTGTCGTAATGGTAAAATTGATTATACCGTTAGATAGGTAAAACTTTAGTGACCAAATTTTATTTAAACAATTTTTGTGATCGAGTGAGTTTTATTAGACAAAATCGATTATAAAATACAATGGTATCGACAAGTAAAGTTATTTTTTTGAATAACTTTGTTAGGAATAAAAATTGGACAAAAGTGCTAATGACCTTTTCTGTTCCTTAGTAAAAGATTGACAGTCCATTGAAAAAACTTGCTATCTATAAGGGTTCAAGAGATATAGCCTATTAAAGATTTTACCCCTTAAGAGGCGTCAAGGGTGAGGGACGCGTAATTGGGGGTGGCAAGAAAAGTTTTTCTATTAACATATGCATATACTAACATATAAAATGGATGCCATTCTTTAATCATTTAATTCCCACGAACCCCCTATTTCTGGCCCTATGCGGCTACTATATAGGTACTGGCCACCTAGCTATACTCTGGCTAACGAATGTTAGTCGTTGCGTCATGACTGATTGAATATATCACAGACATTGCAATCTAAATGCTGTCTTTATTCAACGCGCACTGTTTATCAAACTGAAATAGGCCCGAACGTCGCTGGCATAACGCCACCTACTGAACAGAAATGCGTCTCTCGCACGCTATGCGTTAGACAAAGGTGGATGCAAGTTTGTCTGAGCGTTTACGACGCGGTACTGGTTTCACTCATAGACGTTCCTTTGTGTCAAGAATAAGCAGGCTATATTTTTACAGTATACAAACAAATTTGAGGTCCATATAAAAGAAATTGTTATTTTCAACATCTATAAGATTAATTTTGCAGTTTTGGACAATAATATATTTTTTTACTAATATGAGATTGTAAAGGTATAATGAAATATTTTGTAAGTGGAGGATGACAATCATATCATCAACTTTTCATCGCCGGCACTGGTATAATCGGCCGCCTTGGCCCGTACGATCACCAGTGATGACGCAACGACTAACATTCATTAGCCAGAGTATAGTAAACTAGTTGTGCGTAAGTAATCATAGTTGCCAGTGAAATCGCTGCGACTATCGGTTTTCTGGTTTCAGTGTTTGCAAAAATTGGGTGCTTGAAAATTTGGACAAAAATATCAGGGGTATAGTGCGTGCAGGAATTGTTGTTGTTAGCCCAATTCGTAAAAAGCTTCAAGAATGATTAAAACAGAAAAAGAGAAAAGCGAAGAAAATGTGGGTCAGGAATTGAATTTCACAGACATATATGGGGCTTCTAATATTTTAATGAGAGAGCTTTCTCGCTCACTCGCCCGCTACTTTTCTCGCCGGCTTGTAGCTAGTAAACTCGCCCAATGTAATTGTCAATTGATGCGTTAAGACTAGAAACTGATGTACTACAAGTTGCCTAATATTGGCGCAAAATGCATTATATTTGGCCAATTTCTAATCCCGATTTATTTTGTTAAAACTTAAAATTAAAGCTTAATTTTTTAGAAACTGACAAAACACATACTGGCAAAGGCAGTAACCTTAAAATATACGAAAGAAATTTTTATTTCTCCGAGAAATTAATTATTTAAAATGTGCTTTTACATAGACAGTAGAAATTAATTAATATCGTGATAATAACTTTATTACTATGTAATTTCTTTTACCTTACGTTTTTCTTATATGTATTCTGAAGATAATCCTACCTGATTTTTCTTCAAAGTACCTAACATTATTATGTAGGGCTCAGATTAAAATATTACAACTATTTTGCTTGTCTGCAACATGGCGGACGCTATTAGTTCAGCCAAACTAGTGCAGGTGACGCTGGTGACGTTGCCAGCACCCTGCAGGGTTTATGAATGAATGATAGTTATTTTTAGAGAGAGATACACCGGTAACCGGTTAATTTGATTCTGGTTTGTGACTGGACAAAAGTATTACATGACGACATTATATTATATACTATTATAGCTAAACTTCGCCCCTAATGTATTTTATGTATTGTATTATATTTTATGTAATATTTAATGCATTAATAAAGACTATTATTATTATTATCGAACGGCAACAGTAAATTGGGTTAATAATAGTATTGACCGTATTTTTAGATTGTTAAAAAATGCTAGTATTTGACATTTGACAAGCAAGAATATAAAATATTTTTATAACCTAAATAAATGAGCTTGAAAATAGCTTTATTGTGTAATGTAATTATTTGTATTAACTGGTTAAAAAATGTTTATGCATAAAATTAATGAATAATGAAATGTGTTTGTGAAGTTCAGACATAAGTTACCTAGGTACTTGTTTATTTGGTAAAATTTTACATTAGCGTATCTCCGATATTTAACTTTTTTTTATCTATACTTACGTATTTTTGTCTGGAAATCACGAATCTGAAGTCAATTTTATCCGCTCTCCTATACTTTTCGAGATATAGGGGCCGATGTACCCCAAAAATGGCATCTCGCCATAGGCGTAAATAACATTTTATTCGGCGATTTTTATCGTATTTGTTATCGCTAATGCTTATTTGAAATTCGCAGAACGTTTCTGTGAATTCGCTTTCGTCTTTTTTTTATTTAACAGACATACATTGTAAATTAATTGATAACGAACATCGCCTCTTTTCCCCAACGACTTCTCTTGTCCAGAATGGTTGTCTTTTCCCAGCAAGAACTATAGGGATTTTTTACGTTGTTATGTTGGCAATTTACTTTTGATTTCAAACTTTCAAAGCACGCTTAAAATTGTTTTGAATTGCCAGTCTATTTTTTGCAGATTTTGCTTGAAAATTCCTCCTTAATACTTATATCCTGTTCATGAAGAAAAACATGTTCCTTCTTTGAAGTAACAGGTAACAGGAGTAAGCCCGCCCTAAGTTTGAAACCAAAAGAACTAAGCAAATTGCCAACATAACAACGTAAAAATCTCTAGTTCTTGCTCGGAAAAGCGGCGACAAAGATAGTAATCTTTGGCGGCGATGTGCGTGTTGTCAATTAATTAACAATTTAAGTCTATTAAATACAAATAAAGTGACCAAAGCGAGTTCACAGACACGTTCTGCGGTTTTCAAATAAGCATTAGTGATAACAAAAACGATAAAAATCGCCGAATAATATGTTATTTATCTATTTATGCCAAAGGCGGGATGCCATTTTTGGGGTACATCGGCCCCTATATCTCGAAAAGTATAGGAGAGCGGATAAAATTGACTTCAGATTCGTGTTTCCATACAAAAATACGTAGGTAAAAAAAAGTTAAAAATCGGAGATACGCTAATGTAAAATTTTACCGCTGTCTCTTTACAGACAGTCTTCACTATTCTTAGTCGTTTAGGTTACGCACAGAAAGTTTATAAAACGTTACTTCATTCGAGCATAACCTTAAAACAACAGAATAACAATAAAAATGGAACAAGTATAGAGTGTCTAATAAATGTATCCACTTCGTAAATAATCAATCACAACTCGCAATTTCAATAATAATATTGTAACACACATATAAAAGCAAATAATATTATTTTTCACTGAAAAATTTTATTATCTCGCTATATCATCTCTGCTCTGTGCTATATTTATATAAGTAAAGTAAATATAACCAGAAACTTGTCTGATTCCGTGATTCCTACTTCGGAATGCGTTTCTCCCACCAGTTTTGACCAAACGTCGGTTATTAACGAAGATAAACGAAGTCACGATTTGTCCCGTGAGATAGTAAATTGCATATATCAGAAATATTTGGCTTGTAAAATTAATGAATGAAATGCGTTTACTACTTTAGTATCGTAGCCGCACGGAAACATGTAGGTAGCGCCCTCTGACTTGGCAATTGGTACTTCGTTAGAAGCGACGGTGACACAGTTTCTAGTCTTAAGCATCAATTACATTCCAAGTCCATACCTAATTCCTAAAATAAAGTCGAAATTTACGGATTAAATATTGTTTTACAGATTAAAGGAATGGAGTGGAAAAAACAATAACCCTTAACTTTTAGTATAGGTAGATTACTTATTCCGTCGTTGAGTGTTTACGCTACTGTGGTAGAGATTGCGCGACGGTAGGAATTTAACCAGAAGTGGTAGGTACTTGATATTCGAATAATATAAAATTAAACAAGCGATTATTGTTACTGGTGACACTTGCACTTTGCACTTTTTTTAGGTTTACCTCGAGAGTCTGGGGGATCGCAGATATTATTTCTATAAATTTTTCCCTTCTTTGTATTTGATGTTAACTGATGATTATTATTGAATAATTTGACGATTAAATGTATTACCGTTGGCTAACGGTATTACCATTATCTTTTTATTTTTAAAACAGCATGGACGACTGCGTCAGTGTGGTGTACCTATTAGGTATATTTATATTTATAAGGGCTTAATGACTAGAATGAAGATATAACTTTAACGGGATATGAAGAAGTATGAAGTATGAAGTAGTATGAAATAGTATGAACATTGAACATAAAAGAATAAAATAAATGCAACCTCGTCGTTGGAAAATGTAATAGTCACCACGCTTGCGCATGTGAAACTATTACATTCATGATGATGAGAGAGAGGTAAGACAGAGGAACGAATGAGGAATGAGGAATGTCAGTTTTATCGTTTTATCTTTAGTTTGTGGTAGTGTTAGTAGTCATTTGTTTGTCTCTTACGCGTATACGGTTGTGTAGGTGTTTAGTGCTTTCTTTGTTTTTATTTTGTTTTAATTTTAATTTCTTCTGCCTTTGGAGTATTGCATATCTATTTGGGATGTTTTATTAGGGTAAGTAAATAATAAGTACAACGTAATTGATTTGATGAAAGCACATAGTAATTGATGTGAACGGTCTAGATGCCCCCGTTTTATTATGATAATGCGGGTTAGACATTTAGGTGTTTATTTAACTTTTACGACTTTTTGTACGATTTAGAAATTATATAAACATGAAAATTTATGTTTTAAAACCTATAAGGTATAGGACGATTCCGATAGACACACTTAACCTCGCGATAGACACATAATTTACGATGTAAATAGGTAGGTATGTTATTATTTTATAATTTTCAGTGATTGTTCAATTAGGTACGTGTGTACCTATATCAGTCTAGGTAATATCAAAGTATTTAATTATAAAAAAAGGTACTTCCGAGGATAATTCTGAAATTTGAAACATGGATAAAAGGCTCGATAAAAGGTCATTATAGATATCTGACACAATTATTGTGCACAAAATACAACTTCAATTGAAAGGGTCACCCAGTCACCAACTTTCCTATTTTAAATTGACCACCCAGTATATTTTTACATTTCCTTGTTCGTCATAAAATTATAATTTCAGTGATATGTCACAAGTTGGCGTTTATTTAAGAAATGGTGTAGAAAATATGAAATAACTGAAAAACTCTTGCGGGATTTTACATTTGAATTTTATAGAAAGTAGATTTGACGCATGGGTGTTTTTTTGTCACTTTATGCGCACACCGCGCAGCAAAGTTCTTATAAAGAAGCGTGTTTCCTTCGGTATTTCCCCGCAAATTTTGCATTTTAAAATTCTTGGAGAACAATTAAATTTTGTGAACGAATTAAGGGATTCCTTGGATTCATTTTTTTTTGTATCATAAGTAACAGCATATTTTCAGCTTTCATTTGATATGAATTATGTCTAGATTTGTTAAGTCCTAGTGGTTGTAAAATCTAATAATTTTTTGTTATTGTTAATGTAAAGAAGTACAGAAATATGCATTATTACGGGAGATATTTCATCTTAACCTCGATCTTAACACATTTTCTTAACATCTCGGATGTAATTAATTGGAAATTTTCGAGCCATTTTCGACGAAATTTTGTCTAATTCTATTTTCGAAATCCAGAAATGTAGGTTTTCTGGAGTAAGTACACTTTGTTTTTAAATATGGCCATAAGAAGAAATCACATGGAATGAGATCAGGAGACCTTGGTGGCCACCTCATTGGACCATAAGTCGTTATGAGTTTCTGTCCGAATACATTTTGAAGATAATTTGTCACTATTCCTGCATTGTGTGTAGGGCGCCATCTTGATGAAAATACATTCGATTCGTAATTTTAAGAGGTAGATTTCTCGGTAGTTTAAGTTTAAGCTCGGGTTTAAGTATCGTTCTCCACTTCGTGGTTCTTGAAAAAATATTGGTCCAATAATGTAATGGTCGGTAATGGCCCACTATTCCCACCCTCGTTCCCACGCAAACATTTACACCAAATTTTTCTTGAAAGGTACCCTCCTCGATACCCTCCCTAAATAACCCATTGTTTTGCCCAATACCTCATGTTCCAATCTCGGTTCCAATTAAACTTTCCATTATTTATGTATATGGATTTGAGCAAAAATTCGAGTCAAAAATGAATGATTCAAATTGGTGTTGAAGGCTAATCCAATTGCAGTACCTACTGTAATTAACTATCAGCATCATTTTCATATACCTAAATGCTAGTGTAATAATTGGTATATATAAAAGCTTTGAGTCCATGTTTCTTCAAAATGTTCATACTTGCCTAATATTTAGATATGATATACTCGTCGTACTATACAAAGCTACCAGATCAATGTATGTGTCTTTACTAATAATAAAGGTTTGTTCTCGGGTTTGTTCTTCAATTTCGGACTCGCTACGTCATTTTGTCTGAAAACATCTACTTGATGGTTGAATTCGTTTTGGATAACGTGCCTAAATACAACATTTCTACGCGAATTTTTACGGCATATGCATTTTTTGGGCACTCTCCGTAAACCAGCAACATATCTAGTAAAGTGCGGTATTTTCAAATCACAAATATTCAATTGTAGGTATAAAACAATAGGTAGGTACCTCGGTAATACTTAATACGTGGTTTTGACTTAAATTCGATTTTTGTTTTAAATCCAAAATTTTGCAAGGAAAACACGCTTCATATTAATTAAGATCTTTGCGTACATGAAGTGACAAAAATACGCCCATGCATTAAATTCAATGCCTGCTTTATACAAGATTCGAAAGTAAAATCCCTCAGGGGCCTACTTGAATATTTTAGTTTTTTCCGTGATTTTTTCATATTTTCGACGCCATTTTTTAAACAAGTGCCATATTGAATTAAAATTTCATGAGGAACAAGAACATGCTCGAGAAAATGCAAAAATATATAGGGTATTCCATTTAAAATAAAAGAGCTGGTGTCACTTCCGGAAGTAGTATTTTGTACACAATTGTGTCAGATTCTGTCAATTGTACTTTCGTGACCATCCAGTATACATATATTAATAACAAAGACCACATTTTCTTCTAATAACTCACATCCTTGCCTGTCTAGGGTTTGTGTCTTACTCGTATTATAGGTATTTATACCGAGATTACTTATATTAATAAACCCACGAAGTATGAGGGTTGTCATCTTTAAAAAGTGTTGTCCAAGACATTCCTCTGTCTGGAAAGTTAAGGCAATGAAGAAGGTCGTAGAGATGTATCTTTATTATTAACAGCCCTTTTTTTGAAAATAGTGTATTATGAGGTGTACACCTATAATTCATATTATTAAAATATTCCAGTTTTTTAATAAAATTGATATGGAAGAGTCTCGGGAAGAGTTCGTTTTATGAGTATGATTTAATTTGAAAGTACCTATGTTTAAAAAAAACACTGCGAGCTAATTTTTCAATCGATAAAAATATAAAATTCGCATCAAGTCAGATCAAAATCCAACAGAATTTTGTCTTGCATGTTTTTTTTTTACTTTATAAAGTCTTGTCCACTGCGAATAATATCTTATCTCGTATCCTCGCTCGTATCTTATACATACACCAAACCTCCTTTTTATATGAAACTTCACTAACTTCCCAAAAATTTTTTTTGACATCCTACAAATTTCCTTGGACTTACCCGAGGACTTGCCCGAACCTTTCCGTACTTGCCACGACATCCTTTCATGAAACGTCCTCTAATTTCTCCCAGTCAGCTAAAAAAAAACCGAGGAAAAAACACATCTTTTTGGAAGTCTGTCATAATTTCTGCGGGTTATTTTTACGTTTTTTGTAACGTACCCACTTAATTATAATATTCGAGTTAACATTTTAGTAAAGTATAAATCTCGGTATAAATGCTGACTGGAAAAAATGTAGACAATTTAGGATGAATACTCCTGTGAATATTCATTATCTTGCGTTATTTATCTTATTAACGCAGCTCATTTACAGTTCATTTTACTAGGTACTCCAGTAAAGAGCAAAATTGAGAATGACAATCATATGGGCAGTTAGCAGACGATTGTTTTCTCCTGAAGTTTGGAAGATCAACTTTTTCAGAATTGTTTCTGTACCTAGGTCTGTACTTGCTGCAGATAGATATGTGTCTCTTTAACATCGAGATGTTGGGATGCTTCCTCGGATGCTTCCAATGTTGTTCAATTTGAACTCCACGCCAATGGCGAGTATATACTCCTGAACCAAAACAGATATTTTGGAGTTCTTGCTCTCTGATGGCTTCAAATTCAACATCCATGTAAAATGAATAGATAGTGATTCTGAGACCTCTGGTTGCTAGATGGTCCACATTGATACCCACGGTTTTGACAGAGTCCGACAGCAGCAGCAGTGAGAGGAAGTGAAAATTTAGGTGTCAACTTGAAATACTATACTCTCATTAGTGTTAATATAAACTTTTAGGAGACCCGCGACGTACTAGATATTATGGAGAAATGAGATTCCAAACCTGCAATAGCTATTTAATGCATCTTATTAATGGGTGTTGGTACCGCGAGACATCTAGGCAAATATAACAAGAGCCCATGCGATGTTTCAGTACCACTCTCTTTGTGTCTAGCTAGAAAACCGGATCGATATACTATATGCTCCAATGTCCTAGCCAAAATAATTTGTAACAGAAATTGAGGCAAGTAATCAGTCGCTCCTCGAATTAGTACAGTTTGTTCCTTGACAAACCAGTCCGGAATCTACAGAACCTCGTTTAATCATGAGCTGAATACTTGTTCCACACTGCCAGTTATTTATTTCATCTGGGTCTAGGGCAATAAAGTTCTTAGTTTTACCAACTGCTTGTTTTATGCGGCTGTCGGCGTCCGTGCCGGCCGTCCTAATCATCGAGCACACTTCGTCTGCCCCTTCTTTTTACGATAGTTAACCAGGAGGTGAACTACAGAGTGTTGTTATCAAATGGATTTATACTGTTATAAATTTCTTTCTAGAATGTGAACAGTCGAGAGGGGTTATTTTTGAAATACTTACTTAATTTGTTTTGCTTCAAACGTCGCACTTCTATCAAAGTTATCATCATAGAAGCATCTGAATCGAGGTCTGAATCCTATCTAATAAGTGCCGATTGATTGCCTGTTGTTCCATTTTATTGTATGGTGTTGACATCTCCACACTCTGGATTCGAAACGCGTGTTGTCTCGTCATACAAATTATTGCCTCGATTTTATTTACGCACTACTTAGTCTTCTCAATCCTGTCTACTGCACTTGGTTGATGTGATCGTGGAACGGTTAGTCTATACGTGTGAGGTCTTATAGCTTTAAGTTATCTCTGACGTTAAAATTAACTCATCAGCTGGAAGATACCGCGGTGGAAGTGTGAGTGGATGGCACTTCTTCCTGCTAATGAGGTGATCTAATGTAACGGGACAATACCTGATCTTTCAGATATTGCTGAGAAAACGTGATACTCCAGATGTATATCTTACTACCTAAAGCTTCACTTTCGTAAACCCGTCATCTGTTTCGTCTGTTCCAATTTTTGTTGCAACCAGAGGTTTGGAGGATTCAGGGTGGTCAGTACGGGGACAACGTGTTCGACATTTACGAGAAACGGTTGCTCCGCCCTTTTCATAAGTTTGCCGGTTCGGTTTCGCACCAGCATTATTTCTTCTAAAAAAATGGATGCCGGGCAGTCTTCGTGGCCACCGACGTATCATGGTAAGAACACTAGTAAATCCCGGTGAGTGGCTGTAAGGAGCTACCTGAAGGGTATGCCCTAAGTAAATAAAAGGACCTCAAGACCAATATAACTATTTTGACCGAGTAGTTCAGGTATAATATTGTAGAAACTACTGCGATTTCGAGGTCTCACTAACTGAGCTACCTAGGTTATTAGATCAGTCATTCTGCCATGTATGCAAGTCAGGCTTAAGAGGTCTAGTCACTCCCCGTTGTCGTGGGAGATACATTTAAAGTAAAGTAACGGACGATCTAGGATGAATACACAAATAATAATGAAGCGCGTCCTGCAGAGTGGTAATAGTTAAATAGCACACCTAATTGACCGTGGTACTACATGACATTTGAGCAAATGTAACAAATACCCATGAGATATAAATGATGCTTTATTCATTTATTTTCAAACATAAAGTAGACCACATCTTTATAGTGCACATAAATAACGTCGGCTGTTTAATTTTTAAGATTTTAGCGTCATCAAAGACGCCGACGTTTTTTATTTGCACTATAAAGATGTGATCTACTTTACAAACATGCATTTTAAAATTCTATATTAAATATTATGAATTATGATTGTCAGTCACACTTGTGTTGAACGAACTAGAACACTTTTTAAACAATAAGACCGAGAATAAAACAGCCAGTCATAACAAGTAAATATAAGCTAATTAATTTAGCATTAATAAACACTTTAACACACACATCCTGTTAAAACACTGAAATTAATTCCCAAATAGGTTACTTATTCATATAAACTAAGCGATGCATGTTAGTTTGGCAATATCTAACTCGATATTTAGTTATCAATGATAAATAAGGACATTTTAAGTAATGGGATTCAATAAAATTATAAAATCTAGCGAACTCACTATAAGTTAAGTTCGATTATACTTGTATGAATCGTCTCGTCGAAATTGGTCACAAAGTAGTAATCCCTTTCTACGCCACGGCACCA
This sequence comes from Rhagium mordax, assembly GCA_963680705.1. Classification (NCBI taxonomy): domain Eukaryota; kingdom Metazoa; phylum Arthropoda; class Insecta; order Coleoptera; family Cerambycidae; genus Rhagium; species Rhagium mordax. The sequence goes on along the minus strand of OY796659.1, from coordinate 21,132,624 downwards.
AACGTTTCAAGTAAATTCTTCCTCATTATCAGGTCGCCCGTCTCATCTGTCATTGTTTTAAAATGAATCTTTTGCAATGAAAAAGGGGATAATGAAATACAAGATCATAATTGGGAGGGGTGTAATCTGTTTCGATGAGACAATTCATACAATTGACCTTCGCTTATGGTAAATTTGTTTGATTTTATAATTATTGTACTTCTGGTCTTGTCTACATGATCACAAAGTAGATGTTTAAAACTGACTGCAACAACAATCATTTTCAAAACAGTTTTTGTAAAGAAACAATATTTTGAAATGAAGCATTTAGCTATATCTACTTATCTAGGACAGCTTTAACAAAATCAGTTCCGACTATCATCTAAGGGCTTATTATAAAAAAATCTGAATGTTGAGGACGTTGAGGCGTACGCGTACTATGCGCAGATACACGTCGGTATTTACACCGGTATTTTTTAACGTGGTTTTAATCCACCTGCTAAATTATTGTTTTGAAGCCTCCCTGTAAGATTTTGAAAGTCGAAAATAATTGATCCATCGTATGCCTCTATACTTCTTTGTTATATGCAAATAATATACCAATGTTGCATTCTATTCAAAGGAACTTTAGGGTTGCTAATTTTTGGGTAATTTTTTCTAGACTGAGGTTTTCGTTTCGCTCTGTTGTTAAATATTATAATACAACAGTTGGATCCCATGTATACATATTTATATTTTGATGCATTGGGTTTTAATTTTGATACGCCTCTAAAAAATCTCTTAATTTCGGAATCATGTCCAAGTTTGGCAGATGTAATCAACGCTATTGCTGAACGGATATGATTTAAGGTTCCATAGGAAGCGCCATTTTTAAATTCTTCTGTAAGAAACGTTAGTATTATTGCTATGAATTTTGAGAACGCATCTGAAGAATTAGATTTACAGAAGAGCTACCAAAATCTTAAAGCACTATTGTATTGTTTTATGGCGGAAAGTCTCAGAGAGGATATCATGATATCTATTGATGTTTTAGGGATATTTTTTATCCGCAATGCTACAACTCCTTCCGCCTTGTCTAAGACATTTTTTATTCAAAACTAAAAATTATAAAAAAGGCGGAAAAGCCTAAATGAAAAATCATTCCATCTCCATGTCATTGTGAAAGCATACACCGCAAATACCCCTGGATCTTTCATCTAAGAAACAAATTTCTAACACTCACTTTTTAGTTTTTCTTGTTGCGAAAAGTTCGATTTCGAATATTGGGAAGTTAAAGCTGTATTTTTCAAACACAATGAGCAATTTTCCATTACTGGCCTGAAACTTAGGGATCGAATTTGTGAAGATCTAAAGTTTACGTCTTTCACACCATTGCTAAATTCTTTTAATAATCAATTTTATTGCTGTAGTATTTTCAATTCGGTTTTAAAGCAAAAACTTGGCTCAGACTAACTCATTTATATGTGATTATTATTCATCATTTTAATTCCAAAAACCATGAGCTCTCTTGTTACAGAAATCCCTCCGGGGCTTCCGGTTAATGATGCGTCTAAGAAAAATCTTTAATTTATTTTTATTTTTATACCATTTTAATTTTATTTTTATACATGTAAAATCGTCAGATAATTAGAAAAAAATGAGAAACTAAAAAATCAGATTATAAGTATACAAAATTCACAGTCCTTCGCAAAGATGCAACCGGAGGAGACATTGGAAATGACGAAGTAGAACAAATCTTGTGAAATTTCGGATGTGATAAAAATGAAAATTTGTTGCAAAGTAGTAAATAGTTATTTCATTAACACAAAACATTTTCAAAAATTAAAATCTTATTATCAGTAGTTTTCTTTAGAAATTAAAATAAAAAGTTATTTTATTAACAAAAACAATCTCATAAGGAAAACTAAAATGGTATTATATAATTTTTTTTCACTAACAAACATTTTTAATGTTACAACTAAAATAATTTAAAGTAATTTCGTGAAGATGAAAAGTGATTCCTAACAATTACAAATACCGATATTGATTAATCGCAAACTATTAAACGCAGCTAATAGTACAGGAAAAATGTCCAAACTGAACAAGAACATAGTGAATTCGTTGAAACTTGACATATACGTTTAAAAATACATACCTATGTTTCAAGAAACTTAAAGAGTCCCGAACCGTAATGGGTGTGTCGGAGCTGCCTACTTGAAAAATCGTGGGATGAACTAGGTTTTTCACATGCATAATAAAAATTGACAATTGAACCATGAGAAATTTTCAAAAAATAAGAATATTTTCATTTATAGAGAAATATTAATTTTCGACTTTTTTATTAAATTTTTTTACCAATTTTTCGTTTGTTTCCTTCATTTTTTGCTTGTTTTGTGAGTATATTCTGCAAAATGAAAAAGTACATAATCATTGTACAAGTGAGGATTATCGAGTTGTTTAAAATTTTATATATATATTGAATGAAACACACTTTGTATCTAAAGAAGATCGGAATCGATAGCATATAAATAAATAATTTTATCCATGTATGAATTTAGACATCGTACTCCCTGACAATTTCCGTAAATTTGTAAGGATCTTCAACCTGCTTTTCTGTTGCGGTTGCAGGAGATAAGCTGCAATATTAATTCTGCTGTTGGCACAAAAAGTGTTGTCACAGGTTGTAAGGAGCCGTTAATTTTCTTCTATCCCCACTGTTGTGGATTTTTTTCATTGCCAAGCCATTTCTGAATTTTGTAGAATACTCGTAATGAATATTAAGCGACTGCCTCTGAAGTTGGTGGCAATATTTCCAACTTTGATTTTTGTTCGTGCAGCGATTTTTTGAATTGATTAAATCTGTATGAGTTGAGTGAGACATTTGTGATTTTCCTTGCACCGTATACAAGTAGGAAAAGAATTTCACCAGCCTGTTTTACTTGTGAGGGGGTTAAATTCTTGCCATTGAAAGTTCTTACTACATTAACCAACTGCATTTCTTTCTGAAGAAGTTTGATGACTTTTAATTTTTCTTTCTGAAATATTCTAGACGTGGTATCATAACCACTGAAGGCATGAGTCAGTAAAATTGTATTTTTCTACTACCGTCTATATTAATGAACTTTGTAACCCTAGCAACATGTGCGATAACGAAAGTAAACATTCGAGTTACCTGGTTGCTAAGGCGTTGCTATCTACGAAAGTAAAACTTATGTGGCCAGGACAGAAAAGTAGAAAAACAAATTTTAAACGAAATTAATTCGTTCTATTTGAACAAATTAATACAACTAAACAATTTTGTATTAATAAAGAAAGGTCTTTCTAGGAAGTACGCCAACATTTTTGTCGGCACGTAGTACCCAACGTAGTACCTACCTACCTACCTCCATTTTAAAAACGCTTCATAAGTTTGCATATACCTTGCTTTGGATTTCTTGGGGTAAAACAAGGCACAAGCAATATTCCCATTTATATCGCCACAAAACATATGTATTTGTTTATTTTAGTTTGAAAACCACCAGAAAATAAAATGTGTAATATTTCGTTGCCATGGAAACAATTTTTACAGACAGCCTCCTAAACTATAAAATTTATTAAAAACGTCAATTAATTTCATAAAATAATTAGTTTTAAATTCGTAAATCCCATAATTTTTTTCGGTATAGTAGAAAAAATATAATACATTTCACGATGCAAAAGCCCTTTGAAGTATTCGGTGTTTTTTGAAAGGTCTCGGCTTCGCCTCGACCATTCAAAAATCACCTCACACCAAAGTAACCTTTCGCATCTAGTAATGTAAATAACTATTTTTATACGTTCTTGTCATTTCTGGATTTCTGACGAAGAAAAAATTTTCCATATAATTTTTCCTGTTCCTGGTTTCGACGGGACAAAAGGAAATAAGCTGTTTGACGTGCTTCTCGATGTTAAGTTGCTTAGAGATTGTTGGGCGTGACTTTTCTAATGAAGCGATAAATTTTTTTGTTTACTTTTGCTTAATCTACCTCATGTTAAAGTAATGGCACTCAAACCTAGTCTAACACTCGGTAACACGTACAAATCAGATATCGGTAACTTGCCAGAGCAACCCCGATCCTAAATCCACCCCTATGATTTGTCAAATTACAAGTCATTGACAAAATTGAAAAAATTACAAAAACAGGAAAACTTCAAATACTATTTCCAAACGAATTTCCGAGAGACTGTTTTGGTAATAAATCCAAGGTAGAGGGTCGAACTTAGAACTACATCGTGAATTACACGGTCACGCTCTGATTTTAGGCTCAATAGGAGTGAACGAAAAAGTGTAATTTTGACGTCTATTGTTCTGAAACCGCTGAAATCTCACGCGTTACGTCATTTTGCAATGAAACTGATTTTCGACCCCCTACTAGGAAACTAAAAACATTTGTTTAATCCTGCTCTTGAGACATGCAGTTTCTTACTTGGATACAATACTCGATACAATTAAATGTCAAAGTGAAGGAAAGGCACTATCGAGAAACAGAAAATTGTTTCGGGGTCCTGAAGTCGTCCCGGGTCCGAAACTGTAATCGGTTCCGTCCTAGGACCGATATTAAGAAATCATTAAATTTCGCTGGATCGACTATAAGGTGTAATCTATCGGACGCACTATGGATTTTTTGGCGAATTTTGCGAAAACACGAAAATTTTAAACCTTATTTCCAAACGAAAACAGGCCGCCGGGCCGCCGTTCTGGCAATAAATCCAAGCTCGAAAGTCCAACTTGAAAGTACATCGTGAATTGTGCGGTCCAGCTGCGATTTTGAGGTCAGCAGATCCTAACTAAAAAGTGACATTTGTGACGTTAACGAAAAATTAAGTTTTGACAAGTCCTGCACGGGTATGAAATTTGGAGGGATCTGCGCGCGCATTCGGCCTTTTTAATTTCGCAAAATTTACAAAACTCTTCGAAATGGGATATTGAAACGCTAATAACTTTTTAAATATTCAAAGAATCGCAACGAGATATAGCCGTTGGGATTTTCTCGACAAGAAGACTCCTATAAAAAAATAATAACATGACTGCCGGTACCACGCGATTTAGACAACCAATCAACAATTGGTCACTCTGTTGTCGCCACTGTTTCTATAAGTCATGCTTCATTTTATGCAACATGAAACTGATTTTCAACCCCCTATACGAAAACAAAAACATTTCCAATGTTAAAAACAATTGAAAAAATATAATATAATAATATACGAGGTCAATGAAGATCAGACAAATATAAAAATGTATTACAAATTATTAATAGTAAACTAGGTATAAAGTTTAGGATACAATGATATACGACCCTTTTTACGCATTGGGAAAAAGGATGGAAATAAGCTGAGACCCACTAATTGAACTAATTTCTGCTGAGACAGAACAGATAAGAGTTTGCTGGGATGTGTAGGTTAAAGGTTTACATGTGATGACTGTGACTGGCATATTGGTTCTTCGCTCAATCCATGGTCGAACCCACCATTTTCTAGTTTTTCTCTGACTTTCAGTTGAAGTAATTACATTACCATTAAAGAAAACATCATTCTTCACCATTTTCGCAAACAATAAACAATGAGTGACATTGAATGGACCAAACACAACACATAACCAACAAATTTTGAGGGTTGGCATTGGTAAAGAAATATCAAATGTTACTAAATATCCCTAAAATTGGCCAAGAAATTAGAGCAAGTTCTAATTGTACAATTTATTGGTCAAGTTATTGTAGACAAGAAATTGACATACAATTTGTGTTTTACACATACCCCAATAAATTGAAGGTCAACTTGGACAATTTATTGGGCAATAAATTGGATCATGTAAAACCGCTATTAAGTTTTTTTCTTAAAGTGTTTTTTTAACTGCCTCCCAAGCCACCGAAGTAACCCTCGGAAAATCCTAGGATTTTGTGTTAGGTAAAGAGAGACCAGGTTTATTGTGTAGTCTGAAGCAAATCAGAAAATAAATTATTAATTTGTCCCAGGATGGATTCGAGCCATCGATCTTTGCAACCGAGTAAGTACATAGGTATCAACGCATTTACCCCCGAGTTTACCCCTCAGTAAGATTGCATGTACCATGTAGTGATAACATTTGTTAAACAGTATTCATATGAAAACCCAAACCATAATGAAATCATCCAAATATACCACAGATAAATACCTCCCGGGTACATACATAAATATGATTATAATTTACAACTGATTTCAATAGTTTTGCGAATACTAATGGAGCCTCATATAGACCAAAAGGCATGCAGTTAAATTTGTATATACTATTAAATTTGAATCTCAATATTTTTTTAATTTAAGACGATTCTATTGAAAATAAGTACTTATGCTTAATTAGCCATGAAACAATTTTTTTATATAAACTTAGATATAGGAATCTATGATCCTCGATTTTAAAATGTTTTGCTCATAAAAGAATATTTAAATGCTGCGAACCATCTGGTTTTGGAACGAGAAGTGTATTTGACGAAAATTGATCGCTGTTCGGTTGACATTTTGTAATAATCGCTGTTCGGTTGGCATTTTGCTCGACATTTTGTAACAATAAAATAATTGTAATAATAGGAGGTACCAATTTTTATTAGCCGGGTAAATGATACTGCAACAGAATTAGCTTCCCCTTGGACATCATTTTGGTTCCAAATGGGCGAAACTTATTCTGTATCTAGATTACCAAGGTAACATTTTTGTGTCAGAGGTGATTTTGGTCCAATTATTTTGAAAAAGTCTTAACCTACATATCTTACATACAAGATCTGTAGTGTTCTTCCTTTAGTTTTGATATGTTGGTCTGTCTATGGCATTTTGAAATTTCTTTTCTTGTTGATCCTCATTGTTGTCCCCCCGAACGATTGTTATGCCAGGATGAATTTCGGAAGTATTAGTCTTTGTATTTTTTATCAATTTTTAGTATTGCTTGCAGCTGACTCTCCAACACCTCGCCTCATCTGCCATATTATTGCCTAATTTCTTACTTGTATTTACATTTGCCATAGGGACCCTCCGACACTGATTTCGAATGATGGGCATCTACCATAAGCTAAGCTGCGTCGCTCAATGCCTCAATATAAATTATATTGCCTCCTCCCTCCCTTCATTTTCTAGAAGTGAAGTAAGTAATTCTTCCAATTGCTGTCAGGCTTCTACCCAATTGATTTTGAGACTACTCAAACAATCGGTTGTCTCTATGATGGCAAACTTCACTGATTGATGCTGCCACTTCCGAGTTGAATTTAGGCGCGTCCATCATCTTGCATTATTTGATGTGGGTATTTTTCCATTAGACCTATCCGCCGTTCGTAATTGAAGCTCATTTTTAAAACCACTTCCCATCAAATTATCAAATAGTATATTTTCTCCAATGGGTTTGTTTCCTGAAAAGGCGGACATACTCTTCTAAAATCTACAATTAACTGTGGGATGTGGGGAGACTACAAAAAATGTTTGGCTCGCTCCGTGAGGGTCGAAGTCGAAAGACGATTGACTGACTGTCCAGCATCCGATTAACTGAAATTTATTAAAGTTAGCATATAATACAGCAATTTCTTGAACTTTGGAACAATGCAATATGTTATGTTGCTTTTAAAATTATTCCATGAACAAAGGAGAGTTCAAAACAACTTAATCGCATTTTCAAAGATGCGGGTGCTCCTACTGTTCCTTTATACCAGCCAGTTAAATAAACGTAATTACCCATCGTCCGGTTAAATATCGTCGTATTATTACAGTATTATTAACAATTTGATGAACAGAGAAAAACTCATATAAAATGTTTACACACAAATAGAAAATACTAACGAACTTTAAATGGCAACAAACAATTTACATACCAGAAATATCACGTATACGTGACGTGGCCAAATTTAGCATTGTGTACTATTTTTTCACTCAACGGAAACCTATTTCGTTCGTAGCATTCGGTTTATGGTGAGGTTTATGACGTATACATAGAAACAATGCAACATGTGGCAACTTAAGCAACAAACGCAAACGGTAAGTAAAACTTAGTTGTCGCGTTGATTGAAGTATTATCAACATTTAATTTGCGGTTACTGTTACTGTGTTTTTAATGGAGCTTCGATAAAGACACAGCTTAAAGACCAATGTAAAATGTAAATTCGATGTAAATGCACGGTTTAATCCACGGTGTAAGACAATTTACACCGTGGTTTAATCTCAGATGTACACGTTAAGCACTCTAGTTTTAGCTTAAGAATAAAGAAATACTAATTTACTGAGCATAGTATTAAATAAAATCCACTGTTTTTTACAAAGTCTGATTACAGAATGTCCCTAGCTTAGTTCATTTTTAAAATGACAACTCTTACAACTTACAAATTGGTGTTTAAAATCCCTATGTCCAACAATGGTCAGAAATGGTCTGGTGCAAGCAAAACAAAAATTCAGCAGAGAAAAATGGGAACGTGGTCATGAGAGCGAACGGAATCAAGCAGACCGTGATAGTAGCGTCTATTTCTTGTGCTCTACAAATGAACATTCAGTCCGTACCAACGTTGCCAAGTGTACAGAACGTGTTACCCGAAACCTAATTGAACTTATTCTTTCTTTACACGCACTCTGTCAGTGGTATGATAGTCTAGCGGAAACGAGCTCGGCTGGCAAGCAGAGGGTTCTGGGTTCAAATCCCACATGTTTTTGTTTTTTTTTTTAATTAAATGCATCAGGCATGACATGAGATCTATTAATTGCGAGTTAGAATCCGGAGACAGGTTAGATATGTGTGTTATTCCCCTGATAAAGGAATTTTTTTTATTAGAGTAAAGGAATTTTTTTTTTAAGAGGTCTATTGCGAGTTAGAAGCCGGAGGCGATAGCCGGAGGCAGGTTAGATATGTGTGTTATTCCCCTGATAAAGAAATTTTTTTTTATTAGATTAAAGGAATTTTTTTTTAAAGAGGTGTATTGCGAGTTAGAAGCCGGAGGCAGGTTAGATATGTGTGTTATTACCCTGATAAAGGAATTTTTTTTTATTAGATTAAAGGAATTTTTTTTTTATTAAGCATGAGGTCTATTGTGAGGGTGCAGTATATTTTTATATCAAAGAAGGAACATATTCGTTTCATTCACGAACCATGTTACTTACCAGATAGCGCCACAGAAGCAAGTTCATTTGTAGAGCACAAGAAATAGACGCTAGTGACCGTGATTCGCATATACCTACCGCTTTTATTGCTAGAGCACCGGTTGAGCTGCCTGAGAAACAGATAAGCACTTTGTCTCCGCTTTATAAGAAACATTTAAATTTGAATCGTCAATGTTTCAAGAGCCAGCTAATTTTACTTGTTTTAATGAGAAATTAACAAATTATTATATTTATACCCGTGCGTATACAACGGTGGTGATTTGGGTCTACCTAACGTCATCAGTAATCCAACTACTGGGTGGAACCAAAAACTGCTGCCCAAATGGAAATTGCCATTTAGCGTTGTAAAAGTTCTGGACGATGATCGTTTATGGATGTGAGACATACCAGGGAGTAGTCGTTCTTAAGTGAGGTATAGTAACGTGGCTGGAGTGGACAACATGGGGCCATGGATTCATTACGAATAGTCAGGGTGACAGTAGAGATCAATGGACAGGATCACCAGGTAGCCAAGTCAAGTTACTGGATAGGGTTCACCAGGTGGCAGTAAAGACTAAAAACTGGTAGACAGGATAAGTTAGGGGTATGTGTAGTTCCTGCTAATGATAAAGGTAAGGGAGCAATTGGCGTAGGTAACCGAATAGATATATTGCTACTAAAGGGTTATCTTACTTCCAGGTTAGGTCATAATGGTATCGAACAAAAATATTTTTTGAAGTCACGCGGTACAGGGCCGGCATAGTGCCGGGTGACCTTTAGACTAAGTTAGTAAAAGGTTATTATAGTTAAGATTAGGTAGTAATTTTTTTAAAATATTATGTGGTTATTTATAATTATACATAGGTAATCAACTTGTCCAAACTTATCTACAGGCTAGAATTATTGTTAAATTCTGGTAGTGTCATCAGAAGATTATAGTACAATTTCCTCCTGGTTGTTTATTTAGAAGCATCAATTGCCTGAACTAATGACTATGCTTGTCAGAAGCCCAGCATTGCAGGAAATGTTACTGTTGGAAGCCCAGTAGATACTGTGGTGAGTAGAGGGGCTCACTTTCAAGGCTGTTCGCTTAGGATGGCATATATTCATCGAAAGTGTCCTCGAAGGGAGCGGTGGTCGCTGAAGAGCACGCTAAAGAAATGGGCGAGAATGACCAGAGGGTTTTCAAGAATGTGCCGCTCGGATTTTGTAGATGTCGTCGCTGGAGTTCTTGGAATTGATCTGAAGAAGTGTCTTGAGGGAGGTGGACAGATATAGTGCGCAAGAAGTAATCAGCAATGACTAAACGGAAGTAGTTCGAGAATCTGCCGCTATGATTTTGTTGGCTGTTGGGGGAGGGGGAGGGGGAGGGGGAGGGTTCTGATGGAGAAGTAGTTGTCATATGCATCATATTCTCATATCCGTCTTCCTTAATATCGACGCTCCATTTCGCGAAAATCTGGCAGACTGCAGATTACTGTTGGATGTTAAAACGGGATGTACCAGAAAATACAAACAGAAAAATAATGCCATTGCATAGGACTTTCGAAAGTAGGATTATTAGTAAGAGGCTACGCTGCAATATGATCTCAGAATCGGTTGCAGCACCCCAAAATACATATGGTAAAGTCACTTTACCATATGTACCACTTTACTAAAGTGGTTAGCTCGTTTAAGCTTTTAATTTGTTTTTAACCTCAGTTTCGGTTGGTTTTTACCGAGGTTTTTACCTGTTTTTGGAGTTTTACAGATAGGTTTTATCGAGGGTTTTATAGTACTAATAAAAATAAAATTAAATAATTTTTTAAAATAATTGGTGTTTGAAAGTCCTACGTCCAACATACAGGGCAATAATGCTCATACACATACGAGTACACATACATAAAGACCTTTAAATCTGAAAGCCTGTGCAGAAGAGAAAAAAAGTTTTATCCACACATCCATAGCCTAAACTCAAACTCAGGCGTAATTTAATTAACAGGTCAGTTCAATGTGCATCGTTGGTTTATGGTTCGCATTATATGCCGGGCTCAGACGACTGGTGTACTTGGCCAATATTTGTTAATGGTGTATACTTGCCACGTCGTTTTAGTGGTTTACTTGTACAATTATTTGTTATTGGTGAGTATTGGTCAGTTTCCCATCGTCTATCACAATTATTGGTACACTTGACAAGTGCATCCTTGTCTATACTTGTGGTCGCGCTCACACGAGTTGTACATATAATAATTGTACGTTGCTTCGCTACTATTCATTCTGTATAAGCGAATGGAAGAGGTTCCTTGTTTTATAAATGCTTTTCTGATTATTATTTAAATACAAAAATCAAAAATCAAAACGACCCAGTCATATGGTGTGCAAAACATTTGGAATATAAAAACCGCAATGCAATTAACGATGCTCGGAAGAGAATCGAAGAAAAAATTAGTATTCAGTGTTCCTTAAAAAGAAAAAGGAATCTTTGATGTCAACATTTCGTCCTCTGATGAGTAAAGTAGTAAAATAAAGCAGTTACCACAAAAGCTGCACACGCGACGACATTTTCAAGACGACCGATATTCATGATGGTCAAACAATCTTCTTTCACTCCACCAACATTGTACCAATTTGCTGGCGTTTTTTAAAAAAAGATGTACACGAGCGCCGTTGCTTCTTAATGGCCTAAATGAGCTGGTACACTTGTTAAGTATACCAAAATTGGTGTATTTGTCAAGTACACCAGTCGTCTGAGTCCGGCTTAAATGTTTTATATTGGACTTTTTAATATTAGTAAATACTAGTGTATAGTTTCACTGTGTTGTTTTGTGTAAATACTTTGTTTGGCTAATTTAATCGTTTAAAAACTCTTTATTGTGTTGTTTGACTACTGTGAGTTTGAATATGGCGGAAATGTGGTGTTCACGTTCATTTGTTTACATCCACTGTATCTTGAAAATGAATATACTTTAGATTAGAGTTATAGGTGGTTAAATAAATTGCTCATAAGATGTTTACACGTATATTAAACTGCCAACGGTAACGTTAGAAGAGGTGAACATTTAATACTTGATAAATAGACATTCATAGTCGACCAAACTCACAACCATGATCTCATGCTGTGTAAACAAAAAATTGTCATAAAATAAATCACCAATGAAAATAACTCGAAGCACTTTTATAAACATTTTTGTTTATAATATATTATTATGATAGACAACGATTTATTTTTGCATAAGTTAATATCGCGTAGCTGATTACGTTATTGCGAAGACAGAATACAGCCAGTATAAAAGAAAGAAAACAAATATGCAGGCGTCAAAATACGAGGTAACTGCGTTAATAAATTAAATCAATAAAGAGCGCTGAGGATCTCTTGAGCTAAATTTATTACAAGAATATGAAAAATATAAAATAATTGCAAGAAACTCGTGTCATGTCGTCAAACTGGGATTCATATAAATTTTTTTGTAATACTTGTAGACGATTTTTTTTAATGAATCGTAGATGAATAATATTAAAGTTGAAAATGTTATATAATATTTTATCTATTTCCCAAATATTTTTATTACTACTTTCAGTCTAGAACAAATCATTTTAAAAATATAATAAAAAAAATAAGAATAATAATAAATATAAAATAATAATTTTATAGAAGTAAAATATGACGTGGAGACCTTATTACTACATATAGAATTTTACACAACCAAATTCATTGCCCGCAAAATATTTTCACCCTGAGGACCCCCGCCTACGAGGTAATGATCTCAAATTAAAAAAGGAACAATTTCGCTCACGAGCACGACAACATTTTTTACCAAACAGAGTGTTTGACATGTGGAACTCTTTACCTAATAGTGTTGTGACAGCACCTTCTCTCAACTCTTTTAAAAGTAGGCTAGATAATTTTTTATTACATTTGGATAATGTGTTAAATTAAATTTAATTTTATTTACTTATAGTATTTTTGGTGCAGGGTCGTCGCATGAAGGTGTTGGATTCTGATGAGGCTTTGTTGCCTTTTATGATTAATTTTTTGTGGATTTTTTTTTGTTTTTTTATGTGATGCATGTTTTGTATAGCGAATTATTATTTATGTATAATACATTAAGTATAATATTTAAGCCTGAGTATTACAAGCTTTTGTAGCTTCTACTCTTGTAAACTTTGTAATAATAATAATAATAATAATAATAATGATTTAAGTAATGCCGAGTTAGCCGAGTATATATTTATTAAGGAACAAACATTTCTATTCAAAACTAAAGGCATCCCACTTCGCATTACTCAACAATTCCCTTGCATAAACTTTCATTACCTACCTAATTAAAAATAAACATAAATAAGTTAACAGCATAATTCTTTAAATCATCGTAACAACACATAATAACTTAATGGTTTCTGCGAAAAATTACAAAATCCCATTGTCAACTGACATCTCAATGGAATAACTGCGTTCTTCTGAAAAAAAAAAAAATGTTTTATATTTTCAATTGTTTTTGTTCTATATGTTATATTTCACTTGATATAACAATTATTTCACTTTCCTTTATTAGGATCATCATGGGTAGAACTAAACACACAGTAGAGTTTGAGAAATATTAATATATTTTTATCCTGGCATCACAAAGAGCTATTAACATATATAGGAATGTTATGAGTATCATAACTGCCGCAGATGTCGCGTCGGTTTGAAATCCGAGCTCGTAGAGCTCGGATTTTTTAGACATCTAAGGCTGTTGTGATTCATAACATCCGTGATCTGTTCAATAGTTTATCGGTTTCAGGAAATAAAGACATTATTAATAGATATTATAAGAAGCAGGAGCAGTAGTGATACATTTCAGTATTTAATTATTATTGTCTGGAGTTTCCTGTCTGTTTGTATTAATAAATAGCCCTATAGTTTCATTATTTATTATTTCATCTGTTGACAGTTGTAGACAGATCTGTATTGTAAATTGTAATATTACCGTACAAGCTGTTGGCATGGCAATTAATATTATTGTTACTTAAGTTATGACTTACTTACCAGCCTACTTTTGTATATGTAAACAAAGGATTAATATCCTGAAATCGATAAAATTATATTATATAAAGGAAGGGTTGAGAATCAAAGTCTATAGTGTTTCACAACTCCTTTTTATGTAGCCACTGGTTTCGGAACTTCATAATAGTCCAATCGTTAGACTAAGTGTTAGAGATGTGGGCAATAATATTTCAAAATTATAAAAAAGAACTATATATTCAATAAAATGAACAATACACGTTAGCGTATATTATATGAATGAATATCAATAAGGCTCCTTCAGAACCGTCGTTGCCGATTGATTCCCCCGCACCGCTAAACTTCTACCTTCTTCCTGGGTAGGCGCCTACAAGGTCTTCATAACCCAAACAAACGCCGCCCAGCCTGCTGATACGGGAGTTATCGACTTAAATGTTAGGCCGCTAACAGTCGGCCATCCTGGCAATTCTAATTGTCCTCAATCAGGTCGGAAGTAGATTCAGAACCCTACAGATACTAATAACAATTACTTCAATGGAAGAATAAGTGTAGGCAAACATCTACACAAGTTTATAAAATTTATAGGCAAACATCTATAAATACATGTATGCAAACATCTACATGAGTTCGTACAATTCATAGGCAAACATCTATGAATAAGTGTAGGCAAACATCTACACAAGTTTGTAAAATTTATAGGCAGACATTTATAAATAAATGTAGGCAAACATCTACATGAGTTCGTACAATTCATAGGCAAACATCTATGAATAAGTGTAGGCAAACATCTACATAAGTTTATAAAATTTATAGGCAAACATCTATAAATAAATGTAGGTAAACATCTACATGAGTTCGTACAATTCATAGGCAAACATCTATGAATAAGTGTAGGCAAACATCTACACAAGTTTATAAAATTTATAGGCAAACATCTATAAATAAATGTAGGCAAACATCTACATTCTCACACATCCAAACATTGTTTAAAACACAAGAATTTACCTGCTCTTTCAATGTTATCCAGGGTTTCAATTTATCTACAGCTGTAATCGTCAAGCTGGTTTTAGTATTAACCTTAATAACGGCATATCTATCATTTGGCAACACTGCCGTTACCTGAAACGGACCCTTGTATTTAGGGAGTAACTTGCGGCTTTGGCCTGTTGCGGGTGCATCTGTTCTCCGCACCATCACGAGATCACCAACGCTATATTTGCGTGCCATTGTTCGTTTCTTATCGTATCTTCTCTTTTGATTCTCTTGATCTTGATCTATTCGATCTTTAATCTGCTTACGAATTGAAGCCAGATCGGTTCGGTCCACCTGTTGTTTAATTTCAGACAGCAGGATCGCATCGGTAACTCCTCTTGGTTTGCTACCAAACAATACTTCGGATGGTGTTGTTCCTAGGGCCTTATGTACTGTAGTATTTAACCCCCTTTGAACTGTCTTAACTTGCGTGTCCCATAGGTCATCTTCCACGTTACCAGTAAGGGCTGCCAATGCACTCAAAACAGTGCGATTTACCCTTTCACATTGACCATTTGCTCTGGGTGTGGCAACAGCATTTTGGACGTGTTTAATACCCAGATCCAGACAATACTGTCGAAATGTATGCGATGTAAATGCTGTGCCTCTATCAGTGATTATGCGCGTGGGGACACCAAAAATGTCGATAACCGCCTTAAGGCTCTTCACTACATGCTTGGTTTTGGTGTTTCGTACAGGCTCAAGAATTGTGAACTTTGTAAATCCGTCTACCATAACTAACAATTGCGTATTCCCTTTTCGGGATTTAATAAAAGGACCTAAATGATCCATGTGCAACGTATGATATGGAACTGTAACCTTTTCAATTGGATACAATTGACCAGGCATTTTGCCCGAATGAGTTTTATAATAAAGGCAATTGAGACAGGATTTAACATATTTTGTAACGAACTGACGCAGTTTCGGGAACCAATAGTTTTCCTGAATTTTATTCAGAGTTTTTTCTAGACCAAAATGACCTTGGTCGTCGTGACATAGTCTACAAATTTGCATTCTGTTTAATCTTGGTACTAGCCACTTACTTGTTTTTCCAATTTTTCTATAAACTACATTTCCTTTTAATTCATAATTATCATGGTAAACCTTATTACTAGGATCTCGGTCTTGAGTGAGAAGAATATCGCGAATTCGACATATTTCCTCATCTTGCATTTGAGCGGCTACCAGCCACTCGATTTCTGTAATATTAATAGTCAAGACTTTCTGAGGAATTCGACTCAAACAATCAATATGTGTCATTTTAGTCCCAGCTCGGTATTCAATTTCAAAGTCATAATCTTGCAAATGCAGCCACCATCTCGCGACACGGGGTACTATATCCTTTTTCGTGGCAGTACTACGAATTGCATTGCAATCAGTAACCAATTTAAATCGTATTCCTATTAGATATACGCGAAAACGCCTACACGATTCGACGGCAGCCAACGTTTCCAATTCATAGGAATGATACCTACTTTCTAAAGACGTAGTCTGCCGACTAAAGTACGCCACAACGTGTTTTGTATTACCTTCAAATTGCAGTAACATTCCCGAGACCCCATCTTTACAAGCGTCTGTGTGAACTTCGGTGCTTAAATTTGGATAAAAAATCTTTAAAATCGGACGAGTGGTCAGATGGCGTTTAATATTTTGAACTGCATCTTCCTGTTCCTGTGTCCATTCCCAGTTCATATTTCTTTTTAGTAATTTAGTAAGAGGTTTTACTATAATTGCAAATGCTTTTATATATTTCCTAAAAAACCCAGCAAGGCCTAGAAATTGTCTAACTTGTTTTATATTCCTGGGACTGGGCATTTTGCTAACCGCAGTTATTTTCTCCGAACCTGGTCGGATGCCATTTTGAGAAATTTCGAAACCGAGATAGTTAATTTTTGTTTGGAAAAAACTGCACTTTGCTAATTTTAATGTCAAATTGTGCTCCTGAAGTCTTTTCAAAACTAGTTCTAAACGCTCTATTCCCTGCCTAAATGTCTTAGCCGGAATTATAATATCATCTATGTAAATTATTGCTAAATCTGATAGGGCCCGATTCATAACCCTTTGAAACACCGCTGGAGCATTAGATAATCCAAAAGGTAATCGAAGAAATTCAAAATGGCCGTCCGGGGTAACAAATCCCGTCTTATCAACAGAATCCTCGCATAATGGAATTTGGTAGAATCCCGAAGACAAATCTAAAGTTATGAAATAAGTATAACCGCCTAATCGATCAAGTTGGTCGTCGATTCGGGGAAGAGGGTACTTTATTTTTTTCCTAATTTTATTTAGTGCTCTAAAATCGACGCACATACGAGTTCCACCATCCTTTTTGCGGACTAATAGTATTGGACTCGCATATTCCGATTGTGACTCACGAATTATTTTGGCATCTAAAAGCTCTGTTATCATACCTTTTACTTTTTCACGCTCCGTAATTGATAATCGGTAAGGCGCATATACAACAGGTTTATCAGAGTTTAATTCAATTTTCATTTCGCCTAGCTTTGTGTGACCAATTTCCTTTAAATTGAAACAAAACCGAGACCTAAAATTGTGCAGTAATTTCCACAATTTTATTCGTTGCTTTTCATTAATGGCACCGCAATTAATGTTTTCTAAACTGAGTTTATTTGTGTTTTCAACTATTTGATTAATTGTAAATCTATTCGAACTAGTAGCAAAACTAGCGTGTGTAGGTAGTTTTGTTATCATTAATTGTTTTTGAGTTTTAATAATCAACACCGATATATCCTCTGTAAAATTATGCCCGACTAATAAATCAACAAACATGTGCGTGTCCTCAATTGTATACTATTGGGTTTTTGAATGGACACAGGCCAAATTAAATTAGAACAGACGGAACAAATAATATATTGTCAAAGCTCTCTGAACAAGTGACTTACTTAAACTAACTCATGATATATTTTACATATACGTATTAGGCATTGGTACAGTTTATTTCTTAGAACTTCATGTTTTATAAACATTAACGTTTTGGAAACATCAAATCTAACACGCACCAATTCTATATAGTTATTCATAATTTAACAATGTTCTTTTTGTCTACTTCCAATATATACATTTCTACAACAAGGCTTACTTCATCAATAGTTATAAGACCCTGACATTGAAACTGAGGCACAAATGATGCACCGCTAAAGCCATGTAATACAGCATTTTTGCTTACTCTAGTCAGAGCTAAATCAAATTTAAGAGCAACGGACTGCTTTATCAGCGTACATTCACTGCCAAGGTCCACGAAACATTTAACAGTGTTGTTATTTATTTGCACGTTTGAAATATATATTATCATTAGTAGTTCCAATAAAATTCACCTTTTTATTAGAGTTACTTTGTTCTTTGTACCGTTTTTTACGACAAATATTCTCTTCATGACCTAATTTATGACAAAAGGAACATTCCATTGAAACTTTTCGTCTTTTTGGACAAACATTTCGCTTATGACCAATTTCGTTACATAAATAACATTTAATTGTTAAATGATCTGACTCTTTATAATTCCTTTTTCTCTTGTCATCGAAACCTCGTTGTCGATTTTCAATACGTGCCTTATTACCCGTTTCTTGCCTACTAGTACTTGGAAAATTTTTAAGATATGCCGCAAAATCAACAAATGCTGTACAGTTAGCTGCTCGTAACGTCAACCGAGTCTGGTTATCTTGAACTCCGTCTATAATAACATCAATAATTTGTTCATCTGTCAATGTTAGTAGTAACTTATTTAATTTAGTTAATTTTGTAAAACAATATTCATGTAAATCTTGTCCAATTTGAGCTTTGTAAGACGCGGCGGCATGAAATAATTGACCAAAATTTAACTTACTAGGAAATGTGGTTTTTAACAAATGTTCCCATTGAGCCCACGAATACTGCGTAGTTTTCAAACCGTCATACCACACTCTGGCAATCCCCTGTAATTTACCCAAGGCTAAATAGATCGTGGTTAATTCGTCCCAATGGTACATACGTGCACACTCATTTACTTTGGTTAGCCAATCATTAATATTTTGATTATCATTGGTTGGATCAAAATCGGATAACAATCTGTCATCTTTATAAAGATTCCAGTTTGGTTTTTGATTAATAAATTTATCAGCAAAAAATGAGCCTGTACTTACAACCTCCTTCAACTGGTCGAGTTGTTGTTGCATGTGTGCGACTGTCATTGGCGGGGTGTGAGACCTCTCCGTCAGCTCAGCGACAGTAACAGGGGTAGTCACTATAGCCCGTGATGAACTCGGCGTGGAACACTGGGCACTTAGTTCATTCATGCTTTTATTTTTTTGTTCTTTATCGCACTTCTGAGATGTTAGAGATGTGGGCAATAATATTTCAAAATTATAAAAAAGAACTATATATTCAATAAAATGAACAATACACGTTAGCGTATATTATATGAATGAATATCAATAAGGCTCCTTCAGAACCGTCGTTGCCGATTGATTCCCCCGCACCGCTAAACTTCTACCTTCTTCCTGGGTAGGAGCCTCTACAAGGTCTTCATAACCCAAACAAACGCCGCCCAGCCTGCTGATACGGGAGTTATCGACTTAAATGTTAGGCCGCTAACATAAGGCTAGATGAAAATGACAATAAGTATATTTGTAAAGTTCGAGGTAAAGTTTTGTTATGGATATCATTTTCCATAACAAGATGTAATTTAAGATATAAACCGAGATATAAACATAAAATTATAATGTAAAAATGTGTAAAGAAGTTATATAAAAAAGAGTATGTAATAGAATCAAAAACTTTTAAGTAGTCTAATCAAGGTATAATTATGCCACAGTTCAAAAAGTGTTTTGTTGACGTATTTGTCGGATTTAAAAAGAGATATTTAGCAGTTAAAATTGCTTCACCCCAAAGACATTCAACAGCACCGTGTATCATGGGCGAGATCATGGGTGTAGCTTTTTATCTAAACATTCCATTCATTCGTTCGGCAACCGAATTTTATTGTGGAGTATAGGTATAAGGGTACAGTTAAAAATAAGTAATTCCTACAGGACAGGACTTTGGAACTTGTGTCAGTGGTATCCATTTTTTTATTTTGTTTCGTAGTCCCGTAAACGCGTTTTCACAAAAGCAAACGGAAGTATTTGTTGTGTATACTCAAGAAAACAGTGGATTCTCCAAAGTAGCTAAGCTATTTTATTCAAGACTTTTTGTGACAAGTACAGCTCATAAACAAACTTCACTTGCTTATTTTTCTAGCGTTACCCTGGACACTAATAATTAACAACTACTTTAACAATAACCAATGCATACCTAATTTAACCATTGGTGTACATAACATTTTCCTTCTTACTTAAACAAAGACTTAATACTAACTATAATCAAGACGTTGAGGTGGGTTGCAAATCCGAGTGCTACGTCTCAAAACTAACCCTGGCGAATAAGAAACATTTTCATTAGTCTCAGCCGCATTAGTACAATCTGACTGAGAACGATTAACGAGCTCATCAGTATTAGTAAATTTGTCTCCGTCTAGTAGTTCTACTACATTACTTTTAGGCATAGATACCTTTACAGAATCACTAGGGGTTGGATACATATTCAAATTTGACGTTGAAATCACTTGATTCGCAACGCTCCTATCTAATACTGATTTTCTTAAGCTATTGACATGTTTGTACATTATTCTATCATCAACATTTACAAGATATGTAACAGCACTTATACATTTAACTACGACCCCTTCTTTCCATTTATCACTACAATACGGCCCTAACTTACCTACTAGAACTTTCTCCCCAACTGAGAACATAATAGGTTTTACAAAGTCAAAAGATTTCTTAAACTCTATGGTACCTCTTTTTTTTGGTTTTAGTAAATCTAACCGAGTCTTCGGTTTAATTTTGAAGATTATATCATTAGGACTCAAACCTGAACTAGCACATGGCGTATTACGGTAACTAAATAAAAAGTTTACAATTTGTTGCTCAACTGTCAGTGTTGACTTTTGTAATAAGAATTTATCTAATGCTACTTTCACGACCTGCACATGTCTTTCTGCTGTGCCATTAGACTGTGGATGATAGGGCGGAGATTTTAAAATGTTTATTCCATTTACTTGACAAAACTTAATAAAACTACTTGAGTTAAAAGGTGGTCCATTATCGCTTACTATTACATCTGGTATACCCATTATGGCAAAAGTCGATTTTAATTTTTCAATAGTCTGGGTTACATTTAACCCTTTTGACATACAATGAATATCAATCCATTTGGATTTGCTATCAACTATCAGTAAATAAGCTACACCATTTCGATAGAAAAAGTCAATATGTATTCTCTGAAAAACATTTTCTGTTTTTGGCCAAGATATCAAGTATTTTTCCGAGCTGTTTTGACTCAATTGACACACCCGACAACTATTTACCATATTTTCAATATCTTGTTGCAACCCAGGCCACCACAGTACAGATCTAGCTAATATTTTAGCTCTTACAATACCTATATGGTCCTCATGGATTAAATCTAACACATTTTTGCGTAGCGCCTGTGGTACTACAACCTTAATGCCTAACATTAAGCAGCCCTCTTCTATTGATAGTTCATTTCTTTTAATAAAATATTGTTTTAATTCCGTATCCTCTACTTTAGTAGGCCACCCTGTACGAACCATATCTATAACTTTCGCGATAATTCCATCCTTACTAGAGACTTTTGCAATATCTTCATAGGATATTGGTAGTTCATCTGATAAACTAAACGAATTTATAGAACTATCAACTTCCGTAGAGTCCTGCAACGGTAACCTCGATAACATGTCAGCTTCATATAACTGCGAACCCTTGCTGTTAGTTTTTCTACTCATAAGTATTAAGTAACAAAAATATATTCACATAATGTTTAGTCTAAATAGAGAGATTTATTATAGTGTATATGAATAAGAGGCTCCGTCTCAATCGTTGGCGGCGTTCTTTATAATTATAGCTGACTATCAGTTCTTCTTTAAATATATTTGTACACACTCCAAGTTAAGATATATAGAGAGTATATTGAGAGCTCTTGTATCGAATACATCGAAGTAAAATATAATTTGAGTTTAAAACATCTAGTTTGTGTTTTACTAAATTTCCCATAAACCTGCTTTTAGGTTATGGGCCCAGACACTGTATGTGATCGGGTGTAAGTGTATTTAGTGAACTAGTTTGACTTTAATATAAATAACAATGGCCAGTGGTACAACAAGTGTGTTGAAACGCAACCTAAAACCTTTTAGTGGTGAAAACTATTTATTGTGGAAATTCAGGCTGAAAGAAATTATTGAACAAGAAGGTGCCAGTCAAGTGTTAACTGAAGATCCACCAACACCACTCACGGATGAATGGACAAAATGGGAACGTTTTGCCAGAGGGACATTAATTGAATATGTAGATGATACCATAATATCACAAATACCAGAAGGTCGTGCGACAGCTAAACAAATTCTTGAAAAGTTTGATAGTCTTTACGCCTGTAAGAAAGTGGTCTACTCAGTTATGCCTAAAGGATCGTTTATTCAATTGCAAATTAAAGCCTGTCTTAACGCTAAAGAAACACATGAATGAAATCGAAGAAATGGTGCGTGATTTGACTGCTTGCGGAGGGGAAGTAAATGAAACAACTATAGTGTGGTATATGCTGAATTCATTGCCTCCGAGTTATGCTCCAGTAAAAGCGGCAATCAAAACAATGACAGACGAAAGACTCACGTTAGCTTTTTGTTAAAGGAATGCTGTTAGAACACGAAGAGTATCTCGTGCGAGAAAATACTGACACAAGTATGAAGGCTCTTCATTTCCGTACAACAAGTGCAAATAACAATCGGAAGAAAAAGGAGAAGTTTAGTCACAAAAATAAATTTGCGTTTAAAAACAAGCAAGTGCAAAAATGTTATCATTGTGGTCGAAAGAATCATCTGAAACGAGATTGCTATTTTTATAAGCAAAGTTTAAAGCATGATAAACATTACAAGAAAAAGGAAAATCATCAAGCTAGTGTATCAACCGAGGTATCAACAGTAGTAAATGATAAATCGTTTGCTTTTATGTTGAGCAATGAAAATTCGTTTAATAACAGTGGTACATCGTGTAGTTTTATTCTGGATTCTGGTGCAACAGAACACATTATTAATGACTTAAGTTTATATACCAAATATGAACAGCTGGTGATGCCAATTCGCATAAGTGTGGCGAAGAAAGGAACAGTGATTGAGGCAACACACAGCGGAATGATAAAAGTCAACACTTCTCTCGGCTATAACGGAGAGTTAAAAGATGTCCTCTACTGCAAAAATGTACCAGCAAACCTCATCTCAGTGAGACGCATCCAGGAAGCTGGAATGTCGGTGGTATTTACTGAAACTGGACATGTGGAGGTCAAAAGGGGAAAGATGACAGTAATTAAAGGTAAGCGCATGAATAATTTGTATGTTATAACATTAAAAATACAAAATGCGCATAAAACAGCACGGGCCGTGAGTCACGTGGCTGAGTCGACTATTATAGATAAAAATAAAATGTGGCATGAACGATTAGGTCATATAAGCAAAGAAAAATTTACAAAAATTAAAGTAAATGAATTAGCCTCCGATTATGTTTGTTTAAAGAATATTAATCCTATTAATTCGTTATGCGAAGCTTGTATTAGTGGAAAAAAAGTACGTCTTCCTTTCGCCAGGGTAAAAGATAAAGAGTATATACAAAGGCCCTTATTTGTTGTGCATTCAGACGTGTGTGGGCCGATTACACCATCTTCGATAGATGAAAAGAATTATTTTGTTACTTTTATCGATGACTTTACTCATTATACTGTAACTTATCTGATGACTAATAAATCAGAGGTATTTTCTTATTTTAAAGATTACGTTGCAAAAAGTGAAGCCCTTTTCAGTTCAAAATTAGTTCATTTATACTGTGATAACGGTAGAGAATATTTATCTGGCGAAATGAAAGAGTTCTGTAAACAACACGGAATAACATATCATCTTACGGTGCCATACACTCCGCAACAAAATGGTTTAGCGGAACGTATGAATCGAACTTTAACGGAAAAGGCACGTGCGATGGTGCACTGTGCAGGTTTAGATAAACGCTTCTGGGGCGAGGCAGTTTTAACTGCGACCTATTTGGTGAATAGGTCACCAACAAAAGCGATAAAATTCAATAAGACACCATATGAGATGTGGCATAAAAACAAGCCAAAATTAGGTCATTTAAAAATTTTCGGTTGCACAGCGTATGTGCATAATAAAACGAGAAAAAGTAAATTCGATAGTAAATCGTCTAAAGGGATTCTCGTGGGTTATGTGCCAAATGGATATAAAATTTTTAATCCAAAATTGTGGAAATTCATAGTTGCACGTGATGTAATTTTTGATGAAATTACATATAAAACATCAAGACAAGAACTTGATGACGTAAGTAAAATTGGTACCGATAGTAGCGAAATAAATACAGATACAAATGTACAAAGTGGTACGGATGATTGTGAATCTGTAAATAAAATCACACCTAGCCAAACGGACGACAAAAAGTGCAAACAAACCCTTAAAAATAAAGGTGTCACTGAAAATTGCACTCAAGGTCAAACATCCTCAATAAAGGACGTCCCTGAACCAACTAGTATGAGCTCTGATAGTGAAAGTCCGTGTAACTCGACTAATAAGTTGAGAAAATTAGCGAGCAGGGTGTGAGAAAAAGTGAAAGATTAAAAAATAAACCAATAATATCGTATAAAGATTATGATTTCGACATTAATAACTATTTGTTAGGTGATCAAACGTTTGAAAATAATATTCCTATAAATTATAATGACGTAATTAAAAATCCGTTCAGAACAGAATGGGAAAAAGCTATGAAAGACGAATTAGATTCATTAGAACAAAATAAAACGTGGACATTAGTACAAAAGCCAAGTAATACAAACATAGTCGATTGTAAATGGGTGTTTACAATAAAAGGCGACAAAGACGGAAAGTTGGTCAAATATAAGGCTCGCTTAGTAGCGCGCGGTTTTAGCCAACAGAAATATTTAGACTATGATGAAACATTCGCACCGGTTGCACGTATTGGTACGTTTAGATGCATACTTGCATTAGCAAATCAGTATGAGTTGTTAATACATCAAATGGATGTGAAAACAGCCTTCCTCAATGGAACATTGAAGGAAAATATTTATATGAGAGTGCCTGACGGTGTCGCTGTAAAAACAAATAATATGGTGTGTAAGTTAAATAAATCGTTATACGGTTTAAAACAATCAGCTCGGTACTGGTATGAATGTTTTAATAAAGTATTGATTGAAAGAGGTTTTGTGAATTCATCAGCAGATAATTGTTTATACTACTTAGATAAAGGTCATGTTCATAAAAACATCTATGTAATTTTATATGTGGACGATTTAGTTATTGCCACTAAAGATGTAAATATAATGACTAATTTTAAAAGTTTTTTAATGAAACAATTTCAAATGATCGATTTAAAAGAGATTAATTATTTTCTTGGAATTAGAATAAACAGGTCAAATTCAGAAATATCAATTGATCAAACAACATATTTAAAAATGACACTACAAAAATTTAAAATGGATGAATGTAATCCAGTTCATACACCATTACCAGTAAAATTAAACTATTCTGCATTAAATTCAGACGAAAATTATGATGCGCCTTCTCGACAATCGATTGGCTGTCTAATGTATGCAATGATATGTACACGTCCAGATTTGTGTACTGCTGTAAATTTACTTAGTAGATATCAAAATAAATGCAATAAAGAACTTTGGATATGTTTAAAACGAGTATTACGTTATATAAAAGGTACAGTTGATATGAAATTAATATATAAACGTAATGAAAATTACGTTGAAACCTTAATAGGATATGTCGATGCGGACTGGGCAAATAATGAATTGGATCGTCGAAGTACAACAGGTTGTTTATTTAAATTATTTAATAATTGTACGGTGACATGGATCACACGACGACAAAATTCAGTTGCTGCCTCATCGACTGAGGCTGAATATATGGCTGTGTTTGAGGCCGTAAAGGAAGCCTTGTGGATTAAATCTTTGTTAATCAGTATTAATGTCGATATGTCAAAAACAATAACATTGTATGAAGACAACCAAAGTTGTATAGCAATGGCTAATAATCCAATAAATCATAAACGTTCAAAACACATCGACATTAAATACCATTTTCTAAGAGAACAAATAGAGAACAACACTGTCTGTTTGAAATATTTGTCTACAGGTCATCAGGAGGCTGACTTATTGACTAAACCTCTGCCACCACATCAATTCAAGGAACTGAGGAAAAAGATGGGACTTGAAATGGAAGAAAGATAGAAAAAATTAATTCCATAAAGTTGCTCATGGTTTGGTTAGGTTTTTGTGGGGTTTTCCCTAACCCTTGCAACAAATGTTGGACCATTAGTTGTTAACCTCCCCGTAAAATAATAAGAAAACGATGTAAGCTCATACATTTTTGAGGGGGTGTGTTAGTTTTTCTACTCATAAGTATTAAGTAACAAAAATATATTCACATAATGTTTAGTCTAAATAGAGAGATTTATTATAGTGTATATGAATAAGAGGCTCCGTCTCAATCGTTGGCGGCGTTCTTTATAATTATAGCTGACTATCAGTTCTTCTTTAAATATATTTGTACACACTCCAAGTTAAGATATATAGAGAGTATATTGAGAGCTCTTGTATCGAATACATCGAAGTAAAATATAATTTGAGTTTAAAACATCTAGTTTGTGTTTTACTAAATTTCCCATAAACCTGCTTTTACTTGCGGTACTCTATTTTATAGTCATATGCAGACAAAATTACATTCCACCTTATGATTCTAGACGCTGACATAACTGAAATACTACGGTCTGGATTAAAAATAAATTTTAGGGGTTGATGATCAGAAACTAAAATAAATGACCTACCATATATATATTTATGAAATTTTTTTACACTGAAGATTATTGCCAAAGCCTCCCGTTCTAACTGTGAGTAGTTCCGTTCGGCCTTTGATAATGTGCCCGATACAAATACTACTGGCTTTTCGATACCATTGACCCTATGACTTAGCACACCTCCTACACCATACGAGCTAGAGTCACATGAAATAACAATAATCTTATCAGGATCATAATGCGTTAACACCTGATTTTTAACTATCAACTCCTTGCTTACTTGAAAAGCTTCACGACACTCCTTATTAAAATTAAACTCTACATCTTTTTCCAACAACCTATACAATGCTTTTAACTGTGAAGATAACATGGGCACAAATTTCCCATAGTAGTTTATTAGCCCCAAATAAGCACGTAACTGAGTGATATTTTGAGGCTCTGGTGCCTCATTAATAGCACGCAACTTTTCGACCGTAGGATGTATTCCCTCACTATCAATCCTATGTCCTAAATATTCAACTTCTTTTTTAAAAAATTTACATTTATCCAAGTTTACTTTCACGTTATACTTGTTTAATCTTTCCAACACAGTTTCAACCAACTCTTGGCATTCTTGTACTGATCTTCCCGATATTAGAATATCATCCAAATAACAATTTACTCTATAGGTATTCCACACAAAATCTGATCGATTACCGACTGAAAAATTGCTGGTGCAGATGATATCCCATATGTTAATCTAGTATACTGCAGTAATCCAACATGCGTGTTAATGGTTAAATATTTTTGAAAATCCGGGTGAACCTTTAATTGCTGATATGCCCCTGATAAATCTAATACTGTAAAAATGCTACCACCTGCTAAACTTGCGAAAATGTCGTCAGGTTTTGGAAGAGGATATTGATCAACATTTAATACTTTATTAACCGTCAAACGAAAATCAGTACAGATTCTTATGTCCCCGTCTTTCTTTGGAACTACCACGATGGGCGAAGCCCATTCGCTATTTGTTACGGGTTTCAAAATACCTACTGTAATCATTTGCTCAATTTTCTTTTCTACACGCGGTTTTAATGCATACGGCATTGAATATGCTTTTTTTATTATTGGTGTTACATTGTCTTTAATACAAAATTTTACTTCAAATACTTTTATAGGACTACATAAATTCAGATCAAACACATTTTTATATTTACCCTTAAATTCATTAAGCATGGTGTCAGCATCATAAATATGATTTACTGTTTGGTTATCTACACAAAAATTATTCTGCCAGTTAGGAAACAAGACATTTAACCAATTCCTACCCAACAAGGGTACAAAATCTTTATTTGATTCAATCACCGTTAAAGTTAACTGATACTTTTTGCCCCCATACTGAACCTCGACAAAACATTCACCTATAGCTTTGATATCTTGACCAGAAACAACATTTAATTTATAACTCACAGGTTTTAACGGCAATTTTAAAATTTCTTTATACCTATCAAATGACATAACTGACTTACATGCACCAGTATCTACCTCAAATGCTACCATTTTGTTACCTAACTTTAACAATACTCAATATGGAGATGTAGCATACACACCTACTTTGTTCAAATTATATAAATCACTGTTAATTTCTGCGCACCCAGCTTCATCCATTTCTTGTTCTTCAACAGCACCAACAGCTTTAGACCCCTTCGATGTACATAATTTCGCAACATGCCCAAACTTAGAACATATGTAACACCTCCATTTTACAGCTGGGCACCATCCCCTGGGGTGATTCCTGCCACACTTTTGACAATGACCATAACTAACCTGACCGGTATTTCCCTCTGACTTTACTTTTAACTCCTCCTGCTGATGATACCTTGTTCCTTTTCTACTCTCACTTCCTTTTGTAAACTTTTGTACAAAATTAACATTGCTTGTACCGTTATCCGCTAAGGATTTAACTTGTTTCTCCGCTAACTCTGCTGCTTGTGCTACTTGACATGCACTGCTGAATGTTAACTTTGATTCTGACAATAGTCGTTTTTGAATATTTTCCAACTGAATACCACAGACAAATCTGTCCCGTAAAGCTTCATCCAGAAATTGTTTGAAATCACACGTACTGGCTAATTTACGTAATTCCACTATATATTCAGCTATCGTCTGATCTATCTTTTGGTTGCATTTGTTAAAAATAAACCGTTCATATATCTCTGATACTGGAGGCGAGTAATGTTTTTTTAACAATTCTATTGTTTCTGCATATGTCAATTCAGTTGGTATCTTAGGTGCCGCCAAATTTCGCAGTGTTTTGTACACATCAGAACCTACAAGCGTTATGAACATTGACACTTTCATTTCTTCCGAGATCACATTAACTTTAAACAAATGTTCCACTCTCTCCAAATATGTTTCAAATTCTTCCGAATTTCCGTTAAAGTGCTCGATATTACCTATCAACGCCATTATATAAATATATATTTTTTTTTTTTCACCTTTCCACACAGGAATGATTCACTCAACTTCGGATACTTAGATACTCTGTTAATCCTCGTCGCCAATATGTTGTGTATACTCAAGAAAACAGTGGATTCTCCAAAGTAGCTAAGCTATTTTATTCAAGACTTTTTGTGACAAGTACAGCTCATAAACAAACTTCACTTGCTTATTTTTCTAGCGTTACCCTGGACACTAATAATTAACAACTACTTTAACAATAACCAATGCATACCTAATTTAACCATTAGTGTACATAACAGTATTGTTTGTAGTTTATTTGTGGCGGATAATTAATATTCATTAAACTTATTTCTGGGAATCACGCCAAATTCTAAAAAATAAATAGAAATAAGAAAATGTCCAAAATATGTCAAGATAAAAGTGTAGTATCAAAGGCAAACCTCAACAGTTTGCCCCAGAAAGCCACTGTATATAGTTCCAAAAAACGTAAGATTATCTTCTGATAGTGTCTGGATGGTCGTTACGATTCCATCATATGAAGGTGACAATGTTAACATGTGGGTAACTTTTCCCATTTCATTTAAAGCACCATCATTTATAAGTTCGATTAGCATTTCATCAAATTTAATGAAATGTTCCATGTTCTTTTTAATTTAAAACTCAATCGTTTCTTTTGTACAGCGAGTTGAGTTGCTAAGCTTTTTCGCTCATAAATTTCATCGAGCTTCTTTAAAATATCCCTAGCAGTTTCTTCGGTGACCGTTCCTATCTATCACCGTATTACTAATAATACACCTCTGCCAGTTGTCGATTATTTCTTGAAGAGGGCATTTTTCGAGGCATTTGTCTAATACTTGTTGGACACCTATCCAGCAATTAAATGCGAAATGTATCTATAGAATAGGTGTTTCAATTGAAAGGTTTAATATTTCATGCACAATACTAGCACAATTCAGCACAACTTTCATTTTTTAATATTTCCAAAATGACGGGGCTAAGTTAACGGACATTAGTATTTCGTCTTTTATTATTCCGTCTTATATTATGTTTATTACTATTCATTAAACCTGGAACTGCGTCAGCATATTAATATAGATTATTACTGAGGAGTGCGTGCTGTTAATATAAACATAATAATGAATACCGATATGCAATACCTATATGGGGCATTTAATATACTACTAATACAGTGTAGATCGTTACTTTTGCCTATTTTAATACATATTATTGTGCTAATTAAGGTGTGTGTAGAAAAAGTAGCCGTCGCTGTCCCTCGACTAACGTACGATTTCTTGGGTAACCAAAATTGAAGAGTTAGCCAGGTATTACACCTGGAATTACTTGTACGGTTGTTCAATGAGCGACAAACAGATTAGGTGGAAGAGGCAACGCGCGTAAATGGTACGATTTCTTAAATATGTCATGCCTGTCATGGTGCGATATGAAAAAACCTCGGAAAAAACTGTTACTAGAAACTTTCTCCGTCCGACATTTGGCTTTGGGAAGTTAATGTGTGAAGTAGCTAAATCATAAGTCTTCTTCGTGTAAGACAATAAAAACTGCGTTTGTCTTAACTAAATATATTGCAAAAGCATATAACAACAGTGAACATGTAAATTCAATCAAGTCTTATGAATAACTGTCCGCCAATCCTTCTTGCTGATGCCATCTTATTCTACATTCAACAACGTAAATATACCTTGGTCGCCGTATAATGGTTTGTTGCTGATATGTTATGTCTACTGACTTACTAATACCGCTAATATTTTCTAACATTCGCATGGTCAAAGTTTGAGTGATTATTATTTCAAAAAGGATTTCAAAGCTGCGAAACTTAGGCTTAGAAATTCCTGATAGGTTTATAGTGCAGGCAAATTCGGTTTTGAGTATGAAGTATTTTGGGACATTTATTTGTTTATCGCAATGGATAGCTCTATTAATGTAGGATAAGCACATAAAAGTCCCAAAAAATCCCATGCGAGCTTAAGCCGCCATTTAGAAAAAATGCCCGCCAGACCCGTTTTCTTTAAAATTATATATCTCAGTAACCGTTGCTCTGATTTTAAATATTTTTTTTTTGTTCTTTTCCTCTATTTACGTTCTACAAAAAGTATTAACATGTATTTAACGATAACATGAGCAATAACCTCAGAAAAAAATATTTAAATTTAAACACTACGGAAATGTAAATATAAATAGTTTTTAGTGCAATTTCTCGTTACTTTTGGAAAAAATAATTCAAATAAAAGTTTTAGAGAATACAATTGGCTATTTTTTGATGCTTTGTTTTTTTATCTATCTTGAGTAATAAGAGAGTTATGATTATTTATTCAGACAACTGCGCTAATTTTGCTCGGGTACATTAAGCTCAGACCTTTACGCCCGAGTCACGTAAACTTGTCATGTGGTCGCTTCCTCAACATTTTATGAAATACAGTTAATTAAAAGAAATACACTATTGTATGAACACTTTTAATATTTAAAAAAAATTAATATCTCATTGCTTGGAAATTTGTTATGTAGAATTAATTAAGTATTTACTCGAACATCAAATAAGTCTTTCTTGGTATACCTATTCTGTTAATAATGGATGTTTTCGGATTGAGTAAATACATAATAATTAATTGTACGTTACTTTTAACATCATTGAAACACCCCATACCCCCCTCGATTATCCCTGTGACAAATCGTGAAGCGATAAGTACAATACAGAATGTTTGTTTGTTTGGCATGAGCGTCTAGTTTTTATTTAGTTAGGACCAACTACGTTGTGATTTAGTAAATTTAACAGATTCTTTAATAAAGTTTGATATTACTTGTTCTTAATATTGAGATGTTTTTAATTATTAATTGTTTACTAACTTTCTCGTAACCTAATACACTTTCATTTATTATTTCGTTTGATTTTCAACTTAGTTCAATCACATTAGTTTAAATGTAGGAAGATAATTAGACCCCATAAAAAAGAAATAAACACAGAAAAGTGGTTTAACAGGTTTATTTTCAGATAAAGACCAATAGTCAAAATCGACGTGAAAATAACCTGGCTGAAGATGCAATTTAACGAAATCTCGTTAAACGCAGTGGAAATATCCACTGTCATGTTCAGTTAATCCTGACGTCAGCAAAATAGTGCCCAGACGTCAAGGGAAATATCCCTTGTGAACACTTTGATCTCCTCGTTTGCATGGGCGACAAGTCAACAAGCAGTACTTGTTGAAAACTGGGCACGTTGTTACTATACTTATTGCATTGTGCAGACTTTCGCCGAAGCGTAGTTATGTATGGACCAATCAGGAACCATACGAGGACATTGTCCCCGGACGACTTCACGTTGTGATGTATGCAGATATGCCTTACACCGAGGAAATTTCCCCAGGTCGTCTTTTAATTCGTAGTAATGATAATTGCGTAAGCAACGCAATACAACAGTATAGTGACGTTGGCCGTAAGAACATTCATTGATAATAGTTAAACTGCCAGATGTGTTAAGAAAGCAGGCTTTCAGTTGTCTTGTCACCGCAGCAAAGATTTGTTCAAGTGGCCACAAAAAGGACCGTAGTACTAACCGATAAATTGCAAATACAGACCAGATGTCAAGTCACGTCGTAAAACAATCATTGGATATTATTGAATACCTAACCGACACCCTAAATATAGATCAGCTGACCGTAAAAACAGGTCAATAGAAATTAAAATACTTTGTTAGATTAAATGCACTTATACAATAATTAAACTTTAAAATAATAAATTGGTACCAACAGTCATTTCCCTAACTTCGTAAAAACCGGTATGTGGATATAGAGTCGCGTTGGATTTGAATGTACTTTCGATTCATAAATTTAGTCCGAACTGGTTTAATGTAAATTTGGAAGAAAAGTCGATAGTGGAATCGAAAGACATCGTTGGGACTTTATTAATTGCGGACGTTCTCACCTATTCGTGGATAGACGGTTCCAACAGGCGTGGGAGCTGGTCCCGGGCTAGTTCGGGGTTTTACTGAGAATGCGCAGTAGCTGATAGGTAACATTTATCTGTCTGTGCTCATGCTCAGTGAGATTCCCAGCTGGTTTTTCCGGACTGGTTCCTGTGGTGCTGGAGCAGACCTATTAAATACCTATTAAATACCTATTAAATACCTATTAATATGTATGTTTTGTCATAGGCACGCACAAGCATCACTATGATGTTTCAGTGTCCATTTTTTATCTTTGTTTGTAACATTTTTTCTATGTAAGTTGTAAAATATTTTTTCCCAAATAAAGATATATTTATTCGTCCATCTCTTCTCCCCCGAATTTGCGGATATCTGAATAGCTCGAAAGCATTGTGGTCGCGTACGTTCTATCACCGTGGCAGTGATTTCGTTGCAACGTTTAGTATGGGCCAGCGGTCAGCGCAAACTACGGCACGTTCTCGTAGTCATCGGCACTTACTAGGTCCTGGTGGGAACCGTAGTTTAGTCGGCGCTGGGGGTTGTGAAACCCAACGAGAACGGCAACGTTATCGAAGACACCGGCACTTACTAGGTCCTGTGAGGAACCGTAGTTTAGTCGGCTCTGGGGGTTGTGAAACCCGTCGATAACGTTCGCAGCGGCGTGGCCAAGGACTGACCCGGAGTCTACTTCCCGGGTTGTATTTATACGACTTTCGAACAAAGAAAACGCGGTTTGGGTGGTTACGTCACACCCACCCACTTGCATGTGTGCACAAGGGAGGCTGTAATCTAAAGAATTTTAATGATGCTAATGCATCGGGATTTAGACGGGATTTAAAGTATCAGTGCCTGTCCATAAGGGCGCTTCTTCCGTACTATAATTTGGAGTGGCTCTAATTTGTATATTTTAACATTCCCGAGTTTCTGTGAGAATTCACCCAACTTGGCCCTAAACTGATGCTAAAACTGCGCGCTATGCTGTGTATTGAACCGAATATTTTAAAATATTATATTGATGCAACGACTAATAATTTAATTATCCCCGAATAAAATCATTGACTATAAGTAATGAATAATTTGGAATTTCACGATATCAATGTCTTGATATAATTTAATTTCATGATAAAATTTAGGAAAATATTTGTAAATTACTGGCCCGTGTACGGGGCGTTTCATCGTCAAAAAAAAAATTATAAATCATCCTCTTCAATAATGCATGCATATTTACAGTCAATTCCATGACAATTTTGACACATGGAGGTGCAACGACCGACTGCCGAGCATTCACATTTTTTCTGGCACCCATTTTTACATTTACAATATAAGAGGGTTAATATGGTGCTGGAGGTTGCTGCATTGCAACAGGAAAAAATTCGTTGTTGTGTAGGTACTTTCCATCCGAAATCTTGTGGTGGTAAATTATTTTCCAACCAGATCTGGATTTGTAGGTAGGTCCTAAATTGAATACACATATCAGTATAAATAGTAGAGTAGCAAATTAATTAAATGATTTGTCCAAAGTTTGTCTTGCTATGCTTTTGTTAGACAATTTAAATCATTCCTCATTGATGTGGTTAGAGATTAGTAGCTTCTAGTCCGTACATCAATAACATGAACTCATGACCAACAGCCTATAAGTAATAGTTCTATGTCCGCATTAGCTTCATTAAATACTAATAACTTGTCATGCATATATCCATGCTTCTTTAGAACATTTAGAGCTGCCCACTTGCCTCTTTTAAAGGAATATGAAGTGGTATCATATCCGCTGAAGGCATAGAAATAAGAAAATTCTTGTTGAAGTTATAGTTCGCGTAGCTATTAGTATCATGAAGTCAGTCATTTCGTATCTTATGAAAAAAACAAATCTCAACTTATTAAACTTCTCAAAATTCTTAAAACCAAGAACGTTATAACATATGAAGCTAGTGCAGATGCAGATACGCTAATTGTAAATACTGCGATTAATTTGGTAAAAGAGAACAGCAAGTCAATATCTGTGGGTGGAGAAGACACCGATCTGATAGTTCTGTCGATTGGTTTTTGTCAAATGTTGTCTAACCTATACTGTAAAGCTGGAAAAAGCGAAGATGTCACTTATCACATAATCAAAATGTGTGTTGGGACAACCAATTGTTGTTCTTAATATGCCTTTAGCGGATGTCATACAATTGCATATCCCTTTAAAAGAGGTAAATCGGCAGCTCTAAATGATCTAACGAAGCATGGATATATGCATGACAAGTTATTAGTATTTAATGAAGCTAATGCGGACATAAAACTATTATAGGCTGTTGGTCATGAGTTAATGTTATTGATGACTAGAAGCTACTAATGACATCAATGAGAAAAGATTTAACTTGTATAACAAAAGCATAGCAAGAGAAACTTTTAACAAATCATTTAATTTGAGAGCACTTCCGTCCACCTACGAAAGATGCACTGAATCAACATATATTAAGGTATAGTTCTCCGGATAAGTTGCTACTATTTATACTGATATGTGTATTCATTTTAGGACCTACCTACAAATCCAGATCTGGTTGGGAAATGATTTACCACCACAAGATTTCGGATGGAAGGTACACAACAACGAATTTTTTCCTGTTGCAATGCAGCAACCTCTAGCGACCAGCACCATATTAACCCTCTTATATTGTAAATGCGAATGGATGCAAGAAAAAATATGCCTGCTGGGAAGTCGGTTGTTGCACCTCCATGTGTCAAAATTGTCATGGAATTGACTGTAAATATGCATGCACTATTGAAGAGGATGATTTATAATTTTTTTTTTTTTTTGATAATATTAAAAGGAATGTAGAATTAATTAGGTATTTACTCAAGTCGAAAACATTCATTATTAACAGAATAGGTATACCAAGATGATGTTCGTGTAAATAGCTAATTAATTCTACATAACCAATTTCCAACCAATTAAATATTAATTTTTTTGTAAATATTAAAAGTGTTCAAACAATAGTGTATTTCTTTTAATTTATTGTATTTCATAAAATGTCGAGGAACCGACCACATGACAAGTTTACGTGACTCGGGCGTAAAGGTCCGAGCTTAATGTCCCTGAGCAGAATATGCGCAGTTGTCAGAATAAAAAATCATAACTCTGTTAATACTCGAGATAGATAAAAAAACAAAGCATCAAAAAATAGCCAATTGTATTCTATAAATCGTTTATTTGAATTATTTTTTCCAAAAGTAACGAGAAATGGCACTAAAAACTATTTATATTTACATTTCCGTAGTGTTTAAATTTAAATATTTTTTTCTGAGGTTATTGTTCATGTTATCGTTAAATACATGTTAATACTTTTTGTAGAACGTAAATAGCGGAAAAGAACAAAAAAAAATATTTAAAATCGGAGCAACGGTTACTGAGATATATAATTCTAAAGAAAACGGGTCTGGCGGGCATTTTTTTCTAAATGGCGGCTTAAGCTCACATGGGATTTTTTGGGACTTTTATGTGCTTATCCTACATTAATAGAGCTATCCATTGCGATAAACAAATAAATGTCCGGAAACACTTCACGCCGAACCCATTTTGCGCCGAGATTTGCCTGCACTATTATTGTAGACAGTGTGATGAAGGCATTACCGACGTAAATGTTCAATTGTCGGCTAGAGAAGGCGGATTCAATTCCATAGGCCACCTGGTATTTTATCTAAATCACGTCAGTCAGAGAGATGTAACGGCGAATATAAACAACGATGGTAGTTCTAATTTCCGGCCTTATCAACGGGTTGTGCAAGTTCAGCATGATTCATTCATTAAACCAATCATTTAAAGCACCAAATATTAAAAAACAAACAAACAATTAAAATCGGTTTAATTGTTTTAACTGCGGAGGGAATCACCACGATCTTGCAATAAATCCATTCGTAAATGTGAAAAATGTAATTTATTTAAACAAAAACAGATGCTTGCAGATTTTAAAATCATAATCGTTCGTTGCATAAAAATTATTTACAATGAAAATATTTGTTAAAACTGCTTCAATAAATACGAGGCAAGTCAAATGTTTGATTGGTACAGGTAGCACTTGATGAAAGTCTCAGTAGCTCGCGATTTAAAATTGCACCTACTTTCTCCTGACACATTTATTAATTCGTTTGCGAGCTTGATTGCAATTCAATAGAAGATTTAAATTTTGATAGTTTTGGCAGAAGTTCAATTAAGTTACGAAAAGGCATATTAATCGACCTCTTGACGCGATATTGTATCGCATTTCTTTCTCTAAAATGTACAACAAATGACCTCATTATTTTACACCCATACTTGTCAAAAAAAATAAAATAACAAGAGGATCACACTCTCCTCAGGCTAGTCCCATACTTTTTTTCAAGAAAAAAACTGGTGAACAGTGTAGATTATCGTAAGGATAAACTTATACCGTTAGTAAAAGGTCAACCAGGCAAATTAGGTGGCATCAAATATTTCATTAGTTTAGATTTAGCCTCAGGTTTTTGATCAAGTGCAGCAGATTCGATTGAGAGAACGCCTTTTGTTACGCCTCAATCGTATTGCGAATTTTTTGGCCATTTGGCCTAGCTAACAGATCTGCCATTTTTCAAAGGCTAATAAACATCTACACATAAACATAAACATCTCCTTTGAGACTTGCGAAAGCATATTGTGTTTCCATACATAGATGATATTTTAATTCCTTGTAAAAGTTTTAAACAGGGGTTGGAGGACAGACTGCAGATAGTTTTGGAAACAAGAAAGAAGCACTATCCGCATTAAAACCAACCAAATGCAGTTTTTTTGCAACAAAAATTGATTATTTACGTATGGCAGTTAGCGCCGAAAGTGCGCGTCCTGGTAAACGAAAATTAGATGCTGTTACAGATGAATGAACCTGAAAATATTACAGAAGTTCATCAATTTTTGGGATTGTCTGGATTTTTTCGCAAATTTGTATATCATTACTCAAGTATTGTCGAATCATTCAGTAGATTACTGAGAAAGGATACGTGTGTGTGGTCGTACGTAATACAATGGTTCAAATAAAAAAATTACTGACCGAACGTCATATGCCGGCAATATTTGACCCAACTAACGCTGACAACTGTACGGTTTCGGGCCAATGTTGGTTGAGCTTAATGGCAATGAAAAATACGTAGTTGCATATTATAACAAGAAAACTACAACAGAGCAAAGTCGTTTTCATTCTTATGAGTTGGAGCCTTTACTCCATTTTCGGACCTATTTGCTAGCTATTAAGTTTACGGTAGTTACAGACAGTAAATCACTTAGCACGACGTTGTCAAAAAGATACCTAATTCCAACCGTAACGAGATGGTGGTTGGAGGTGGCAGGAATTTAATTTATCCGTAAAATACCGCCCTGGTTACAAAATGAGTCATGTTGATGCCGTTATCACAAACCCGATCATCTGCTGCAGGTCACCCCGAAAATAAATGGGGCGAATTTGTTAAAAATATACAAAGTGCTATCAACTATTGTACTTTAAATAAACAACTAATGCCCTACAGAAATGTTGGCTGGGTATATGTATACTTCCAAACACATGTCCGAAGCAAAAGTTCTAAGCCAGATTCAGACCGACTTAGGACAAATTGTACCTTCCCTGAAATCGAACGTTCTCAGTAAAATTAATTAGACCAAAAGATACAAAAGATTGGTTTTGATAAGACTAGAGCACTAGCCAAGAAATGTAAGGTAGGAGACGTGGTGCTTGCGTTATGAAAATAAGCCATCAGAGCACTGATGATAGAAACAAGTTAGTATTAAAATTTAAAAACCCGTTACGAAGGTCGTTACGAAGGAGAGAATCTGAGAAGAAGTGTCAGAAAATCCTAGAATGCAGTTGTAGCTGTTGATAAGATTAAGCCGCGGATAATTTTGAAAGGTAAATGGTTACAATGGAGTATGTCGGAGATTGAATTTCAAATGTCAGAGTGTCAGACTCACTGAGAATGAGGTGTTTATTATATTTGATATAACATTCTTATCAGAAATTAAAAGATGGCAGGTGATCCAGGTGATTACAATTCGACATACCACATCTACAAGAGAACTAAAAAAGACTTGTATGCCAAACGTCAAGCTCACTTCGAGTTACATGACGATCACATTTGGTGTATAATTATTATAAATGTGTTATATAATAGATATTTTGGTTTTACAGATGATGCTGATGAATCTGAAAATTCCAGGAAGAAATACAGTTTTCTTCCTTTTATAGTAGTTATTCCCGGTAAATGGTTATACAACGAACAACCAGAACCCATCATTTTCCGTAGGTCACTGCAGATGATTATTGCACCATATTTAATTTTAATTATCATTTAATTTAACAATATTTTTTTATACAAGTAGCGTCCTAGTGCAAAAGCATTGGGCCTTATGATTAAAAATTAAGCAGTTGCTAGAAGCAATTGCTTATTAGCAAAAGCAAAGGCTGAAAAAGTAATTGCTTTAAGAAAAGGCAATTGCTCAATTCTTATAAGAATAAAAATCTTAAGCAGTTGCTAGCTTTCCGTTAGCATTTAAGCAATTGCTAGTTTTGATGTGAAGGGGATCTGCATGATTTGTTGACAAATTAGTGTAAGTTGTAGTGGAAGTTTGTATGAATCGGTACACCCACGTTTTCTTAATTTATTATAAAATGTCCGATACAAGTGATCATAGTGATGGTAATCAAGTTCAAGAAGAAATAAATAAACAAAGTATTTCTGTTAAAAAATTAACAAAGTTTTAAAATAAACTGCATTATTGAAAAATCTTCCAGTAATTAATAACCTAAACGACGAATTATATTGAAGTGAATTTGTTCACTTTGTACATCCAATGATTAGGTTCTTCTGCAAAATACAACAAATAATAATTAATGGTATTGTTTCCATTTTAGTAGTACTTTGCCACTGTATATTGAAAAATAGGAAATCTAACTTTTAACTGTCCAAAACATCTTTCAATTATGACACATGTAAATAATATTATTATAATATGTTGAGCAGATGTGTCACTGGAGCTCTCCAAGGTGCCATAAGCTAGGGTGATATAGAGTAGCCGTCATCTCCTAGTAATACACATTCGTCTATTAACAAAGTTAGAATTTTATGGGATAAGGGGAGTTGCTCTCAATTTATTTAGATCTTATCTAACTAACAGATATCAAAGCGTCATTATACATTCGGGGCAAAAATCAAAAATGCAGCCTATTGAGACAGGTGTGCCACAGGGCTCGATATTAGGTCCGATCTTCTTCCTAGTATTTATAAACGATTTTACACAAAATATAATATCAGATAAAATCATTTTATTTGCGGATGATACTACATTTTTAAATACGGATAAGACAGAAGTGGGTTTGAGAGATAAAAATACATTTACCTTAAACCAGGCATCAGAATGGTTTAACTCAAATCTATTAAAAATGAATAACGAAAAAACCCAAACAATAATATTCTCAGGAAATGTGGAATACAATTCAGTCAAGTTGCTTGGTATTCACATAGATTCGAAATTAAATTGGCAAGCACATATTGACCAACTCTCAAGTAAATTAAATACAGTATTATTCCAGATCAGAAAATTAATGCAATTGACAACTTTTGATACAGCATTAATGTTTTA
This sequence comes from Rhagium mordax, assembly GCA_963680705.1. Lineage (NCBI taxonomy): Eukaryota > Metazoa > Arthropoda > Insecta > Coleoptera > Cerambycidae > Rhagium > Rhagium mordax. Next base: position 21,091,627 of record OY796659.1, on the reverse strand, counting down.
CTATTCGAATTTTTATAGCTTGCTGACATACGGAACTATTATCTGGGGAAATTCTACAGACACTGATCGTATTTTTATAATTCAAAAAAAGGCAGTGAGAGTTTTAGCAAGTGCACCATGCAGAGAACATTGTAAACCCTTGTATAAGAAGTTTAAAATGCTAACATTACCCTGCATATTCATTTATCAATGTCTATTATACATGAAGGATTGCAATAATCACCATCCCCAAAACTCAGAATATCATATAATACAAGATATAAAAACCATTTTAGTATTCCCTACCACCGTTTAGTCAAATCACAGCAGCCCATAAGTCATACATCAATTAAATTGTTTAATAAACTCCCAGACTATTTAAAAGACCTACCCATTACGAAATTTAAAAAAGTTATAAAAGCTATATTAATTGAAAATGCCTTTTATAATATTGACGAGTTCATTGATTTTTTTTTATAAATTGTCTTATATGTACTATGTGTGTTCGTTTATATATGTGTGTATGAGTATATATGTATATGTATGTATATTATATTTGCTTTTTTTTTCTTTACTTTCAATGAAACTTATACATAATGTTTACGAGACATTTATCTATACCTTATGTACACAATTGCATATAAATTAGTAATATTGTATTATGCCATTTATACACTATACTATAGCTACTAGGACAACCTCATGCATTGTAAAATGTAACCGAGTAATAGAGATAAATAAAATAAATAAATTCTTCTGTATTTTTTAGAAAATTATAAATACTGGAGTTTTTAAATATTCTGTTATCATGCACAGAACCTGACAACTGACATTATATGCTTGTAATTATTTCTTGTGTGTTAGGTACCTACATGTCGTTTGCATATTTATACCGGTAAATCCTTTTCTATTTTACATATTCCCTAACTTTTGGAATTCTAATGTGTCTACAGTCGATCACACCGATATCATCAGGGAATATATATTTGTCAGACCAGTTGTTTTTAGTATTAACAATTTCGGCGGAAGTTTTAAGAAACCCTTTTCCATGTATTTTCCTTATTTACAATTTTGGCCATAACCTGTATGTTTGAGAAACAGTCGTTTGGTGAATACCAATTTCTTCACCAACTGCATTCTGGAAACTTGGATTGGACACGACACGAAGTGTCTGCACCACCATGTTTTTTACCATTATCTTCAAGAAATTAGTTCGCAAGCCACTCGACGTCCTCATGATTAAATCAATATTATTTTTTATTATCACCGTCTATGCATTCATTAGGTGTTTTATATATTGTTTCTTTACGATCGTTTAGGAACTTAGAGAACGCGACGAATAGCAAATTACAACTGCTTTAAGCAAATGTAAGGATGCAGTCGAGTAACCTTAAACATCTATAACCAATTACTCATAAGGCTCATTATGTAGATTTTAATGTAATAGAATATTTGTAATTTTAATACTGGACAATATCCGACCACATTCAAGAGCGGTCTTTACATTGGAAATTTAATTCATTTACGTTTATAATGTAACTAGCATAACATTTTTTGTGTTTTGGGAGTAGTATTGCACATGTTATTTTAGTTAATTATATGATAATAATAACAGTAAGGTTTATACAAAGACAACAATCCGAGACTAAGAGACTGAGATAAGTAAAATATAACATAATTTTACATTGTGACTTCTTCGTAGCACAAACTGATCAGTGATAACAACCTAACGGAAATACAAATAGACACAATCAATGTCATATGCCTAAACTTTTTATATGTATTCATTGTATAAGTATTATCGTATTATCTATGCCACAGTAGAATATTTGTGATAATAAATAGAATTCTTCAACGTGCACGCTTTTTGTCTCTAATTCTAATTAACTGCAATGTTATTTACTACAATGTTAAAATAATGCGATTTTTTTGTGTTGGGTAATTATTATATATTTAAATCGAAATTAATAAAACTGTTGTTACAGCACTCCTTTTACACTTCAGAAGAATTTTTTAGTGCCACCCTGTAAGACTGGCATCGATAATTATTTACTATTTATTTTTTCTATATTTTCTATATCTTTTTACACAATCTTAATGTTTGTTTGTTTTTACATGATCATATTGCACGTATCTGTTTATACAGTAAAGACCGAGGAGGTTCGAACATGGGTATTAGGTTGCGCGATTTACTTGTGCCCGTTGTAGGCAAGCGGACACAGTGGTGGGAATCGTGGATATCTGCGCTGTAGCCGATGGCTCTCATCACGTCTACTATTCCTTGTTTGAATTCTTTTATAATAATTTTTATTAAACCTGCAACAGTCGAGGTGCAGCGACAATTAAATAAAATTAATAATTAATTTTAATTTTATGTTGTAGAATCACATTTTTGTTGCGAAAAAACAAACAATGGAAATATTTAAATATGTTTTGAGATTTTTTAAAATTACAATAATTAATCCTATCTAGGATGAATTATTGAAGTTAGAAAAATTTCGAAACGTAAATCAAATTTCTTTCAGACATGAGTTCTACATCCCAAAATGAAAAAAATAAGAGATAAGAAATAAGAAATTAAAAATATGGAATAGAATTAACAAATAATGATATCCGAAAAGCATTTAACAATTTGAACAGTTGAATTTTAAATCGAATAAGAACTAATATTATCGCCCAGAGTATTGTATGGAACGCCGTTTTACTATTTAATCAAAAAATTAATAAAGTATCACATTATTCATGGAACATTTTATTGGAACAATTTAATATGTTTGTTTATATATATTTTTTAATTAAATTGTTTCATTGAATTTTTTACATTAAAAAGTAAAACGGCGTGCCAAAATGTCACTAGTTTTTATATATTTTATTTAACAAAAATTTTATTCAAAGAAAAAATAAAAAGAAACCTAAAATACAACAATAATAAAAGTGTTTATATCATGTTCTGGATTTTAATCATTTGATTAAAAATTATACAAATATCATTAACTCTTGAAAGAATATAGCAAACATTTGATTTTTTATCATACATTCGATTCTTTGAAAATAATTAATAATTCAAATGTTATATTAATAATTTACTTACTTTTAAAATGATAGTTAAAAAAATATTTGTTTCCTTCAATTGTATATCTCAAGAAAAACAATCTTACTAATTTTAAATTATTTTGTTTGTTATTAGGGCTTAAATTAACATTATTATTATAGGTTTGTGAAATAAAATGTTTCATTTCAAAACGACAAACAATCATTTTAATTTAAACAGTTAATAAGTATGGTATTTTTACGTTTCTTTAAAACTTTTTTTAAATAAAAAATATTAATATAGTAATGTTCTTTAATAATTATTATTGTCAAGATATATGGTTCCATAAAATTCAATCAAAATTTCTAATGTAAATTTCCAATAAACGTTAATTGTTATTTCTATATTTATTTTATTCGGTAAGATCATTTTGATGATAAAGTATCAACAAACAATTTTATAGGTATTTGTTACATTACTATAATTGTTAGATAATGACTTAATGTCTTTTAAATTTGGTTATAAAGAGTTGTTGTATGTTATTGTCGTTGTAGATTAAAAACAAAAATATACTATCTCGAAACATTAAAATTTTCGTTAAACTCCCATATTTGTTGATATAAAATGTGTGATTAAAAATTTTCAACAAACAATCTTTGTTGAATTTTTATGTTTATTGATTTAAAATGTTGAATTGAAAAATGTTGAAATGAAAATGTTCATCAAACAATAAAATATTTGTTGAATTTTGATGTTTATTGGTATAAAATGTTTGTTTGAAAATTTTCAACAAACAATTAATAAAATCTTTTGTTGAATTTTTATATTTGTTGATATATCATCAGCCCTATTAAATTGATTGTTGAATTAAATTGTTTGTTGAATAAAAATGGTTGTTGCATAAAAATGTTTGTTGAATAAAAATGATTGATGAATTAAAATGTTTGTTAAAAAATTATCAACAAACATATAAATTGGGCGCTGCTGCGTACTACGGTCATATGCGGTACTACGCAAATTTGCTGTGTAAATTGGGTTTCAGAGGTTTGATTTGACAGTTTTGAAACATCCCTAACCTAACAATCGAAACCGGCAAGAGTGCAGTTTTGTAGATACCTCAAGATAGTAAATTAATGTGATTAGTGTATTAACTTTAAATATTGGTGAATATATAATTTAATAAATGGCAGAACACTCTCGTCACGTGCCTGTTTTGCGAAGAATTAAAAATACTATTCTGCAAATTGGACGGTTATTAGAAAATGAAAAATACGATGATAGTAAACGGCTAATTAACAGTTGTCTTATTAATCTGAACAGAATAAGACGCACTATTCTGGCTAATAAATATAATGAAATTAAATCTTCATTGGACCATCTTAATCAATTTTGTGAGGAGGAATCCACACAAAGAAGAAACAGTGATGAATGTGAATATTCAGCTGAACGATATAAATCAGGAAGTAATGACTGTAATTAATTATTATATTGTTTGTATAAACTTTTCTATTTATTTTAGGAAAAGGACGGCCAACAGTCCTTATAACACGGGAACAATTGTTGTTTTGCCGAAATGAGGGATATACTGCAGGAAGAATTGCAAAGTTATTACATTGTTCGAAAGCAGTAGTCTATCGTAGATGCTATGAAGAAAACATAAAATTTAGAGATAAATATTGCCATTTAAGTGACGATGAATTGCGTCAACAAATAGAGAACTTAACTAAGACATATCCAAAAAGTGGAAGTGAGGTTCGTTTATTTAGATATTTTTAATGGGGGGAGGGGTTGACATTAGCTTTATGCGTTTTAAATATTTTGGAACCACCACCCTTGTCGTGCTGTATGAAATTCTTCTTGTGACTTCGTATCGTGTCAACGGTTAATACAAAATATTCATTTTTATTTGTTATCACCTAAGCCACAATAGGGTGTTTTCAGTGTATACAAATGTCCTACAAATTATGCATTAATGTATGCAAATATACATATATGAAAGGTTAAATACGTTCATACTATTAAATATTTGCCAAAACAAAGTTGTCTAAAATAAACAAAACTACTGTTAGCAAAGATAAGGTTCTCTGCTTTTTACTAAAAATAAATAATAAAGGTGAATTTACTAATATTGTAACAATGAAATTTCCACAGTACTCTGTGGAAATTTCATTGTTACAATATTAGTAAATTCACCTTTTTTATATAAATCATAATATACCTTCATACAATAATTATTACAGATGATGTGTGGTTTTTTAAAAAGTCAAGGAATTTATGTACAAAGAAAACGAATTCGAGAAATATTAAATGCCGTTAATCCTGAAGAAACAGCTGTTCGTTGGGGAAATACTGTTCAGAGAAGAACTTATTCAGTACCAACACCCAACTCCTTATGGCATATGGATGCACACTTAAAATTGTCGAGGTAATCATAAGCAGTTTTATAAATTACTTTTGCTGAGCAAATGCTTTTTACTGTACTACCTATATAATTTTTTTGTAGATGGGGATTTGTAACTCACGCATGTATAGATGGTTATTCAAGAATGATTACATATGCGAAATGTACTACATCAATAACTGCGGAAACTGTCTTAAAGATATTTGTTCCAAGTGTTAAAGAGTATGGAATACCATCGAGAGTAAGATCAGATCATGGGTATGAAAATATTTTTGTAGCGTTATTAATAAACTGTATTAGAGGTTCTGGGAGAGGAAGTCATATAACAGGACGTTCAGTTCACAATCAGAGAATTGAAAGGCTCTGGCGTGATGTACATACCCAGGTTTTATCTGTATTCTATGAGCTATTCTACAGTTTTGAAAATAATGGGCACCTTAATGTAGAAAATGAGATACATATTTTTGTATTGCAGTACATGTTTTTGGACATAATAAATAACACTTTAAATATATTTGTTAATGCGTGGAATCATCATCGTATTAGAACTGCTCAAAGGAATACACCCCGTCAATTGTGGTTAAGTGGAATGTTAAACAATATGTATTCAAACCACACTGCAACTAATGAAGTTTTTTACCAACACTCGGTTCGTTTAAGAGAACATGTCACTCGCATATTTGGAAATTTACAGAATAACGTGATAGCTACTGAAGAAGAATATGTATCTCGCTTTACTGTAGTTTTGGCCCTGAGTGATGAACAAAAAATAGTGCTGAACCAAATAAAGGAGGGAACACAAGATCCACTTGATAAATATTTAAGCGCAATTAATTTTTTGAGCAGTTCTCTATAACTACATATTATGTGTTTTCTTATTTGTACAGGGTGTTTCCTATAAAACTATACCCCCCCTTATTTCGGTCAATTACCACTGATTTTAATTTTTTAAAAATCGGTCCAACACAGAATTTTCCGTAGATTTTGAACATTCTATTACTTTTTTTTCTACTTCAACCGTATACGAAGGGCAGAAAAAAGTATGGTTTTCTTAAATGGAACACCCTATATATTTTTACATATTTGGATTCGCCTCGTCCTTCTGATTACAAATATATATGACACACATATTTGCTATAAAAATGGCGTAAATAATTGAATTTAAACTTAGGGCGTTTCCTTCAAAACTATACCCCCCCCCCTTATTTCTGTCAATAATTATTAACGATTCAAAATTTTCAAAACCTACACATATAATTTTTCGTAGATATCATATTATATGCTATTACTTTTTTTCTCCCTTCAACGGTATACGAAGGGTGGAAAATAGTATGCTTTTTTTTATGGAACGCCCTGTATTTTTTTACATATATAAGTATTATATATATTTATAATCAGAAAGTTAGGGCGGATCTAAATATGTAAAAAAATACAGGGCATTCCATAAAAAAAAACATACTTTTTTCCACCCTTCGTATGCCGTTGAAGGATGAAACAAAGTAATAGCATATATGGAATCTACGAAAAATTCTTTGTACGTTTTAAAAATTTTGAATCGTTAATAATGGACTGGAATAAGGGAGGTTTTGAACGGAACGCCCTAAGTTTAAATTCAATTATTTATGCCATTTTTATAACAAACATGTAAGTGTCATATATATTTGTAATCAGAAGGACGAGTCGAATCCAAATATGTTAAAATATATAGGGTGTTCCATTTAAAAAAACCATACTTTTTTCTGCCCCTCGTATACGGTTGAAGTAGGAAAAAAAGTAATAGCATATTCAAAATCTATGGAAAATTCTGTGTTAGACCGGTTTTTGAAAAATTAAAATCGGTGGTAATTGACCGAAATAAGGGGGGGTATAGTTTTATAGGAAACATTAGGTACAGGGCGATTCACTTAACTTTTCCGCCCTTTTATTCTCTGCGGTTACAAAAGAATTATTCTAGGGTTTTATAACTTTTCTCAAAGTTTTTAAATATAGCATCAGAAAAACAATTGAAAAATAAGTGATGAAGTTCTCAATAATTCTGAAAATATTGAAAATACGAGTAAACTATATGTTCCATAAACTGAAGGAATAACAGTAAAGTGAGGTGGAAAAGTTAAGTGGATCACCCTGTACATAGGCATGCAGTAATCATTTGAATAACCTTTATATTGTTATGAAAAGTTTCTTAGAATAATGAGTCACCCAATTGCAAATTTTTAGAAAAATCGAGATGTTGATTTTTGTATGGACTTCAATGAATGGCGTTCATTCAAAAATCATATTGATGAATATTGAAAAACTACATAATTAAGCCAATATTTCTAAAAATTTGAAACTGGCTTAAATTTTGTATTCAGAGCAAGTTGTCATAATAGAATATAATTTTTCCTCAAAAATAAAGGCAGTTATCACCAGTTTTTAGATCCTGGTTTTTAAAACACCGTACGTATTTGGTTTCTTCATTTTTGGGACATTTTCCACTATTTTTTTTTTTGTTTTTCATTTCTCCATGAACATTTACTAATAGAAGGGTTTAAAAACAGTTTGAATATAATATAGCAAAAAGTTAATAGAAATATTTATTATTAATTTAATTGTTACTGACATACCATAGGTGTAAAACTTTTATTTTTAAGTTTTAAAATTTACTTTTTCATAGGACTATCAATAATTATTAGTAATATTTTAGTTTTTTATGTATCTGATATTAATCTAGTGTCTAATTTCGTTTTTTGTTAACCACTTCGTGGGCGTGAGCAACTTACTAGAGTTAAAATAATTTTACACAACTGAGATATTTCTTTTTGATCTAAATAAATAATTTTTGGTATTAAACAAATTTTTTTATTGTCCTTTACCACATTTATATGACGCGCAGTGTAGTACGTACCCTTGTATATGATGTGTACTATGTTTGTTCATCGCTACTCAAAAATATTTATATACTCAGTTCAAGGTATTCGACCACCAAAACAGACTGAATTGTGTTGTGTTTTAGAGTTAATTGGTACATGGTGAATGTATGCAGCAGTCTTAATATTAGTTGTAGTTTTTCCGAATACCCGTTTACACAGTATATTCTATGCGTAATATTAGAAAAAGTGGTAAACCATAAATTAATCAATTATAACTTTAATTCATCAGTAAGTAGAATTGTTTTCATTGTAAAATTATTTGTATTTTTGTATAATATAAATGTTTGTTTACTAGAAATTTTGTTTTATTCTTGCGAGTTTCTTATTTCCTGTTAAATTTACTCCTTAGACAATTTCCCGGAGTACAATTACATAGAAAATTGTCTCCGTGGGATTTATCTATTGAGTAATTTTAGCGGGTAAAAAAACAGGAATTTATGGTAGTAAATAAACATTTAAAGAACCCGCTTAAAAGTTTAGTTCTTGCCAGGATCACCCGCGCGTAATTAGCTGTGTTTGGTGACCCAGTTCAGAACGTCCTGGATCCTGGACTAAAGTCATCGAATTATATGAACTGAACTCGAATTGCTAGAACTTTAAAAACTATTTTGTTCGGTGTACAAACTTTGACAACAACTATCAAACGTAAAAATCCCATGTGTTGGTACTTGCATGTTTGTACACCGAACAAAATAGTTTTTAAAATTCTAGCAATTCGGGTTCAGATCATATAATTCGCTAACTTTAGTCCAGGACGTTCTGAACTGGGTCACCAAACACCAAGGATTGTTAACTACAATCCTTGACCAAACACAGCTTAGCACAGAATATAAGGAAGAAATCTTAAAACCGTAATTCTACATGGAATCATCTGTGGACAAGCATGCGACAATACGGCGCGGGTGACCCTGGCAAGAACTAGACTTTAGGCGGGCTCTTTAAACGCTTATTTACTACAATAAATTTCCAGTTTTTTTACCCGCTAAATTTACTCAATAAATAAATCCCACGGAGACAATATTGTATGTAATTGTACTCCGGGAAATTATCTATTGAGTAAATTTAACAGGAGATAAAAAACTCGCAAGAATAAAACAAAATTTCTATTAAACAAACATTTATATTATACAAAAATACAAATAATTTTACAATGAAAACAATTCTACTCACTGATGAATTAAAGTTATAATTGATTAATTTATGATTTATCACTTTTTCTAACATTACGCATACAATATACTCTGTGTAAACGGGTATTCGGAAGAACTACAACTAATACTAAGATTGCTGCATACAATCACCATGTACCAATTAACTCTAAAACACAACACAATTCAGTCTGTTTTGATGGTCGAATACCCCGAACCAGAGACAACTCTGCCCGAACTGAGTATATAAATATTTTTGAGCACCGATGAACAAACGTAGTACACACATCATATACAAGGGTAGTACAATCAGCAAAACTAATTTTCATCAGAATGTAACCAGCAGCATAAGGTTGCCTAGTTGCTTCGTTGCTTCATTACACAAAGGTATTATAGTATTGTAGACACCAGTTTTTCTTAGCCTCATCGCCATTCATCCATTGCCAGTCATCTTGTGAATTTCCTAGGTCAATTTTCGCAGCAAGTTAAACATTATTAACTATAAGTCATTCTAATTCGTTGTGATCTAAAATTATACATTAATTAGGTTTACAATCAATTACATGACAATGTGGCGATATAATAATTGTTTTACATTAAATAATATCAGATCATTGACGCTAAAATTAATGTATTTGTAACACGATATTTTTTGAATAAATAAATGATTGAAAAAGAAAAAAACAATTTAGGTAAATATCTAAATAATTTCTTTTTACTTACCATCGTGAGCCAAGCCAAGCTAACCACCATAAGGGTTTTTTGGCGACCCAAACCGCTAACTCCGGTTATCTGCGGTTTGGCTCGTGATTGGTGTATTTTTAAAATAAATTTGTTTCAACCAATCACAACTCTAACCGCAGTTAACCGGAGTTAGCGGTTTGGGTCGCCAAAAAACCCTTTTTGTTACAAAACAACGACAAATGTCATTTCTGCCAAGACCCAGGTTGAGAAATTTAATTTAACACAAAAAACACCAAACCTTTACCCGGGAAATTGAAAATAGCCTTTAAACCAGCCTGGCAGCCAATGATCTGCGTGTATCTTATAGTCGGATATTAGTTAGACCCAAGGATTGTTAACCTAGAAATTCTTGAGTTAGACCCCCATCTTAAGTGTCGCATGCTTGTCACAGATGATTCCATGTAGAAGTACGGTTTTAAGATTTCTTCCTTATATATTCTGTGGGGGAAATAAAATCACCACGGAGCATATGGCGGCGCTGCGATCAGACGAGTAATGATCAGCTGATTGTTAGTTCGTTTACATTCAATTTAGTTCTTTCTGTGAGTTCTTGGTTCTTGTGGTTGTTTAACGTTTTTTTAAAGCAGAGATATTCAGTTTGGGAATTATTATTATATAAATTGACAGTAGTTAAGTAAATTCAATAAGGTTTAGACTTGTTTAAATGTTATTTGTGGCATTTTATAAATTATTTCTTTCCTTTTCTTTTTTGGAATTTTTTGGATAAGAATCTCGAGGAATGTGGTAATAAATCCCAAAAAAGAAAAGGAAAGAAAAAAAGGTTTAGACTATTTTCACAATGTTTATTTGTGTTATTTCAGAAATACTTAGTAGCGCGATGGGCGACAGTCAAAATAATAAACAATTTTTAGGTTTAAGTACTCTTTTTTCTTATTTAGATGCTGCCCCAAATAGTAGATGTGTGAGTGAAGGTGAACAAACGTGCTAAATGCTAAACATTTAATTTTATGTGCCATAACATCTATAGAACACAAAGTTATAAACATTTTCGCTGTTTGTTTACAAACCGCAGTGCACTGCAGAGTAGCCCTCATGAAATAAGTGGTAAACTCTTTGAGGAGGACAAAGTGGAAATCGGAACTTATAAACGTTCGTGCAAAGCTGTTTGTGATAAAAACAAATCCGGCGTTTTTCTTAGGAAAATAGTGGAAGTGGATTGCCCTGTCCACGTTTTTTCTTGAATGACAATTATACACACAACAATTCGTGTTATACACTATTTTCTTCGGCATTTTGTGGAATAAACAACATAAAACTAAAAAAACCGGATTAGAATTCGATAAATACACAAGTAAACAAACAAAATTACTCGTATTGTCAAAGTTTAGTATTTGGCCGCTAGGGGGCGATCACAAGGCTGAAATCACCTTCCGAGTTCCCAGTGCCTAGCCTACGAAAGGGTAACGGACCGAATACCTAAAACCGTTGATTGAAGTATTAATAAGATGTCTAACCGCAGCAATCGTTTCGTAGCCAGCAGAATTGCTGCCCCCTCCACAAATCCCCTTGCGTGTCATTCCGCAGGCTCTATATACTCGTCCACTGTAACACTGCAAAACCTACAATGTTTAGTTTCTCGTGTTCCCGAAATTGTCGCACTGTTACTAACAGTTTTGCAGGTCATGTATCCCGCTGAACTGTTAAGGTATTAAGCATGGGCGCACGCCAAAATAATCATCAGATAAAAAATATCAAATTAATTTGTTTACATCCTACTTTTATTTTCAAACAAAATAAAAATGTTTCATATTTTGATGTTTCATATTTTGCTTGTTTAGTGTGTATATTTATTATATTTCTTGGAGATCTTTTATTAAGTCGTTTAATAATTTTTAACGAAATTTTTAATGATTTAAATACATTATTATTATGCTCTAGGATAACATTTAAATTTCGCGGCCTTTAAATTATACCGTTTTGGTTAGGTATACAATTGCTGGAATTGCGAGTTAACTTACGGCCGTATGCGCACCGTTGTGTCCTAATCCCGATTAAGAGTTAATCGAGATTATTTCCTCATTTTTCTATGCACCACCACCATACGAAGACGCGTTAAGCGAGATTATTTTTAATCGGTCAGCGAAGTTGGTTTAAGCTTCAGATTGAACTATTTATAACCTTAAAATTTTAATTAATGTCATTTCATGTGTCATTCAAATATTAGTTTTTGGTGTTCATGTATCAGTGTTGGTTTCCTGTTACCTAAGCATGGAAATTACAGAGGAAATACCTATTCGTAGATGATAGTGATATTTTAGATATAATAAATTTTGGATTTCCTAGGAGACTTATGAAAGGATCGAGAGATGTGAACATTGTGACATATTGTGGAACATACTTCGTAGGTTAGAATTATTCCGTGCTATGTATTATTATTATGATGATCTGTGAGAATGTGACAACTGACAACTGAGAAATAAATATTCATTATTCACAAAACGTTTATTAATATTAATAGTAGTTAAATACTTTAAACATTTTGATACAATGAGTTTTACTCATTTCGACTATCGACTATCCAAAGAAACCACTTTGAATGTTTTGAAACTTCAAAACCCATATTTTGATAGTAGGTATAATCAATTAAACTCGACTTATATTCGACTGATATGGAAATCTATTACCTAATTTTAAAATTTCTGTATGACAATTATTATCCTATTTTGTTTATAATCATCATAACAATATAGTAAGTAGGTAGTTAGTACTATTACTAGAGATAGGTATATTAAATTATTTAATTAAGTTCTTATTGTACTAACATCGACAGCTGATATTGAAGCTGTCAAGAAATTCATCTTTGTGCAGTGTACTCTTCTACGATTAGTTAATCCTCGTATTTGATTAAGCTGTTCATAAGAAATTGGCAACAAATTTATAATCCCTATCAACTAATCGCGAATGAAAACGCATTCGGCCGTTATTCACAGATTGAACTACGGTAATAAAATCATTCATTCGTTCAGATAGTAGGTTTTTTTATATATATAAAGTTTCAATATTGTAGATTATTAAAAATAGACTGCTAATTATAGGTTGGATTTCCAACCAACAAAAAGCATCTTATTTTATTAGATCAAGGTAATTAAAACTTTAATAATTATGCACTGAACAAGATTTTAGTTTTAGTACAGGAACCTAGCAGAAATTTTTTGATAAAAGCGACATATTATTCCAAAAACTTAGAAAATGCATAATTTTGAGGTTAGTTGTGACACCCCGGAACAGCTGTTTGTATACTTTTCTTGGCGTACCTAACTGCCATACCTACCATTTTCCTAAAAAACAGAAATTATTTTCTTCGGATATATATTTAAGGTAATAAAACATAAAACAGAAAGACATTATTTAATATTATATTTATTATATTTAATGGAATGATTGCATTATTAAAAATAATAAGAATTGTTTTACAATCATATCAAACTAGTGGTAGGTAGGTTCCTAACATATTATTCTTGACAACTTGCTGTAATCTGTTTCAATTTGGGTAGGTAGTACCATTGTTTATAACTATCGCGGCCGAAAAAAAGTAATCGATTTTTTATCAAGTAGTATGTTTTCTCGAAAAATTTTCCTATGTAAATGGGAGTTTTTACATCAGTTATGTCAATTAAATTATTTTGACAAGAAATCATTGGTGGGGTCGTATTTATTTAAAAAAAAAACTTTTTATCGGCATGAAATACATTTGCAAGCAAACGGAAATTATAAGGATTTACCAAAGTCATCTATATACTATTATTGAAAAATTAATTTTGTAACGTAGTTAAGAAGTACTTATACAACCTTTCCATTTCGGTCATTCATATTAGAAAAGAACTGAGTAAGTTTATTTTATTTCAACATCATAATAAAGTATTTATTCTACTGCCGTGCGTAAAGTACTAACTTTACATACGCTGTGTAGTGCCTAAAGTAAAAATTTCATATAATCGCCTATAATAATAATCATATCGTATTTCAAAAACGTTAAATATGGTTACATATTTAATTTTATGTAGTCCATTATATTGATGTAAAGTTCCATTTCCGAAAAAATTTCACGTTACACTTGTTGCATAGGTACTATTTTTACAATAATGTTTATTACCTATTACCTAATATTATTTTTAAGGCACGTTTAAAACTAATTACAGTAAAATATTAGTTATACTTTCAATAACATTCTCGACTCAAAACTACTTTCCGTTACGACTGCGTTATTTTTAAAAATTCCCGCTTCCAAGTATATAAAAATGGCGGTGTTCAATATTTGCAAGTAGCTAGGCTTGAAAGAACCTTCTCTTATTTTAAGTTCTGTGTTGGAGTTGCCATTCTGTTTTTCTGATGCTTATAGCTTACAGCGCCTTCCACGAAAGTTAACATTTTGAACGCAATCAGCGATTTTCATTTTCCGACAAATTTTAATACAATAAATTATTGTGCAGCCACATTGCCAATAGCCTAAACTCTGCTTTCTCTTTCAACATCTCAAATGTAGTTCTGCGATGTATGCATCGAATTCAGACCAAATACCATATGCAAAAAACTAAAATTTGCGTTAAGTAAGTAGTATGAAAATGAACCTTATCGCGAATTTCAGAAACTTCTCTTGTAAAATCAAACATTACATTTCTAAATACAAACATTTTATTAGACAACTTAAATACACAAAATAAAAAGATTAATATTAAAACTAGTACATTTATTTATATTTTCGTAAGTTACCTATCTACAGGGTGTCCCAAAATTCAACATCATCCCAGGTCATGACTAACTAGAATATCAAAATATGACCTTGATAAAAATACGTTAGTTTTAGAGATACTGGCAACCACACAGCCAAGCTAACAGTGGCGTTTGTTATATCTATTGCTATCTTACATATGCATATTCTAATTTTATTCTTTCCTACATATACAGGATATTTCTAAATCGTATGCCAAAAGTTTATTGACAGATTCTTGGGACGAAAATGGGTTAATTTAACCAAATTTACCTATATACAAAATCTCATTCGCATGTTGAAATATCTCAATATTTGGTGAGCGGTAATTTGTCCAATCGACAAATATTTTGGAAAATTTTCAGGTCCTCACTTTACGGAACAGTTTGTATTTCAGGAGTGTTCACCCCTGATACTTTTTTATCACTATGTTCTTAAACGTTATGTTTTTTTGAATACGTACAACTACTATTTAAATATATTATTCTTCTTTAGTTTTTGCCATAGGAACTTGTGAGTTAAATATTTCACCTCTTTGGAACTACAGCATTTCAAACCGGTAAAAATAATAGTAAATGCTTCTTATCTCTTCGTAATGGACAGAGATAAACTAACAATAGCAACAGTTCTGTGAAGTTTGAAAAATTAAGGTCAGCGACACAAACATGGTGAACATGCGGTATCCCATCCCATGCTTGCAATCCTTTGGTATTTTCCTTGTAAGACATCACTGTGATGTAATATTGCTGTTAAACCTGTGGTAAGATACAAATAAAAATATCTCAATCCATTTCGGAAAAATAAGATATATTTATTATTATTTTTACCGATTTGGCATGCTGAAAAAGTGAAATAAAGTGAAATATTTAACTCGAAAACTATGGCAACAATTAAAAAGCAATACAATATTTGGATGCTACGTATTCATAACCTATAGGCGTAACTATAAAAAAGTTTGACGGCAAACAGTAAAGCTAAGGACCTGAAGATAATTTTTGAACATATCAAAATGAAACTAGGGTGTCTAGCCATTGAGAAAAGTGAATTTTTTGACATATGAAGAAATTTGATACAACTTCCGGTTTCGCCGGAAATTATACTAACTTTTGATTTTTCAATGGAAGACCCTGTATACAGGGTGAGTCCTAAGTGCACCATTATATTTTAACCCTTAATATATTTCGTCGAGTACAATCGATTGGCACTGTTAAAAATTTTCAAGAAAAAAATTTTGATTGTCGAATAATTTTTTCGGCTGATTTTTTAATAGTCACTGGATAACTCAGAAATAACGCTGTTAGAAGCAACGTTGCCATTTCCCTAATTATTATGATTCATTTGTGACGCGATACGCTTTCTAAGTAATCAGCAGTTTCAAAACATTTTCATCCAATTTTTTTTTAAATCGATAACCATGTTATACGTGGGATTGGAAAAATAAAAAAAGTGTCAATGGGTTTCTACTGATGTCAAGAATCAGTGGTTTAAATATAATGGTGCACTTAAGACTCACCCTGTATTATTACATTTTTGGACTTCGGATGAATCTTTGAACATGTGTGGTGATTTTTATAAATTTCTTACGAGTTGTTATTCTTTTTATAGCAATTATAAATTTTGATCTTGACTGCTACGAAATAAAAAAATACGTATTTTGTCATTTTAGTTTGTAGGGAAAAAATATTTATACATATAGTATATTATTAACCATTTTGTAGAGGTTTTAATGCAAGTAATTCAGTTTTTTTGAAATAGGTAACTCGCTTTTTTAAAATGGGACGGCGGTGGCTTCCAGTCTAAATAAAAATTTATAATTGCTATAAAAAATATAACTGGTCAGAAACTTGCAAAAATCACCACACGTTCAAAAATTCATACTGAATCCAAAAATGTAGGATCAAATTACTTCATATGTCAAAAAATGCAGTTATCTGAATGGCTTAGACCCTTAGTTTTATTTTGATATGTTCGAAAATAAAAAAGTTATGGGGGTGAGCAACTTCTTTGTGGCACCCAGTATAGGTAAATTTGGTTTAGTCAACCTATTTTCATTCCTAAAATCTGTTATTAAAACTTTGTCATACGATTTAGAAGCATCCTGTATACCCGGAATCCCACAATACTGCAAATAGAAATAAACTTTTAAATCTGAGTATATTGGAACGATACATCATTATTTAAAATAGCTTTAAATTCACGGGAGAAATCTTGAAAATCAGTATAAGTGGTGGGTAGTTCCAATGTATTAGAACAAGTATGTACAATCGGTCGACGGCAAGTGCCACTCAAATTAGTGAATGAAATTTTAATACTCTGCGGCATGTTACAAGAACCTGTAATAAAATATAAAAAGTGGGACAGTTCCTCCCTATTTAAATTTCTAATAAATGTTTTAAGATAATAGAAAACTGAGGACTGATTCGGCGTTAGATCATCATTTTCAGTTTCAAGGCATTGAATTAATTTTTTAGGAGTCGGTGATTGTTCAATTAAAATTTCATTCAATTTGTCAACAGTTAATGTACTCCAAAAATCTTCAAAAAGTAATGGTATACCATCTTTGATGGCCTTTATGAAATCAACTGGTTTTGAAACCATAACGTTATCTGCGATTGTTTGAATTTGATCCGCAATTTCTTCCCTCTTCGGATTATCAAAGAAGTTGTTAGTTGTAAAAAATTCTTCTAGTAATGTTAGTTCATATGATTCTAGAGTGTGAAAAGCTGACTCTGCTTTTTTTAGTAATTCTCTTTCACCATATGTTATAAAAAACATAAAATCTTCTTTAATAATCTCTTTTGGAACTTGAAAATCAGTGTTTCCAATGAGCAAATATGTGGTTCTAGCAATAAAATTTGGGATTGTTTTTGTTAAAATCATCATATGAGTTAAGGTCTTTCCTAATATTCTAAATTTTTTAATATCTTTGTTTTTTCTATGAAGTTCCAAGTGAGGGACCAAAATAGTTTCACCATAAAAAAACTTATCCTTACATCCCTGCAAACTAAATTTTTTGTAATTATGAACATTAATATCTAATTTTGTGACAATCAAATTAATTAAGACCTCGCAGGCAAATCGTCCATAATGAATAAGAAAAATGATTACGTATCTAATTCTTTTATATTTGTTTCTGAATAAAAATCAATTCTATTCTGAATATGCCTATCTAATACTATGCCGACAATTTTTTTGGTTAAAAATGATCTATGTGATTTGGTTTTATTATTTAATTTACAGAAAATATTTATCACTTTTTTGAAGTAATTTCTTATCCACGAAATTATGTACTTGCAGGTATTTCTTCGGAAAGTTGGATATTATGTAAATAAAAGACAGACCTTATATTCTCATTTGATCGACGTTTCGAAAATGTTTATTTTCTTTCTCAGGACTACAATGTGTCCACCTAAATTGATTGTTAAATGCAAAACTATGTACTGTTTTAAATTCCTTTACTTTTTATTAGGTATATTACCTAGATGATTTTTGATTGCTAATTTTATTTTGTTTTTTTCGCACAGTTTGATCATATCTATATCTTTGGTTGAAAATCCCATTAACGTGAATACTCTTCACCATAGATATAGTTAATTATTATCAATATTTAAAGTGGAGTTCTAAGTGTGCGATTTTTTTTTAAACTTTTAAAAACTTTTTAAAATTTTACAAGAATGTTTATTGGCTGGCAGTTCACAAATAACGAATATCTCATTCAGTAAGTGTTGACTATTTTATTATGTATTAATTTTATATTTTTTTAAAGATGTCTATTTATGTAACTTTGAATAGATATAATATATTTTTTTAATGGTTAATTATCAAGATCAATTTATCCATTTTATTCCAAAGAAATACCTGTAATATCTATTACATACTACTATTCTTTTATTGCAATTTTTTATTTGGGTTTTGCCAATGTTTTGTTAATTTGTTGCAAATTAACAAAACACACAGTAGCAGCAAATTATCATATAAATGTTTTTCATCGTACTTGAAAAACATGCATGTAATCTCCTGTTATTTACTACCCCAATGAAACCAAGTTTAGGGGTAAACAAAACATTTAGATATCAAAAATGCAATACCAACCTCCCAGAAAATTGTAAACAGTTCTTTAGTTAAACCTCCAAAGTCATCTCCTTCTTCATGTCTGAAATGAACTTTCAATGTTTTTTGAAGAATCGAATTATCATTATCATAAATATCTAATAATTGGTTGACTACATCATTTCGATCTATTTCTATAATTACTTCTTCAGCAGTAAAATCGAATGAAAGATTTATCAGACTGTTGTTATTTCCTAAATTCATCCCCTCATATTGAAAATCTTCAGAATGGTCCAAATCTGATTAAAATATTTGGTTGTGTATGAAACATTTTTATATTAATATGCAAAGCTTTTAAGCTACCAAATGATCTTTTTAATTATTATTTATTATAATAGTCAATAAACCTTACTCACACAGTATACACATATAAAACTTACCTAGATATTCAACATAATTAGCTGTAGTATCTCGATTCATAACAATTGGATCGACTGATACTGAAGGTCTAGCAATAGGTAAGGATAACACCTCTGGTGGAGTGGGTTCTGTTAATGGAGTCTGCGTCCTGTGTTGCTGAATAGTACTAGTAGAGGCTCTAAGAGATGAAGCTTGTGTTGAACCGGTGCCAGGTCTTAACGGTAAATCTCTGTTTGGAATTATGATCACCTGTGATTGGCCCAACTGCTGTTTAAAATCCCCATTTATGATGGTTAAAATGCATATTTTCTTAGAACGATCCATTTTTCCAATTTTTATTCCAACCAAGTCTAATGGAACATCGGGATAAAGTGAACACACATAAGTCTCTATTTGTTCCTGTGTCCATTGCAAACAATATCTTGACGGTTGACTTGAATACCCTGCAAATTGAAATTAATACAAACAATGATGGGTACCGTTTTAAAAATAATTATTTAGTAAGAAATCTACTTACCCAATCCAACTGAGGTTAGATATTCGCATTCAGATCTTATAGGAAAATAATCCGAATTGGCTCTTCTTAAAAGAAATGTCTTCTTAGTGATGTAAGTTGAGGGTGTTCTACCTCTAACCGGTCTCTGATTAGGTCGGAAACTTCTTCTAGTATTATTCAATATACTATCGAAATCATCCGCATCATCATCTGATGTTGCAGCATTAGCGGCAGCAGAAATTAGGCCCCGTAAACGATTTGCGTTGCCTGTGGCCATTCTTATTAATCTTAGCCTAAAACTAAATATTTTTAGTTTTAGTATAAACAAACTTGAATAAATTTTAAGATTTTATGTTAAGTGAAGGGAGTCAATGCCCTATATGTATATTATGGTGTCCGAACCTCATCTAGGGTATCGACGATTGTATATTATGCCATAGGTAATTCCAGAATAAATTTATTAAAAAAAAATCAGTTCTAGGTAAATTCAACTTTTTAAATGGGCCAACCGGCATATTTTTACATATTTGGATTCTACCGGTACATATACATATGGTTCAACCCTCAGATATTATTTTAATTCACAATTTTCTTTTTTATTCCAATTTTTAGTTTTAGTTGTACAAGGCCATGATTTAGTCAAAATTGTTAATAATCGGTCTCCAAGCACCTGTAGGTATCTCCTCAAAAACTAAAATTAAAGACGACTTATTCGTCAGTAAGTAGATCGAATTTAGTTTTTCTATGAAAACTAATTTTTTTTAAATGAAACTTATGGGACAACCTGTAATTTCATTAGATCTTTAAAATTACGAAAGAAATGGTATAATTAACAGGTGCTTGCAGATCGATTTTTAACAACTTTGTGTAAGTGACGACCTTTCTATGACTAAAACTAAAAATTAAAATAAAAAAGAAAATTATGAATCAAAATAATATCCGAGGATTGAACCATACGTATTTCGACAGGGAGAATTCAAATATGTAAAATTATATCTACCCGCAGTTATCTCGCATTTCTACCAAATTTGAAAAAAATCCATTCACCCATTCAAAGGTTACAAGAGTGTCCCGCCTATGGGCTGGGATACCGGTAGAAAATTATCGAATATGTAATTAATACCTAAATTTTTACACTACTTTGCTCAGATGCAATGACATTTTTCGCGGGAAGTCGCCGTTGTTGTGATGCACAAATTAGATACTTTATAATACTTATAATTATTAAAGAAGATAATAAATTCATAGTAACACGATAAATGGTGTTTATAGCATACTTACTTAACTTTCTATTGCTCTTTTCATCTGGACTGGACACCAACAAAACCACAGAATATCTACTTAACAAAACATTAAGAAGATGGACGACACCTGTTGCGTTGCACTTTGCTTGCATGTCACAGAATGGAATGGATTTGATTTTAAGATTTAACGGTCAAACGAGACAGAATATGAAGGAAGAGTGAGACAGATCATCGAAACCCGATATACACAGTACAATTATATACCTAGTGCCTCAGACAGCCGCTATATGCAGCAGCGCCCAATTTAAATGTTTGTTGATAATTTTAAAACAAACATTTTTAAGCAACAATCATTTTTATTCAACAATCATTTTAATTTAACAAATATTTTAATTCAAGAGACATTCTAATTCAACAAACAATTTTATTCAACAATCATTTTTATTCAACAAACATTTGTATTCAACAATTATTTTTATTTAACAAACAATTGTATTCAACAAACATTTTAATTCAACAATCATTTCAACACCGGATGAATTTAAACATACACATGTAAAAATTCAACAAACATAATATTAAGTCAATAATTTTAAATGAAACTATTCTATTAAACAAAATAATTCGAGGAACATTTAATTTTTGTTAATAATTTTCGATCAAACTTAAAAATTCAGCTTTAGATAGCAAATATTCTAATGCTTCGTTAATATAATTCAAGATGAATTTATTTTTTCAATTAACTGTAACAACATATAATGCAACAAAACATTTTACTTTTAAACTTAATATGGTTTTTAAATTTAAAGTACAAATCTTGTTAACAAACGTTTTTTAATGATCATAATAAATATATGTAACTAAAATTAAAATATGTTTATTAATGAGAGGGTATATTTGTTTAACCAATTTAAAACAAACAAAAATATATATAACAATCATTGAAATTTAAATTATAAATTTTAATTAACTCTAAATGATTTTAACAATTATTATAAAAGAACATTTTAATTCAACAATATTTATTGTATAAACGCAGTTTGAAACGAACGTAAAAATGTAATAAAATTTCTCCTCAAAAATTTTAAATTTAACAATTTAAATTATAAACATTTAAATCAAATAAAATTTTCAGAAAACTTATAGAAAATGCGAGAAATTGTTCGTATATAAATTTGCTAATAATTTTAAATCAAACATTTTATTCCAAACGTTTCAAACCAAACATAAAAATGAAATATATATTTTTATTCATATAAAATGTGTAAATAAACATATTAAATTGTTCCAATAAAATGTTCCATGAATAATGTGATACTTTATTAATATTTTGATTAAAAAGTAAAACGGCGTTCCATAGTATTGTGTATTTAAAACTTGGAATAATTATTTATCGTATTTCTTATTACATTTTCTTATCTCTTATTTTTTCATTGTGTAATGAGATACTAACAACAGTGCTGACTGCTGAGCGAGCAGTGAGTGGCCACGGCCACAGCGCACTGCCCTTCTCCTAATGTACAAATAATTTCGAACTGAGGCGAGTTGTCGGCCGCTCGTATATTCGTCCCAATCCCTGTCGTGTTCGAAGCATCCTGGACTTATCTGTATACATATTTTTCTGTTATACGTTATATACGATTATTTCTTTTTTGTTTTTGTTATCTTATATCTTTTAAATGTGTTTAGATTTTTTACTGACTTGGGTTATCAATAACTATTTTCTGATAACTTCTAACATATTTTGACGTTTTTCTATACATGTAATGCATGTCTACTGAAAAATAAAGAGATT
The DNA here is from genome assembly GCA_963680705.1 of Rhagium mordax. Classification (NCBI taxonomy): domain Eukaryota; kingdom Metazoa; phylum Arthropoda; class Insecta; order Coleoptera; family Cerambycidae; genus Rhagium; species Rhagium mordax. The sequence continues at coordinate 21,068,678 of OY796659.1, read as the reverse complement.
ATTATTATTATTATTATAAATATTATTATTATTATAGCGCTAGCTGCAAATCGATGGAACAAAAAGGAATGCGTACAAATATTTAAGTTTTAAATAAGGCTGACATAGATAAACGTATGGCAGGCAGACTTTTAAACTGTAAAGAGGATATTGTTGTTGATGAGTTAAACAGTTATGATGACTCATGTTCGATTAATTTGCACTTCACCGAATTAACTGGAATATCAGCAATATTTTGTTCCAGTGAAACTTGCTACTTCCGCAGTTTTTGTTAAATTACTGTCTACATAATAAAGTTCTCGTTTTTGTTTAGTTGGCAATAATTACTAGGTAATGATTAATAAAAATCATAGTCACTTTTTAAGGTTTGTTATTTTCATATGTCGCACTCGTTTATATTAATAAACCTGCACAAAATATTCTGTCAGTTGCATATTCACATACCAACAAATATATAATGGATTTGTAAATCCACTATAAAAGAAAATTACACTATGTATTTATTTACATATACAGGGTGAGTCAACAAGAAAGCCTCGGTCGATATCTTGTTTAATATTTATCATATCGAAAAACATTTTAAACAGAAATTGTAGGAAAAAAGAAGACCATATTGTTAAATTATTTCCAATCGTATAGGATGTTTGATAAGAGATACTTATAAGGTAAATGGGACATCCTATATATTTGTACACTTTCTTATTTTTTTATTGTCTTTTCGAGTATATCTAGTTTTTGAAATTTCATTGCGGCGTTGTCGAATTATTCATCTTTTTTAAAAAAAAAAATGTTGCTTGAATAATTATCAGTAACTGAAAACAATCGCACCTTTCTGGGGGGGGGGGGGTTATAAAGTTTATGAAAGTCATAAATTTATCACACAATATGATAGACAATAATAATTTTTGGAAAATATATCATTGGAAAGTTTTCCAAATTAATACATAAGTCCTATCCTATCATGTTGTGCAATACAAATTGGGCATCGATACATCAGAAACATTATTTACTACCAGATTTGTAGGATAAGTTGACTCAACAGATCGTTTTTTGAATTTTTTAAATACCTCTTCCCATTTAGGAAATAAAAAGCCTGGGCGGGAATTATGGAACACCCGGTACGTACTTGGCTGCTGGTTATTGTATAGCAACTATGTTAGAGGAGGGTTACGTGTATCAATGGGCACGGTAGCCCAGTGGGTAAATGCGTTTGTATTTGCTAAACTTCGCCCATGGAACGTTGTACTTTGTACCTCTAATTTTCAATAAAGTCGTTTATTATTATTATTATTATTATATGCTTCGGACGGAGAGAGAATTATCGAAGTTCTAGATTTGGTTCGGACTCCACAACAAACTTGTAGGGCCTCGTCTTTCTTACTTAACACAAAATCCTAGGATTTTCCGGGGGTTACTTCGGTGACCTGAGAGGCGGTTAAGTCTTCTTCTTTCTTTAAGTCTTGTGGAACCAGCTGTATCCTTAGCATCCACTGGACCATTGAATAAGGAAAGGAATGATACTTTATTCAGTGACTAGACTAAAACAGAATCACTCAAAACGCATCCTGTGCGAAATTTATTGACTGAAATGACTCGACCGGATTGGAATTTACTGACTTCGACTTTCCTAGACTGCGTTGGCACGTAATAAACCTTAGCAATTTAGCCATGTATCCGGTATAAAACTATAAATTGCTTTCAAAATGTTTGTACCTATTCCTGTTGGCAATAACCTTCGCCTTGTCAAGTGCGGGATGAATTACAACGCCAAGCCTGGTCCATATCGTATTTGGGACAAATTTATGATATGACTCTCGTCTGTGAATGTACAATTTTGCAATGTTACATTCATTCATCTATATACTTTGGTCGTGTATTTAAAATTTGTACTCCTATAACTGTTTTTTTTTATTTTTTACATTATTTTATAACATTTCTAGAAGGGTGGAATTATTTTCGGTCAGAAGTGGGATAATTTAATTTAATTCTATTAGGTACGCTTAGTTCCGTGGCAGTGGTATTTATGAGCGGACGACCATCAAAGCCTAGTCGATAAAACAAGGAGTATAATGATGGAGTATCAGGGAGTGCTACTGCAGCACGGTTGCATCTGCACGAAGAGAGTTGGGTTTGGTATAGTTCATTTCGTTTCTCTTCCGCAGATAACAAATGTCGCATTTATAAAGCAGAAACGCGGCCTCTTTGAAGCCGCCGCACGTGTTCCTTTGTCGGTAATTTTTTATCTGCGGAAGAGAAACGAAATGAACTTTAGGTGAGGTAGAGCCTGGTACCCCACAGAGTGATGCGGATTTACAAAGTATCTTATTCGAAACTAGAACAGAGATAATAGCACTAAGAAGCCTACTTGTAAGTAAGCAGTCAAATAATTTTGTCCGTAACGAATTGATTGATTACGTTCGTAATGGATCGGACACTAAAGTTACAAACTGTTCGTTCTTTAAAAATAATCGTTTATTTCCTGAATTTTACCCCTCAGATTTAACCCAAAATATTGAGGATTGGTTGCGCAAAGTAAATGATTGTGTCATTGTGCCCAAATGTATCATATTACGTAAATATATAATAATATGTGGCATTGGGTAAATTACGTGAAACAGCTCGAATTTGGTATAATGGGTTAAAATCTAATTTTTCATGGATTCAGTGGGAAACGATGCTAAAGGACATGTTTCCAAGTAAAACTATTTTTGATAGATTATTTTATGAAGCTACTGCCTATCAAGTTGATGCTTTACAAATTGGCAAAGCTTAATAAAATTCACTTAAACGTGTGTCAAATTCAAATACATAATTGTATTATTGAAGGCATTAGAGATTCACAAGTAAAAGTGGCCATAAGAGGATCGCGTTGTTGAATCATCTGAGTATGTTACGAATTTTTCGTGCACAAGTACTATCTCTGAGCAGCGTACAAATGTGACCGGAAAACGCAGTTTTAGTTAACAGAAAAGACAAACTGAAGTAGGTTTGAATTTTTTATAATCCTGTACCTATACAGGGTGAATCTTAGAGTGGCGGCCATATTTACAGGAAGCGACTCCGTTCAACTATGGGAACACAAAACCACAAATTTTTTTTTTTACGCTCTATGAAAAATGAATATTGTTTAAACCCTTTTTATTTGAATTTGGGTACCCCGCCAGTGGAATGCGCTAGCGAGAGTAACGTCTAATAACTGAGACGCACACGCCTGTCTTGAACAGTGCGTTGTTGCCAAACTTCATGATTGAAATAAAATACGGGGAATTTAATAGTAAAGCAAACAAGAAACTAAATAAAATGAACTATCTAAACAATAACAAAGTAAAAACTATTCTCCGTGAGTGTAACAATAAAAAAAGTAATAACTCAAAAACTTAATACTTAGTAACAAATAATGAACAGAAAATTATTTTTTCTAATAACAATAAATCTTTACTTATCTTGGATCGGCATTTCTCATAGCAGGTGTTGAAACTGTCCTCCGTTATTTTCCAAACACGCTGTAGCTCGCCGCATCATAGAATCTCTAACTTTATTGAAGTCCGTATTCTGCCTTATGTGATTCGCAGCGTTTTCTACTATTTCCCGTAATTCTTCAACGTTGTTGACAGGAGTCGTGTACACCAAACTTTTCATGTGCCCCCACAGATAAAAGTCGCCTCTAAAACACCACTAAAATAAAACTACACACACGTAGAAGGTACACCTCACTCAATTATTAAACACAAACACAAAACTTTTATAAATTTCACTAAAAACTTAAACTATTTAATTTTATAATCACAATAAACCACCTAGCTGCTGTCTGACTGGTCACTAACACTAAAACTAAAACATAGAAAAACAACTGGCACGCCTCGCCGTACGCGGCTTTTGCATTTCAGGAGAACCTTTTTTTTATCGCAATTTTTTGTTAATGCACCTGCTTGTAACTAGGTCAGTGTCATAGTTTGTAAAGAGTTCAGCGACTCTAACAGCTGATGGGTGGTAAAATTCCTAGCTTCCGGCTTTTTCATTTTGTTTTGTATTACAATTTTTATTATGGACGTTAAAACTGCGTATTTCAATAAACCTGTTTATCCAATTGAATTAATTAATTTTTCATTATCACTAGGTACCCTTATCTCTCTCTCGTGATTGGGTATCTCTGGATTATTAATGAAAAGTGAAAATGTAATCGATTGGTTTTATATCATCTACACTTGGCAACACTGTCGACCAGCCACACGTAATGCAGCAAGTGCTTGCCCAGCGGCGCCAGAATTACAAGAATTATACATGAATCGCGAATTTTTTAAAAAAATTCATAACTCGGCCATTTTACAACCTACAAAAAAAAAATTTGGATTCATGTTCATGACGACTAGTACTATTAACCCCACAAATATGGCCGCCACTCTAAGATTCTCCCTGTATATTTGCTTTTTTCTAAAAATGAAAAAATCAAAAATTTGGAAGTTTCAATTCAAATATTTGATGATCGTTATCCATCAAATATTTCGTAAGAACTGGGGATTTGGCGAATACACTCCAGAAGCCATTCACAAAATTCCTGACGACGCAAAGTCTTCTGTCTGGTCTGGGTGGAAACGATTCTCTCGTATAATACGCCATATTCTGCGTTAACCCATGACTAAATAATATGGGTGCTTACTGAAGGGTCTTCATAAGTGATTCTAGAACTCCTGCATCAACTACAACAAGACGATTTACTAAATGTTTTCTATGTATAAGAGCCGGTATCACGAAACAAATGCAGGTCGGGGTGCTTGCTCGCTAAGTCGTTGTTTCCTGCAATCTAATTTAGCATTCAGTTTAGTCCACTCGCAACTCTTGGCACTTGTCGCTCACAAGTCGCTATCTGTCACAGCGACATCGTTGATGTCTTGACAGGTAGTAGCACTAACCACTAGAGGGTATACTTATCCCTCACCCACGACCAATATTATTTATAGTATTTTTTTTAATGAATATGTATGAATATTTTTCAATGTTTCATGACCTAGATCTGCAATTTATAGAAATGTCTTAGATTCATTATGTCATTGTATTTCATGGATCATGGATATCACGACAATATTCCTATTTTGTATATCTTCAGGTACAGGAGCGGTGGTAATAGTAATTCGCTCTGGTATCAGGGATAAATTATCAACCACAGAAACTTGTCAAATAGATAAATTAAAATCACTTTGCTGGAAATATATAGTCATCACTCATCACAAAGGATGCGGCTCTTGCTTCCGGTTTTAATATCAGTTGTTAGGTTCATGATGATTTGCTGACGCATTCTTTTGTATAATGAAAAATACACACACTAATATTAGATAAATTATCTGTGTAACTTATGATAATAATATATTGTAGATTTATTACCATTTTTATTTGATTTCGTAGTCTTGTGAACTGAAATCTTAAAATGAGACTTTTCTGGTTGAGTGTGAGAGCAGTCTTCTGGACTGAACTCCGCCGAATAAGAACACTATTATTATTATTATTTAAACTTTTCTTTATTATGTCTCATAAAATACAAAAAGACCAAATTTTGAGAAAACTCAAGTACATATTTAGCATATAAAGTGAGTACTCAAAATGTTGGGTGATTTGACAAAAATCAGTTGGAACCGAGGTTGGAACTTAGAAGCACCGGGTTTCCAAAAAAATTTTTTAGTTTCTTGTTTATAAGGATAAAACTAATTTTAATGGGAAAGTTAATACCTGGTGGCACCTCCCAAAAATTTTGAACCCCCTGACGGCGCTAAAGCATACTTTCGACCAGGTTATTAATAATTTGTTGTGGTATGTCTTCCTATTCCTCCCGTATTGCTACGGCAAGCTCTTCCAATATTTTAGGCACATTTTCTCTTGATCGTACACGTAACTTTAAAGAAGACCAGACATGCTTAATGATGTTTAAGTCAGGAGATTTTGAAGAATAATGACATTAGACGATATTTAATGTTTTTCCACAGCCAACCTGCCGCTAAGTGTCGGACTATATTCTCTGTAGTAATTTTCAAATATCTCAAAATCAGGGATTTAGATATAGGGAATGCTAATACCAATTGAAAGAGAATTTTAAAAGGTACATCGAATAGCATTATAAAACGCAGGGTGTTCTATTTAAAGTAAGTGAGTTATTGGACTTTGAATTGGATCCAATTGGCCGGTCTTTTTTCGACGCCCTGTATAACTTTTCAACAAATTTCACATATTGTAGATATTTAAATACATTTTAGTATTACTCATATAAAATTTGAGCCCTCTAGATTAAGTACTAAAGGAGATAGAACCCATTAAGTTCAAGTATATTTTTCCCAAACTTTTTTAAAAAGTCGAAATATCTCGAATAACTTTATGTTTAAGGGTAGGACATGCTTATAAGACTTACCCTAAATTTCTATGAAAGTTGTACATTCCATTTGAAATAAGCGAGTTGATGCCAATTTCCGGTAAAACCGGTAGTCCCATCTCAATGAGAATATTTTTAGTCGATCGAACTTTGTGAATAACACCTGTATACAAATTTTTAGAATTCCAGTGTGCGTAGTTCTCTAAAAACAACTAATAGAAGGTCTTCGAAACATACCCTGTATAGACATCGGCTACTCATATCATTATGCTCAAATTGTATTCTTTTCTAATATAAATATTCGTTAATGTATTATTTTCTATTATAAATATTCCTCATTAAAGTCTTACTTGTAAAAAAATAATATTTAACCAAAGTAATAAAACACAATTTAGCAACTTATTACAATATTTAAACCCGATAACATATAAACGTTGCCTTTTAAAAAGTTTATAAATATTTTTATGTTGTTTTAATACGAAATTTCTATCAACTTACAATCAAAAGGCAACTAGTGGATCACAAAGTGTTTTTAATGCCGAAGCTGAAATATATAGAATCTTTATCTAAAAGAAAAAAAATACAATAATTAGGTAGTTATATTAAATTGTATTCATTAAACTTATTTCTGGGAATCACGCCAAATTCTAAAAAATAAATAGAACTAAGAAAATGGCCAAAATATGTCAAGATAAAAGTGTAGTATCAAAGGCAAACCTTAACAGTTTGCCCCAGAAAATCACTGTATATAGTTCCAAATGAATATAAATACAATATTGTTATTTAAAATTCGTATCAGTGGTTTTCTAGTATTTTACATTAGAAAAGATAATAACAAAATGTATATTATATAATATATCTTAGATATATATACACTGTGGGCCAAATTAAATGGGACCCTAATTCTTCTTGTAATAATTTCCTTATTACTCAACGATTTTTTTACCGTTTTTGGGTATGTTGTACTTAAAACTATCCGAAATGAAAGCCTGGTTCAAATGTAGCAATATTCAACTGGCGTGCAAGAAAAGGAGCATTTATTTAAAACTGTGCATTTGAAGTCGTTGCAAATATTAGTCTAATAGTATAACATTTTCAAAGTAGGTAAAAGATATTTAAAAGCATCTAGGCTAACGACTCCTATGAGATTTTAAAGATTTAAAAAGTTTTAGGTTTGAAATAGCCATTTTTGTGAAAGCATTACACGGATGAGCAGTTTAGCATTAATACAATAATTGCTATAAAGGCAGCTTTGAAAACAAAACAGCATTTAAATGACAGCTATTACAGACTCAAAAACGGTAAAAAATCGTTGAGTAATAAAGAAATTATTACATGAAGAATTAGGGTCCCTTTTAATTTGGCCTAATTTGACTAATATTTGCAACGACTTCAAATGCACAGTTTTAAATAAATGCCCATTTTCTTGCACGCCAGTTGAATATTACTACATTTGAACCAGGCTTTCATTTCGGATAGTTTTAAGTACAACATACCCAAAAACGGTAAAAAATCGTTGAGTAATAAAGAAACTATTACAAGAAGAATTAGGGTCCCATTTAATTTGGCCCACAGTGTATATATGATATGTAAAAAACAATTATAAAACAATAACTTATATATTTTTTTCTCGTAATTTATATGAAAAAGGAGGCGTGGCGATATACTCAAGGTCTAACCTTAATGTAAAAAGGATCGATTTGGATCATTTTTGTGTAGAAAAACATTTTGAAATATGTGCTATTTCCTGGAAAATTAGTTCAACTAATACAACAACAATAATTTTAACTTGCTATAGGTCTCCTAGCGGAGATATCAGTATATATTATGATAATGTTTTTAATGTTTTAGAATTTTTATATAAACCCAATATAAATCTAGTTTTATGTGGGGATTTTAATATTGACTCATCTTTGACCTCGAAAAATATTAATAATTTTGAAAAACTGTGTAACATTTTGCGTAGTTTTAATATGCATCCTGTGGTAGGGTGGCCTACCCGCGTGACTAACAGTACATCAACGATTATTGACCATATTTTTGCAAATATAGTAGATACTAGCTTGACGTGTGTAGTTGATAATGATATTTCTGAACATAGAACAATTCTGTTTGAATTGCATCCAGAACCTAAATATAGTACCCCCCAAACCTTTCAGTTTGGAAGACACTTTAGTGACAATTCTGTAAATAATTTTTGTTCGGATTTGCTTAATGAATCCTGGACCGAAATTTATAATATATATACAATTGACGATGCTTATCAGTATTTTTATGATACATTCATGTTTTATTTTAACAAGCATTTTCCTCTCAAGAAAAATTATACGAAACTTAGTGGAACTAACAAAAAATGGGTCACCAATGAGGTTAAAATGTCAAGTATAAAATTAAAAGATTTACATAATCTGAAAAATGTATATCCTGAGTTAAGCGATGAATACAAACGCGCAAAAAAAGAACATATTAGTTTGATAGAGAAGACAAAAAAACATTTTTTTCAAAATAAAATAATTAACTCTAATAATCCATCAAAAGCCGCTTGGAACGTAATTTCGGAATTATCAAATAAAAACAATAAAATGAAGAACATACAATTGCTAGAGGAGGGGGTTTTACGTAAGGACCCTAATGAAGTAGCTTCAGTTTTAAATAATTTTTTTATAAATGCGCCTCTAAAGATCACCCAGAATATAACTGTAAAACAAGGTGACACTAATAGACATAATATAGCTGAGAACCAGAACTCTATATTCCTGGAACCTTTTGACTCCAATGAATTATTGTCTCTATTAAAAAATAAAATAAAAAATAAATATTCCTCCGGTCCTGATGAAGTCCCTACATTCTTGATTAAAAAAGTGATAGGTATTGTTATCAGTCCAATCACATATCTGGTTAATTTATCCTTTATTACTGGCAGCTTCCCAAAGAGCCTAAAAGTAGGTAAAGTTATACCTATTCACAAAAAATATGATCCTCAAGATATGGAGAACTATCGACCAATCACAATGCCCTCCAGTTTTTCAAAAATTTTTGAATACTCTTATCTTGATCGGCTTCTTAAATTTATCGATAAATATAATATAATTACGGAAAATCAGCATGGATTTCGATTAAATAAATCTACTAGTACTGCTTTGTACTCATTTTATCAGAAATTAATTGAACATATCGAGGCAGGCGAGTGCCCTGTTGGGATCTTTTGTGATCTCAGTAGGGCATTCGACTGCGTCGATCATGATAAGTTAATGACTAAACTATATTCGTATGGCATACGTGGTGTGGCATATGACTGGGTAATTTCTTTTCTAAAAGGCCGAAAACAATATGTTAGTTTAATACACTCAGAGACCAAAGCCATCTCTAAAATAAACTCCGAGTACAGAGCAGTTAACACTGGTGTTCCTCAAGGTTCTGTGCTGGGTCCAATACTGTTTACATTATATACGAACGATCTTGAGACCCAGACACCAAGTGCATTTTCAGTGCTATACGCTGATGATAAATCATTGCTTGTTTCCGATGTATCGGACGATGTACTGACGCGCGAATGTAATAATGTGTTAGAGACTGTATGTTATTGGTATGGTAATAATTCACTTTTTTTAAATAAGGACAAAACATCAGTTATTAGGTTTCATAACAGACAGAAAGAATGTTCCAGATTGAATATTAATATGAATGGTTTTATATTAAATACTGATACGCAAAATGCATTTTTAGGAATCACGATGGATGAGTGTCTAAACTGGAAGGCTCACTGTGGTAATTTAATATCTAAATTAAATTCAATTTGTTACTTGTTCAGAAATATAAAATCAATTCTGACAAAAGAACAGCTAATAGGTATATACCATGCTCAGGTAAGATCTAGACTAAGATATGGAATATGTATTTGGGGCAATTCCACCCTATCCCCAGATATTTTTATTGTCCAAAAAAAAGTTTTAAGGTGCATCGCAAATGTCTCCAGTAGAGAGTCATGTAGAAGTTTGTTCAAAGATTTTAAAATTTTAACCCTTGTATGTGTCTTTATCTATGAATTATGTGTGTATGTTTTTAAAAATAAATTAAATTTTATGTTGACAAGAGATGTCCACAATATAGGGACTAGACAAAATAATAATTTTTATATTCCTACCTGTAAATATAACATAACTAAGTATTCACCAGCTTATCTAGGTCCAAACGTTTTTAATAAACTACCTTCTGAAATAAAAGAAGCTAAAAATTTGAGATACTTTAAAACTAATTTAAACAAATTTTTATCGGATAAGTGTTATTATACATTAGATGAATTTTATGCAGACTGTTAAAATTAGCTTAAGTTAGTTAGTAGGCAATTTCTGGACTATTCCTATACAAATGTATTTGTCTATGAGGAAAATAAAATATTATTATTATTATTATTATTATTATTATTATTATTATTATTATCTTAACAGAGGTTTTCTGGGGGCAAACTGTTGAGGTTTGCCTTTGATACTACACTTTTATCTTGACATATTTTAGCCATTTTCTTATTTCTATTTATTTTTTAGAATTTGGCGTGATTCCCAGAAATAAGTTTAATGAATATTAACTATCCGCCACAAATAAACTACAAACAATACTTATATTAAAATATGAAAAAATATAAAATGATATCTACGAACCTGGCTAAAAATAGCAAACGCCTAGAACAAGGTTAAAGCAACTTGGAATATCATTAACGCCAATATTAAACAGACAAATAACCTCGCAAATAACTTCACTATAACTGGAAATATAACGCTAAATGTAAATAATACACTTACAGATACATCTACTAGATCCACTTCTAGTAGCAAATGAATTTTAATTTTTTTTTAATATTGGTGTTAATTTAAATAAAAATTTTGCCCAATGTTATTTCTCCATGAGATTATTTAAATAAAATAACTATAAATCACACCAATTTTTTTTTCAAATTGAATTGGGTATTAGGGAAACAATCAGAAGTTTAAAGAAGAAAGATTCAACTGGATAGGACAATATTCCCTTAACCATCATGACCGAGAATCCCAAGAATCATTAAATTAATAATTATAAAAGACAATAGGAAAATTCTATCAAAACATTACAGTACTCATATGCGATGTGAGGTATTACGGTACTAGATACTGTAATGTACCGACAGCCACCAGAAATTCATTACGAACCAATCACAAACTGTTATTATACCTTTTGGCAGTTATTTGACATATGATAGTTTACCTTAAATTAAAAAATAGTGTCAAAACTGTCAAATGTCAAATGATCTAAGAAAGTAAACAAGTTTCAAATTTTACAAATAGACAATTAATGACGGGATGAAATAAAATATTATTCGATACACGTCCGTTAGGTGTTGTTCCAGTCTCGGCTCCTTCGTCGCCTCGTCCATAATATCTACTCGGCTATAACAATTCACCTTCCGGACTTGTAACGAAAATTACTATATCATTAGACTAGCATTGTTTCTAATTGTTTTAAAAAGGCAGTGATGAAACCACTACCTATATATAGTAAAGAAGACAAAACATTACCCGAAAACTACCGACCAATGTCAATATCGCTACTACTGAAGATACTATTAGAATCAGTGGGAAGAGCAGATAATAAGTTACTTGGATAAATACCATATTCTAAGTAGTACTTCACAAGATGGCGATGGCTTTCGAAAAAAGTTAAATGGTTCTGATGCTGCATTCGGCTTAATAAATAATCTCAAAATTAAAATACCACTGGCGATATTCTATGATGTATCGAAGGCGTTCGATTGTGTGGACCATGACATGTTATTAAGTAAATTAGATTATAATGATATTAGTTTTAAGAGGATTGGGATTTAATTGGATTAAATCATATCTACATAATTGTGAGGGGTTTGGTATAAATCACCAATATCGAAGGATCATCTATAATAAAAGATCATTCCCACACGGGTAATAAAATATGGAGTCCCACTGGAACCAATATTATTTTTATTGTACGTTAATGATCTAGCAGAAAGTTTTCCGTCTGTTCAGTTTTTTATTTTCGCAGACGATCAAGTCTATTTGTTGGAAAAACATCCAACATTATATTTTAACCTACCACAGATAGTAATTTCTACGGGACACACGGTGAGATAACTCCAGCAAATCGTACAAAATTTTTCGGGCTATACATTGATGATCAGCAAAATTGGAAAACTCATTTATTAGAAATAAACCTCGAAATAAACAGGAAATTAATTAAAACGTCCGAGCTATTTTAAAGTACACCAGATTTTTACATTAACAAATCTGTATGTATATTGTTTTTTAAGCGTTATTGTGAACTTTTAGGAAAAACCCTGAAACAGGTCAAATCTTAATTTAAAATTGCCATTTCTTAGCATGAAATAGTAACTCCCACGTTCACCCTTTCTAAATTATTATTATCTTCCGAAAATTTTGAATTGTAAAGGGCGGCACCTCGAAAGGGATTTAGATTCTATATTCAGCAAAATTTTGTTAATATCTTGTAAACCCAGTTGAGGTATTTTTTGATAAATTTTTGGTTTATATTAAGAATGTATGTATTTCCAATTTATTTAAATGCATTTCAAATTTATTATAACTAAATTAAATGTTCAAACTGAGCGCCAGTCGCCTCTTGACAATAAGCAATATTTCTCGGATGACATTTTGTATGACCTTATGGCATATTTTGTGAATTTCTTCGGTTATCCTATTTTTTTAAATTTTTAATATCGGTCGATTGCCATACACTTTTAATAATAATAATTTTAAATAGCCCCATGAAAAGTAATCAAGAGGGGTCAAATCGGGAGACCGAGGTAACTATTTAGTAAATCCACGTCTTCGAATGCACCAGTTAGGGAAAACTTCATTTAAGTAAATTCTCACTGTACCTACGTGAATAATGCGGTGGAGCTCCATCTTCTTGGTACCAAATACAACTAACTGTGTATTTCGTTTGGATAATTAACATCAGAAATAGTAGATTTAATGTAAGGAGTGTAAGGACTAAAAAGTTCCATGAGAAAAATCCATTATAAATCATTTTCAAACACATTATATATTAATAACCCTAATGTAAATTCTTTAAATCTCAATCTATTCAAGATTTTCCTTATTTTTTTAATATAATCATGCACTCTATTGTGAGTCCTGCTGAAGATACTTGCCATCTTATTAGTTTCAAATCATTTACTGATCGTTTGTATTGTTTTTACATCTATTTGTTTAATGTTAACGGTATTGCAATATGACAAAAAATGTTTTAAACGTTCTTTAAACTTTTCTATTTCAAGTACATATTCTTATATAAGTATTAATCTAAAATTAATGTTAATATATTTTTTTCCTAAAACATTTTATTATTGTATTTTATTTATTTATTTAAACAAAGAGGCCACCGAACAGACAAACAATATTGTCAAATAACAGGGCAACACGAATTAAGATATTAATTAATATTAATTAAGACGTTGTGTAAGTAAAAATATTACATCATACAAGAAAAAGAAAGAAGAAAAACTTCAGTAACAGTGATATGATAAATGATAAATAATTTGAATATACCTACAATAAAACAAGACAAGGAAAAATAATTAATTATTAAGTAAATATTTTTATAACTGTTTTTTAAAAGATAAGCAAGATAAAAAAGTCATAATCAACACAAACAGTATACAAGATTGCATGCATCTTATCAAAGGAGATTTAGCGAAATAATTCGTTGTGAACCTGGGAGTGTAAAATATGGATCTATATCTAATATAATAAGGTCTAAAATTTAAATTGAGAAATTCACTGCAATACATAGTCAATAGGATTATTTAAAATTTTATAAACAAAATAGATATCAGAAAAATTCCTCCTAAGACTCAAACGTTTCAAATTTCAAATTATAAAAGATAAATTACTATCATATAAGAGCATTCATGTCTGTATCTATGGTATCTATAATTAATTATATTAATAAATTTTTTTGTACAAACTCAAGGCGTACATCATATTTATCATACAAAGGGTTCCAAACTGTACAGCTGTGTTCTAAAATAGGCGCAACTACAGAGACGTGTACAAGTGTATAGTAATAACTGAAGAAGAAGACTTGTGAGTGACTTCCGAACAGTAGCTAAGCTTTGTTTGTATCTAAAGTCATCCCCAGATCCCTCATCTCTTCTATAATAGACATTTTCACATCTAGATATAGATTTGCGTTTAGAAAAGAGTATGTCCGAAAAAACATTATCTGATGGCAATTTTTTATATTTGAATAATTTATTTGTGTTAAAATATTATGAAAATCTATCTAGGTCTTGCTGCAGACTAATACAAGTATAATCGGACGAACTGTTTATTTCTTTACAAATTTTTGAATCATCTGCGTACATACATAGATATTTTAGAGGAAGGGAAACATTCTTCAATATTATTTGAGAAAATACTAAATAAAAGGGGACCTAAGTAGGAACCCTGCGGAACCCCTGAGGATATTTCTACAGTAGGTATTTGATTTAAAATTATTTAATGCTACATATTGACCTCTACTAGACAAATAAGAAGAAATAAGAAATAAATCTCAGAAGATTACCATGCACACCAAATTTCCTCAGCTTATCGACAAGGCTCAAATGATCAACTTTATCGAATGCCTTCGAGAAATCAGGGCACACAGCACACATTGAGAGACCATGTTCCATAGAATTAAAAATATCTTGCACAAAAAGCACTAAATTAGTTAAGACTGATCTCTTTTTGAAAAACTTATGTTGATAAACAGTATGATTTTTTACAAGAAACAATTACTCCGAAATTATCGCCTCAAACACTTTACCAAACAGACAAAGTATTGAAATCGGCTTATAATTTGCAACATAACTCTTATTACCAGATTTGTGTACATGCACAATCTGAGCAAAATTCTACTTATTGCGAAATTTTTGTAAATTTTTTTTTTTTTAATACTTACGTCTAAATTTATTCATATGTATTATTTTAGATTAATATTCTGTAGCCGAAACTAGTTGGGTTTTTAAAATATTTTGTAGATACTTTTTTTTCTCTCTTCAACTAAAAGTTCGTCTAAAAATCTAGATAAACACGACCGTTAATATAAGTGTGCCTACAAAAAAATAAATGCCAATAATTTAATTATTAATGATAGCTGTTAAAACGTTCAATCTTTTATATCGATAGTTTTGGCGGTTTACCGTACCGTTTAATTGAAATGTGTCTTCATAAGAAAAACAATTTTGTTTATAAACAGCAAATCTGCTAGCATTCTCTTCCTCATTAATTTACAAACTTCTTGCCTTTGCTCTGGGTCATCCTCGGGGTTATCCTCATTTCACTCCTGAACCAACTTAACTTTATGGTATTTTTCTTTCTATAAAACTCGTAGAATCATGATTTACTTACATCATTGTCAGCAGCAAATTGTCACGTTGGTTTATGCGGATTTTCCACAATCTAATTCAGGGTACCCACTGACTTGAAAAACCTGGAACACCAGGAGAAATCAGGGAATTTTATATTTAAAGATAAAATCAGGAAAAGTAGGGAATTTCCTAAAGAAATGTCAGGGAATTTACACGTGGAACCTGGAAAATTTGTTTAATTTTGATTCTTTTTATAAAAATTTCCATGATAACCGATGAACCCATATTTTGCCATTTTAACGATTTAGTACTATGCTACTACTATGCTGGAAAAAAGAAACGTTTTCAGGAAAAATCCAAAATGTAAGGCCGATAAGATAAATGATAATAATCTTTGGTACCTAGCATATTTTTATTATCAAAAATTTTTTTGTATTTATTTATGTATTTTTCAAAAATTTATTTAAATTTATGATATTATACATATATGGTAAATTTGTTCCGTCGAATAATGGTTTATAAATTGTTTGCTTTAATATTATTGTCATTGCATAATAATAATAATAATAATAATAAAATAATAAAATATAATTCATACCATGACTTTTCTTTGTCAGGGTATGTAATGTAGGTATGTTATATTTATATTTTTTATTTTTTTTTATTTTTATTTTTTCCAATTAAGTAAAAATCAATAACAGAAAGCCATTTTTAAATGATATGTCGATGTGGATTCATTTATAATATGAGTAATTGAATAGCTATTACATATTCATATTCATTATCTTTAGTTATCAAATCGAAAATAAATAACTTAAACTGGAATTTCCAAACAAATGACCTGGAAAAGTCAGGGAGTTTCACATTACACACCAGTGGTTACCCTGTCATGTAATTGTTTTTCCTCATCAAATCCAGGAGTGCTACGAGGTTTTTGAATATTTTTTTACATGTTCAGTTTCACGAAATTTGTTTTCGATTTGTAGACTGTGATACGTTGTGATCAGGGTATTTATTATTAAACATTTCTCGAACCCCCCTTTCAGTTATTGTTTTGTTACGCATCCACTCATAATTATCTATTCAAAGTTTCGGATAAATGAGCCCTAATAGTTGAATAAATAAAGAAATCTTATTAAATACACTGATGCGTGTTAAATTAAAATTTGACCTGTTTCAGGATTTTTCCTAAAAGTTCATAATTGCACTTTCTTTTTTTTGTGTTTCGAAATTTTGGTAGTTCTTTCTCGATGCTCAATATTTGGGCTTTTGCGCATAATACGAGCACGATGTTATACAAACTTTATTTCGATTTTTTTGTTTTTCTATATAAGCATTATATCATAATATTTGTATATATTATGTATTGGAGAAATAAATTCTATTCTGTTTACTCTATTCTATCAACCAACAGCAAGCGACATTTTCGAAATATGAAATTGGAAAACCCTTAAATATTATTGGATCTGACATTACACCATTTTTTTACTGCAGCTTTCATTATACTGTAGTTCTTCGAAAGAATCGCATTTCTATGGAACACGAGGATTAAAACCCATCGCAAATATTCGTAACGAAATGATTTTTAGTAAAGGTCATCAAATGGTAGATTTTACTCCATTTAATAAAATAAACATAAAACACACCACAGATATTAGATAAAGATAATGATAAATAAATAAACACAAAATCAAATAAGAGTAACCGTTTATTTATATCATACTATTCGAATGTCAACATATCAAGATACATGAAAGGTTATAAACAAATAAGAACCGCAATCAAACCCTAATCTGGAAAAGTTCCATGACGATTGTTTAATAGTTGCCCGTATTGAAGGAAAATCACAGTATTACAACGATTTTCTTGTACGTGGCCATTTTGAAAATGTGACTTAAAAATGAGTAACAATACGAAGAAACTATCATAATAGAACAAATTAGTAATGGTATTGTAAAATATTGAATGTTAACAAATTTAACCAAATCAGCCAGCGATTATAGTAATTACATGCTGATAATAATCACTAGAACTATCTCTAAAAATGGATGCCCACACTACCAAACATTTTTGTTTGACAAGTGTCCACTAAAAATATCGCTAAATAAAATTTTGTCGTGGAAATTCTCCACTGTTGTTTAATCTGCACATCAGTTATAATCGATTTTTAATACAATCGTTGCAAATTCTACAGGGTGCCAAACTTAGAACTATATAGTACAAATAAATATATGACTAAAAAACCAAAGTGTTTAATAACAGGAAATCTTAAAAGTTAAATTATTAAAACGTTCAATCTACAATAAATTTTGAAATATGTCTCCATGGACTTGCAGACATTTTCTGACTCGTTTACGAAGGAAGAGAGCGTTTGTTCGTCCGAGCTCATCTTGTTTCCTTATGTGAGCTGCAGCATTCATAATACGCAAAATTTGTATTCGCGAAAATCACGGAGTGGGCGACATCTATATTTTTTGGCGTAATCTCAATATGATAGTGAACAACAAACCGCTGTCATTACTGTCACTGTCAGTTGGCGGGTTTCTTAAATTTTACTTGTAATTTTTTTAAATTAAAAGTGCGTTTAAAGTGTTGTTATTATATTTAACTAGTTTATAAACAATATAACAATGCAATCAATATAAAACGGTTGACATGATACTTTAATTAAAAAAAAGTGTTACTTAAATTAACCTCTAACTTTATCGTAAATGTCAAAACACTGACAGACGTGTCAAAAGTTTGATATTCACTACCATATACTAGATTTTCAGCGCCATCTCGTGATACGTGATTTTCGCGAATATGAATTTGTGGTAAAAAAAATACTATGTTACGCGAGTAGTTAATTTAAAGCTAATATCTTTACAATCTACATATAGATTTTTGTAAAAAAATCATAATTCATCCAGAAAGTTTGTTCGAGGTAACTTGAAATTTTTCCCCAGGATTTTTCCTTGAATCAATCATGATGACCTTCACATGCAGAGGCGACACTTTTAAAAATGGTTGGCGCTCGCATTTTATCATGCTCTAAATCACATAACATTATGTGGATTAAAGTTGGAATTACTGCCAAAAATACTAGTTGATTTGTTGACTTAATCCTTGGCATCCCGCAGTTCAATGCGAAGTGAAGGGAAGGAGCCATTTATTTTATTTTCGATTTGTTTATTACAAATATTTAAAAACCAAACATCATTCGATATTTAAAATCATAGCTCCAGCTATCATTATTAACAAGTAGGTATAGTGTATAGTAATATATTTTCGGTTAGATGAGTGTAGTTATGCATGTCATTATAACCTTATTTATACTACTCGTATAACGTACATATGTGATTGCAAAACAAAAACACATTTTTCTTTGTTTTGTTTATCTATGAACCTCGAACTTCAAACAAAAGTTCCACAAAAATATCTGATGGTTATACTACCAAAAGAACTGATTCATCTAAATATTATTACTATATTTTAATTATAACTAGTATAGTATCATTGGCCACAAGATCCCGTCCTTCTTTTAACGTAAATATAAGTAATAACACCTGTCAAAAGAGCCTACTCATTTTGACGTAAATTTTAAGTAATAATACATGTTAAAAAAGATGCTTTTCATTCTGACGTACATAAATATAATGCATTATAATTAGGGTTCGGTTCTCAGGTTGCTCATAAATATGAGAGGCTCACATAGAAAGGTTTGTAAAAATATTATGTTAGCGCAAATTTCATGCGCAGAATAATACATACCCTTTGTCAATTTGATGACATTAGAACTTTTAAAACATTTTAAGCAATGCAACGAATTGTGCAATTGTTGCAAGATATTACACGATGCAACGTATTGCACATTTTTTTTGTGTTGGCAAGTTAATATGATTATTGTTTTAATTTCATTATTATAAGAAGTATAAACATAACCGAAAAATGGATACATTTTTTGATGCAATTTATTACACAATTTTTTTTTATTGGCAGCTTAACATGATTATCGTTTTATTTCTTTATTTGTTATGTTATGGTTTTTTTTATTATTATTTTTTTTTTTTATTAATGGCATTAGGTCATTGACCATGAAGCCAGATGTTATGGTTAATGAAAAGTATAAACACAACCGAGAAATCGATAAAAGTGAACGAAAATAAAAAAGATACTGTAGAGGGTCCGATCGTGGTAAATGGGAAGAAAAAATTATTTGTTGGACCAAAATTCCTAGAAAATAAAACGTTCCCTAATTGACAATTTCTTGCAGATGTCAAATTAATATAAATTCAGCCGAAACATTTGAATGAGCAGTGAATATATTAAATATACTAACCCGAATTTGAACTGAGCCACTCGAAATATAGACCAAATTTCGAGCCAAATTTACAAAACTGTAACAACATTTTTATTTATTTATATGCAATCCATAAGGATTGCAGACATTTTTCAATTGTTTTAATCTTAAACTCCTTAGCTTTAAATATTAGTTTAAAAATATTTTTTTCACTTTTGCAATTTAGTACCTCGTATTCTTCGAACCCTGTATATTCACTTTGTGGCACAATGGATACCTACAAGTGTTGCCAACATATAATTTTTTGAATTTTGGGATCTATCTTTTGCAGTTCAAGAAATAAATTGAAAAAACAATATTCAAATCTATCGGAATGACAAAAAAATAATATAGTCATATAACAATTAAATTAACTTAAACTTAGATTTCTAATTCGCGTCGCTCTTCCTTGGGCTCTTATTACTGCTCACATCGTCTTAGCATGCTCCCTATGATTTTGTTAATTAGGTGGCCGGGAAGAGCATCCCACTCTTCCTGAAGAGAGCAATGTCTAATTCATTGACGTTATTGGCATCATGAGGGCGGCTTGAGATTTTTCTATGCAGAGGTCCCATACACGCTCAATAGGGTTTAGATCTAATGATAATGCAGGCCACGCCATAGATGTGATACCATGCTTTTCAAAGAAAAATCAATATATCATTTCCAATACACCGTTCAATAATAGCATTTTCTATGCGAGACATTTCTACTTAAGTAAATGTTGAGTAATAACATGACAGAAGTGTCATAATTTCATCAAAAGCATTAAATCCAATCAAGTCATAAATAACAGATGTAAATAAAAATTCATGCAACTTTTGAACTACATGAGATAGAGCCAAAATTCAAAAAATTATATGTTGACAACACCTGTAAATATTCATTGTACCATAAAGTAATATACAGGGTATTCGATAAATACGAGACACTAGAGTGAAAAAGTGAAAAAACCATATATTACCCGGTATGTATGCGTATGAATCAAATTTAAATATTTTCAAACTGTTATTTAAAGCTAAAGAGTTTAGGATTAAAACAATTGAAAAATATATGTAATCTATGTCAATTAATTATTTTATAAGAAACGAATAAAAATGATAATGATATAACCAATTGTTACAAATTTTCTTGGAAAATCATGACTTCATTTATCATATTTTTCCGCCATTATTCACAACTATTATTAATTTGTATAGAGATAATTTATTATCCCTGCTTTCATGGGAAGTGAATTTACACAATAAACCGAATAATGACATTATTATAAACGAAAAAGCAATTAAAGCATTATATGTACAACATTTCTCTTTGATAATACTCTTTTATTATTTTACTAAAGTTAGTATTATTTAATTTCTCTTAGGATATAATGCAATAAAATTGTAATTTAGAAAGCAGTTTAAGTTAGACTTGATATTGAAAAATTAATTTAAATATATGCAAATATGAACATAATGCTACTCCAATTGAAGACACGGTTTTTGAACTAAACAGTTTTTTTATATAATCTAGTTCCTTAAAAAAGTTAGTATGAAACTAAAATCAGTTCCACACATTTTGTTAAGAATTAATTACTATATTGATCGACCTCTTACACAATCAACTGTTGGCAAAATTAAAAAAAGTTTCGAGATTGCATGTAATAGATGATTTCAAAAGAGGCCGTCTTGCAGTTCCAGAAAATAAACCGTTAGATGCCTTAGTGACAATGGGGGACAATCCTCACAAACCAAGTCGCGAAGTTGCAGCAGAGCAGTTAATTAGCCAGTCGACTGTTTTTAAATGTTTGAAAAAGAATAAATGGCACCCATATAAAATGAATTTAGTTCAAGAGCTTAACGAAGATGATTTCGACTTCAGAGGAGAATTTTACGACATCATGATGGAAAGATGTAATACCAATTGCTTAAGTCACCTATTTTTCTCTGATGAAGCCACTTTCTGTTTAACTGGTACTGTAAATAGGCAAAATTGTCGATATTGGTCACATGAAAATCCACACTAGTTGATGGAGGCACTTACCCAGTTTCCACAGAAGGTCCACACGTTATTTTTATGGGGTTACCTCAAATCCAAAGTATTTTAATAAACCGAAAAATGTTGAGGACTTAAAAGACAGAATTAGTTACGAAATTGAAAAAATTGTATTGAGTGATTTTCAATTTTGGCTTGGATATTGTCAAGAAGCACGCAATTTGAACATTTAATGTAATAATTTCTTCTGTATTTATTAATTCTTGTATTTTTGTTTCATTACATTGTGATAAGTAGGTACTTAATTTTTTTTTTCTCGATAATTTCATCATGCAACATGTTATAGAATTTAACGTACCGTATGCAAAAAAATGGGGATTGCCATCCTGTTTCCTGTTCCAGGAACTAGTCATCAAAAAGAAAATATTAATTTAGGCAATCTTCCAAGTCACCCAGAGCAAAAAATTAGTATGAAAACCGATTGAAAACTATGTGCTGTTTATATAAAACTCAATTCCATTCAATAGAAAAATCTATCTCAATAACTCTCGTATTTCTTTTGACCTGAGTCAAAAATTGAAACAAAAAGCAAAAACTAAATTTTGAGAGAATACCAACGGTTTTAACAAGTGGAAGAAGTGTTTTACAAGGAAGGGAACAAAAGACTGACAGAACTGAAAAACAAGAACGAAAAAATCCGGGAAAACACAAAGCTGCTAAATCAGAAAATAAAGAAAGCAAAGAAGAGTGTAAGTAATGAACGATGAATAAGGTACACAGAGGTCAGCTAAATCAGATGATCTGATAATATTGAAGAAGATTAAAAAACATGGAAAAGAAGATTAATGAAAAGTAGAGGAAAAAATAAAATACTACACTGTTTCTACAATCAGCAATTCTTTATTGGTCGTGTAATAAATATTGATATAAACTAATCTGATATAAAATGTTTAAAAGAAGTTGCAGATAATTCTGGCGGTGTGTGTGTATCGCGATAGCAGCTACAGTTTTTGAGATAAAGCTTTCAAATTTGATACCCACATTCTAGAGGCCAAGGAAAAGATTGAGTTCGTTGATGAACAAAATCAGTAAACTGGAACGGGTCTACCGGACCCCAACATTTCTATTTCTAACTTTAAATAAGAAATTATTCATGATGAAAGATTATAAATAAGATCTGATATACATTATACGAGATTATAATATTGTGTCCAAATGCTGAAGTAAACAAAATACTACGTCAAAAATTACTTTTATTATAAACTACACCACACGGTGCGGAAGTTTTGATCCCATAATGCAGCTGTTCTTTTTAGTATTCACAATAACATATTTTGATTTGTTTTTTCTGGAACAAAGTATGACAAATATTAAATATATGAAACTTGCTATGGCAATTATTGACAGTAAGCGCATTCTGACTTTTTTGTTGCTGTAAAAACTGTAAATAATTTTATATATTTTTTTGCAAATTAAAAGTTAAAAAACGTGTTAAAATCATTTATTTAACACAATTGCCCTATATTTTTTTGTATCACCCGCAAAATATTTTTAATATAATGTTCATTTAAATGTGACAATTAGTTGCCTCTACCCTATAGAAATTGTTGTAGAAAAAAGATTACAGCATAAGTTTGCTGTAAAATTATAATTTAAAGGTGGTGGTCCGCAGAAGGTTTTCAATTATGACTTTCACTACATAAATATTATTCTAATAACTATTAATTACGTAGTTAAACCATGAAATGAATTAAAATTAAACCTTGGACAATGTTTAATATTAGTAGTAGTTTGATTTATCCAAATAGAAATTCGGTAGTAACTACTCGTAATAGCAGTGATCATTTAATAAAATATTTAAATTAAAGCCACTAAAATCTGGAATGTGTTTGGTTAGACATGGTAAACGCATTCCACTCAAAACGCAATTAAAAGTATTGAATAACAATTTATTATAAAATGTTTAGTTCCTGACCACTTTTCCATGAATTAGTGAAACAGGCTTTTTTAAAAAAACTTTACCGTTAGATCAAACCTGGAAGTAGACCGCAAAGTATAAAATAAAGATAATAACATAAACAAAATTCCAAAAAGCAATAGCTTTTAGAAGTAAATTAACAGTACATGGTTTATAAGTTATTAAACATCATCAGTTCTTTTTGTATTGCTTTACAACAATGGCATTAAGGTTAAAAGTTAAAAGTAACTTTTGTGGTACCTATTCGTTCACGTAAGCAGCACTTTTCTGTATCAAATCATGTTTTAACTTTGGTTTATTAAATAGTTTAAACAAAGTTAAGAATAATAGGCAGCAGTTTCGACCTTTATTACAACAAATCCAGGTAAAATCACGTACCTAAATTCTAAATTCGTGAGATATCAATAAAAGCTTCACATCGCCGGAATTAATTGCATATTTCTCATTCAGTTATTACGTAATGAGAGTTGTAAATAGTATATTACTCACGAATGGAATTATGTACTATACTTTACCTACGATCGTATTTATTAAAACACAATTTTGTATTTCATTTTTATTATTTATCGCTTATGTCAGTTTTGACAGCATTAGAAAATTAAGTTTTGCACCTTCCATTTTTAATAATTTTAGCCTGGCGTCAGAAATATGAACTAGAAGTGTGGTGTAATATTGGTCACGTGGTCACATTACAACACACCTCAGCGGCTGAGCGTGCGATTTCAACGGTAAATAATAAACATTCTCAATCTCCCCCCCCCCCCCCCCTTCCCTCATTCACATAAGCAATTTATCTTACACTCCGTTTCGTAATCTAATGGAATTGGTCAACGATTTACTTGCTTGCAATGCTTGCAGGTCTGTAGGCTGAATTAGTTCATGAAACAGTCAATAGTGGCGCTGCTCTCACATATAGGTAACGTGACTCGTTCGCTTTTAAAATAATTTTATTATGCACGTATTGTTAAACGCTTATTAGAAATTACCTGATGGACTAGCGGTTAAGGCGCTGAAATGTTGTAGGGTCACAGCGGTTCGAATCACACCGGCTTCAACTTTTTTCATTACAAAAATCTACGCACCGATAAAAATTTCAGAACCAAAAAGGCACTACAAAAAATATCTCGAGAAAAAAAAATTTTTTAAACCATCTTTGATAAACATATTTGAAATCTGCTGCGCATGCTTTTCTTATGAGGTTATAGATGTTTCTGACATCGCGAAGGGGGGCCCCTAGACGATTACCAATTTTTGACACCGCGCAATTTTTGACAGCTGTGAGAGACGAATTTTTGACGGCTGTGAATGTGAATATGCCGATATCAATTACATTTATAGTTTTTGTGATGAAATAAGTAGTAAAGGAGCTGAAAAAGGATACCGTAGGAGATTTCCTGGGCATCCTCGTGGGCATCGTACACCTAACCATAAATTATTTATCAACATCTACTAGAGTTAAGATATTGTGCAAAATATATTAGAAATATTGTATATGAGTAGAGTAGTAATGGCGGAGCTGGGTCTCCCCCCACCCTTTTTTTTTTTTTTGTGGTGGGGGGTAACTAGGGTAATTAGAGTAATGTAGGTAATTAGACTGATGTAATTGCAATAGAGGTAATTAGAGTATTGTCGGTAATTAGCCTGATGTAGTTGCAATAGAGGTAAGTAGAGTAATGTGCAGTAATTAGACTGATGTAATTGCAATAGAGGTAATTGGAGTGGTGCAATGCAATTGTAGTTGTAATTAGTGTATGTACCAATATGTGTATGAGTACTCCAAGTAGTGGTGGTGGGGTAGCTCAGCTAGACTGCTATAAAGAAGATGTAGTCGCAACACAAAATCATTTCTATCGTGTTCTATCGTGAACCATCTACAGCTAACAAATCAGCCTAGTGCAGTCAGTGACTTCAGTTATTTCAAGTGAGCAATATCTTATATTACTCTTTATAATTCTTTCATTATATTCATTTTAAATATGGCAATTTCCGAAGTTGACTTATTAGCACTTAATGAGCTAATAAATCAAGATATGCAGGTTTTAGAGCAAAGATCCATTTCAGCGTTAATTTTAAATAAACCTTATATCATAAAAAAAATATCTTTGGTTAATACAAGATTTGGAAAATCAATCATAGTAACTTTGTTTGAGGAAAGTTCAATTACGACTTTTAAATCATTTTTACCGAAACGGTTTGTGGAAATTATATGTGAGAACACTATCGATAAAATAAATTCGTCAAATGGTAAAGTTACATTGACATATTTAGGACAAAGTTCTCCAGCTTATCCTGGAGCAAAATCTAGTCCATTAATAAGTTTCGGTGTTTAATTCTCAAACAAAAATAATCGTAAAGTATTTAAGTTAGCTAAGTTTAAGTATTAAGTAGAAATGGAATATTGTGGAAGAATGCTAGGAGTATTATAGAATAGTATCACTTGTTAGCCTATAAAGATTCTGATATATCTAAATTGACATTTGTACAACATATTTTTACTTCGTGTACACCAATAGCTCAAACGTAAGTCCATTTAGTGCTGTTTTTTATGTATTTTTTTACATTTCATTTTTTATTTGTAGGTACGCAGCAAAGATGTGGATGCAATATTCAACCCAAACATGGACCCCTGCAGAAGACATTAAATCTGCCATTGAGAGATTGTCTTGTAAACTAGATGACTTAATAAGGGATGCATTGGTTTCATTAAATTATGATATGAATATCTGCTTCGACGCTGAAGAAGTTCGACGGGTTAAAGAAGCTTCTAAAGCGTATAGCATTGGTGTAAATCTATGTGGTAGATATTCCCGTGGCTTCTTAAATTTGGATGAGTTTTGTGAGCATATGGACAGAGTGGAACTAAAACATTTTCTATACGAGATAATGGAGTACCTACCTAAGAATATTATTGAAAAATATCAACTCGACCAGTCTGATGTAGAAGATAACAATGTAGATACATAAATAATATTCATCTTCTATTGTCATATTTATTACACCAAATATTGTATGTATCTGTAGTAAACAATATTCTGTATTTTATATTATATTATAAAACTGAATAAATAAAATACACATTAAAAGATTACATTCATTTTATTTCATATTTCTTATTACACAACAAAAAATACAATCATAGTATAATTAGAACAGTTTTTATTTTAATTTTATATTTAATTCTACAATTACATTCTGAGAAAATAAACAGTTGCAAGTACATCATGATTATTGTTGATAAAATTATCCAGATATCTTGATAGAAATAGGTTGCACTACTTAATTCCACAATAATAAATATTTTCTTTTTTTACTTGACATCGAGAAAACCATTCTGAACCGAGCCATCTAATGCGTTATAACTTAAATATGTATCATGAAGTATAAGTGCATACACTCGAGTTTGTTCCGGAAATTTCGCTTTTCGTGTTTCAAATTCTATTTTTATGTCGACAGTAGATGATTTCACTGCAACAGGTTGGTGTGAACAATCAATGACAAACAAAGGATTCTTCCTGAATTCCCCAAGATCCATCATGGGTTCGCTCATATCTTTATCATAGTAACTACGTTGGAAGTTCTCATAAGCATAATATGCTGCAGAATCGAGCTTCTTATCGAAATCTAAATTCCAACGTTCATATGGATATACTTCAGAGTTTAGAAATAGTCGAATATTATTTATGTCTGCGTGTTTGAACTGTGTAACATCCTTTGTTCTATCATTGGCCTGATCAGTGCCTTGAAAGCCAAGAAGGATGAAAAGTGGGCTTTCAAGACGGGTGGAGAGTTTAAGAGCCCATATGTCATAGGTAGTATCGCGTAGACAGGGAAGCTCATAAAAATCCCACGCACGGTAGACCATCTTAACTTTGGTATTATTACCACTTTTATTAATTCGATTCAATAATTTTAACTTTTGTCGATCTTCAGGTACAATGTGCCTTATCTTCCACTCAATTTTGCTGATTTCCAACTCTGCATCAACCTCACCGATATAGGAGTCTTTAAATGAGCGTGCAATTATCATAATTAATTCTTGCTTCACATTCAGAATGCCTTTGGTATAATCTTCTGCAAAACCCATAAGGAACTTAAGGGGTAGTTTGCCACTGAACACGTGACTGGCGGTATCTAAAATATCTTGTCTCGTTTGAGTGAGACCCCAACCTGTTGTTATTAATGAGCGTGCATGCGTTTGCCCATACGACACCATAGTTTTCATTGTGGTAGTAATACCAGGTCTTCTAACTACTGCTACTTGTTCACCACCCATTTCCAGTCGTATCTCTTCAAAGAGAAATGTTAGTGCATTATTGGATAAATAACAACGCTTTGTGGTGTCGCTAGGAGTAAATTTTCCCTCTATGTATATATAACTTTCTGAAATGTCGAGTATAACATCTTGAAAATTGATGGGAATACGTATTTCATCAGAGTTTCTGTAATATGGGGATCCATATGGTTTATATGTATGCTCATGTAGGCTAACTAGGGAATGATCTAACACAGGTTCATCAAACACCTCAAGTTTGTCACTAGTTGCAGTAGCCACCATTATTATGACCAATTTTTTCGCAGTTTTAATCCAATAGATTTTAAAAAGGCTTGATCCTCAACTGACAATCTATGTCTTAACTGTTTAAGGTATAGACTTTGAATGAATTGCTTTCCACATCTCCCTTTCTTTTTATCTATACTGTTGTTCGCTACAGTATCATACTGATGGTGATGTACTTGCTGTCGCTGTTTATATCTAAAACCCATTTGGTTGGTGATATCCGACTTTCTTCAATTCTAGCCTTACAATAATTTTCTCACCTCGAAAATCGATCAAATCACCGTTGTCGTCCAGTATGCGTAGTGTGATGTTGTCTATTAACTGACACCCTTTAGGTCTAACAGGTAAATATATGATATTTTTGGGTTCTCTAGTAAGTTTGTAGCCAGGCTCAACGTCTATGTCAAATTCAAAGAGAGTGTGTGACTCTTCTGCATTCAGATAAGCTCCAGAAATAATATTGCAATCTACGCGTATCATCCTTACTTTCATAATATCAACAGGCTGTGTTGATTCGTAATTTTTATTTGGTTGTAAATATATTTGTCCAAATCCCAACAGACTTCCTATTGAATTTGGTTGTCTAAAATCTACTTCATACTTTGACAAAATCTCGCACTTTAAGGTATTGTTGTTTGCCCTTAAAGTGAATATTTGCGTGTAATCCTTTCCATCAATATTCATAGCTTTCAACATTGCAGCATAGATTTCATCAATTTCATAAGCCCCCAGAGGTATGTGAACAGTAGTGAATGTATCTTTAGCACTAACCCTATATTGGAAGATGTTATTTGTTTCATCCACATTGTATATGGAGTTGTAAGAGTAGAATCCAATTAAACCTAACCCATGACGACTGCTCCTATCCAGTTCAATGGGTGGATCAAAGTTGACACTTAGCTCACTTAAGCGGCTCGTTAGTGTGAACGTGTACGACATGACTGATATAATTAAATTGTGTTACCCAATTTATTGTGGATTACAGCAATAATGGTATAATTTCCTCTTCTTAGAAGTTGATGGTAATATATTTACATTGTTATTGGATGCCACATTTACATCGTTTACCTTACAATAGCAGCAAAACATTTTTCTAGGTGTTGGACCATCATTTACGTCAACATTGCTTTCATAATCATTAAGGTAATGTTCTGTACAATATTGATATTTTAATATATCGACATCGTTCTGAAGATGTGTAGGTAGCTTATCCCATACTAATGCAATTTCATGTGAAGCCAACCCAATCATCACCTCTTTGGGCATATCTGCTAGTTGTTGTTTGCTCATCTTCAACAGACTACGCAAACGGGAGAATGCAATTAGTGAGTGACCCATTCGCTTGATACCTTCTCGATCTATTGCTGGGGTCATAGATTTCAGTTCCATGGCGTTTTATATTTGTTTCGTAGAGAGAAACTTTAAACACAAATGTCCACACAACACTGTGTTAAAATTCTGTACACGTTTGTAGTTATAGAATATTTGGTTGGCCCTCCTTGAATCGTTATTGAAATATGTAACTAATTCTATAGGTGGGGGTAAGTCGCCAAAACTATCAAAATAATTTACTAAACTACCTCGTTTTTTATATGCCACCCAATGTGTCCCAGGACCATATATACTATCCAAATTGATTATTGCGGATTCATTGTAATGTGGCCCATGTCTTGGTAGTGAGTCACGCATAAATACACCTCGAAAGTATGCTACCTTCATTTTATTAGCATAATATTTAAGATCAATGTCGGTAAGAGGTCTCCGAGGTAGGGAGTCTATTAGTTTTTTGAATTCTGTTTTAGATAAAGACCCATCCCCTTTCGGTATGGCTTCATATACATCCCCTTACCACTTTTCATAGCTATTGCTTCCATACTTCTGTTGTGCCGATTTGCTTCAGCTAATTCTTCTCTACCCTTTTTCACATCATTTACAGCTTTAGCAATACCAGCAGCCGTACCAGCCAAACTACCCAATGCAGATAATCCAGCAAAAATGGGTATTAGAGGTAAAATACCACCAACTTTTGGAATTGGTATAATTCGAGGTGTTTGAATATTGCGTTTTCCACCGGCCTGTTTTATATATCGACGTGCAGCTTTTAGAGCAATTTCAACCACCTTCTTTTGGTCTTTTACTTTTTTGCCTCCAGCATTTCGCAGTGTGTCACGCACTTTTCGTACTATCCCAGATCCAAACGCTGTCTTTTTAACATTCTTCTTACCTTTCTTTGTTTTCTTGATGATTCGTTTCCTTATTGGATTGCGAGATATTGTTGAATTACATCCCATACCAAGACGTTGTTTTCCCTTCATTATAGTTGTGACTAACCAAGCAGCTGCCTTTTCTCCACGTCCTGCGTCTTTGGATTTCACCCGTTTCCACGCAGCCTGTTCAAGCTGATAGTCTGCTTTATGGCGGGCTGCTTGATTACTGCTATTTTTGTCGTATGCAATATCGTGTTGCTTACACGCTTTATCGAGCTGATTTATGCCAGAATCACCTCGTGCTAACCTTTTATTTAAATCTGTGCCTGGACCACAAAATTGATAACCTGGCAAATGCAACTCGACGGGGAGCTTATTAATCAGGGAATTAACTAATCCTCCACCGCGCTTCGTACGTTTTTCACGTGTGTATCGTATCGTAGAAACCATTTAAATAAGAGTTGTAAATCACACATCTACTTATATAACATTTAGCCGCGGTACAATGCACATTGTGAAACAGAAACAAACGCTTTCTATAGATAATTTGGATGAAAAAGTTGGGCGTGGGTTAAGTGCTGATAATCGCCATGGACCACTACTACCTTCAACTGTACGTGCCCTCATAATAGGACCCTCGAATTGTGGGAAAACAAATGTCTTAATATCTTTGATCACGCATCGTTTAGGTTTACGTTTTTTAAATATTTACCTATACTCAAAGTCTATAAATCAACCCAAGTATGAGTATCTACGTAATGTATTAGCGCCGATTGAGGGGTTAGGATTTTATACATTTAGTAATGGTACGCAAATAGTGGAACCATCCGAGGCAAAGCCAGAGTCTGTGTTTATATTTGACGATGTAATATGTGAGAAACAAGATGTTATAAGGGGATATTTCAGTATGGGCCGACATAGAAATGTGGATTGTTTTTATCTTGGCCAGACATACTCTCGAATCCCGAAGCAGCTAATAAGAGACAATAGTAATTTAATTGTTGTCTTTAAACAGGACGACATGAATCTGCATCACATCTTTTCCGATCATGTGTCACCTGATGTAACGTTTACAGTATTTCAAAATATGTGTGCAAAGTGCTGGAATGACAAATATGGATTTCTAGTGATTGATAAGGATAGAGAAGTACAAGGTGGGCGATATAGAAAAGGGTTTGATAGCTTCATATATCCATAATGCATTTTATTAAAAACTTCACTTGAATTACATACGTCGTTAGGATTACTTCGTTTACGTATGCGCTAAGATGAAGGTTACCAAAGATAATAAAAAATATAACAATCTTGCACATCCCAGTAGCGAAATAACACTCAAGCGACAGCTGATTGAGGCAACAGATGCTGTGCGGAAGAAGTTTAACTATATCAAGAACAAAGATATGGAGATGCACGTAACACTTGAAAAGATCTACCAACCGATAACTGAACCTTTAAATGTTATATCTTCAGCAGCAGAGAACAAATCTCATATCCAACAATTACATTCAAAACCATCATCATCAAGGGTGTCCACCCAGAGGGCTGTATCATGGGAGAGTGCTTCTGAAGAAGGATCCGATAAGTATGTAGGTGGTGATGATGTTCCACATTATATCCCCATTATGGAAACACCACCATCGTCAATAAGAACAACCCCTGTATCCGAAACTTCTCCAGCTAGTAAACTAGAAAAAAGACATGAGGTTGTAAAAAGACATATACAAAATTTAAAATCTGGTGATTCCAAGTATGATAGTTTATATGGAGTGCGTGTAGATCCCAAGACAGGCAAACTGCTGATGGGCAATGCCGAAATACGTTTTTCCCATGGAAATATTACGCTATGGTATGGCAATAAGAAACTTGGCGTGTATCTAGGTAGTCCTAAATTGTACGATCTAATATTTCTAAAACGCCCAACAATTTTAGATGATAATAGAGAGGGTGTTCTCGATGATGAATGGAGTAAGATATATGGAGAAATACTAAGAAAAACAAAGGCACCTTACAAAAAATTCGATGTAGCGAATGGCTATAACACTACTAAGCGTGGAAAATTTCACAAAATTATCAAACCATTAACATCTTCTACAATTGCGACACGATCGTCAACAAGTGGTCACGGCTTAAAACGTGTACCTACCCACAAATTGTACAGAAATAAAGATAAAGAATATATTTTTTGGAATAAACCCAGCGAACTCGTGGATCGTCTACGTCTACTATGGAGTTCGAAAATAGCGGGAAATAACAACCACGACAATGAAATAATAGAAATAATATCAGAACTTAGGGAAGAAAAAATAGTGTATTAAAGATGAAATAAAACATAGTATCATTATACTTAATAAGTATTATATAGTCTGAAATTTTATAAACTGGATCAGATGCAGTCAGAAATGTCTACTGTAAACACTATCGACAAATTTGGACGCAGCAAAAGAATTAGTGCGAGTAAGTTAATAGCCCATCGTGGATTACCTGGCGTGGGTTTTAAACTTACCAGAGATAATCACTATGATATTGAAAATAAGCGTTTAAAAAATTTAGGGGAACCTGTCGATGATCAAGATGGTGCAACATGTAATTACGTTAACAAGCGTCTACAAACAAATGATGAAAATGCTGCCAAAGCTATTTTTGATACAACCGATGTAATTATTGGGGAAATGAAAAAATATGTTGATGTGGGACTTATAAGAAGTGGAGAAGAAAATCGCGCTATTTTCAATAAACAAAATAATGAGATGATGCAGAAAATGAAAATAGAAATGAGGAAATATGTTGATAAAGCAATTTCTGAAGTTAAACGTTCGGCCATAAACAATCGCAATACTTTAATCACTAGAATCTCTAAATTAGAGCATATTGCCACCGAACTCCAACCAAAGAAGGTGCAATCCGGAGGCCTAGCATTTCCACCAGAACTAATGCCTGAAGTTGATATATAGCTGAAGACAATTTTATAATGGAGGTTAGCAGCGAAAAATTACAAGTTGTTAACGAGTTACATAGAAATGCTCGACGAAATTTTCGTAGAAGGCGAACCATAATTAAGGGGTTTGGTGATTTGTGGCAAGCAGACCTAGCTGAAATGCAGCCATACGCTGATAAAAATAGAGGGTATCGTTATATTCTTGTAGTGATTGACTGCTATTCCAAGTACGTATGGACCAAACCTATTAAAAATAAAGCAGCTGTAGAAGTTACCAAGGCTATGCAGACTATTATTCAAGAAGCAAATTATTCACCGAGAAATTTACAGACCGATAATGGTACTGAATTCTATAACAGAAAGTTCTCCGCATTAATGAAGCGGCACGAAATTAATCATTATTCTACGTATAGCACAAAAAAAGCAGCAATTGTTGAGCGAGTAATCCGCACATTAAAAAATTGGTTGTATAAAGAATTCTCAGCTATGGGTAAATATAAATGGCTCGATATCCTACCAAACGTTACAAAAAGTTACAATGACAAAGTCCATCGTACAACTGGCAGAAAGCCCATTGATGTCAAACCAACTACACATTTAAACGTATATAATTATATTAAGATTGCTCTGAAACCGAAATTTCATCTCGGTGATATAGTTCGTATTAGCAAGTATAAAGGTGTATTTGATAAAGGGTTTACACCGAACTTTTCAACAGAACTTTTTAAAATTACCAAAATAAACATAACAAATCCCACAACTTACCTGATAGAAGACTTGTTTGGACACCCAATCAAGGGATGTTTTTATGAAATGGAGCTACTAAAAGCAAAATACCCCGATGTGTATCTAGTTGAAAATGTATTAAAGAAGAAAGGAAATAAAGTGCTGGTAAAGTGGTTGGGGCTATCTGTAGAACACAATTCGTGGGTTGATATAGCTTCTATTGTTTAAAATTGTCATTAACTAGAAAAATATATTAATGTATCATTATATAGTTATGTCGATTGAAATATTTTAATATGTGTCACAAATGAATAATAAAATGAATATACTTTATTAATATTTATTTAATTTATTTCCTTCATTTTAAATTGTAAAAAAATTAAAAATAATCATTTTTTTTTTTTTTTTTTTAACACTTGAAAGATAATAAACATACACATAAATGTTTTAATTCCTTTTTATTTTCCTACAATCTATATTATAAGAATGATACAAATATACATATAACATAAAACATAAAATTAATTAAATATAATTAAAAATTAAACAAACATAAAAAATAATATAAAAAGTACAAACTAGAAAATCTAATATTATTATATGGGTACTGTTCTTTTTCCAGTATTATTGCACACAAAACAACCTTCGATGGCACCGACTGTCACTGTGTCATCGCCACAAGCTTTGCACTTTATGGTAGGTACGTCCCACCACTCAACCGTGTTGTGCAGACTTGCGTGTTGGTGAACAGCCCCCTCTACGACCATGCGAGAATACGATACGTAGCACCTAGTGCACATAAAGTATTTTCCCTGGTCAATGCTGCATACCACAACGAAGGCCGCTGTAGCACACACCTTGTCCATTGTACCAGCCACCATATCTTTTATCTGGAAAGCCATCTCGTGCTGGTCTTCCTCGATGAGGTCCGCAACATCGACTTCTATACCATCGTCCACCATTTCGTCGACTCCATCGTCCACTATACCATTTTCGCCGCCTTCGATGACTTCCTGGATATCGATGTTGGCACCATTGGCATCAACATCAGCAGGTGCTCCAATCTCCACAGCCTCAGCAGGTACCCCCATCTCCGCAGCCTCATGATTAAACAGCATCCAATTATTGGAATCTTCTTGCGCCAACCGTCTTAGAATAGATATAATAGATGGATTTGCCATTTCGATACGTGGTATATAGATAGAAATAGTAAATGCAACTAAGTTTGGTTTAATATTACTCCCATATATATAGTAGTGTGGGGAGGGAGTCACTCTAAAATAATAGAGGGGGTATTCATATCCAATCATAGGATACGTGTTATTATGAATTTTAATTAGTGAAGTTTGACACCTTAACCACTCGGCCAACCTGACTTATTCATTGATTCAGTAAAACACTATACATTAAATGTTTACCCCCTCTCCATCATCAATAATAGAGGTGCCTGTAAAGTAATGTTTGTAGGAGGCGCCACTGCTGGGGGTGGAGATTAGTTTGCTTTATATAACACACAGCAACGCTCTTGTTTGTCAGATTTAAAATTATTAACATCATGGACACTTCTCAAGTAAATTGCGTCTCCTCCAGCACCGACTCAAAATCAACGTCATCAACCTGGTCAATGCCTAGTGAATACGACCCAGACAGCAGTGATTGGTGGGAACGGTCACCTCCATCGTATTCGATAGACGAAGAGGACCAGGAAGACGAAGAGGACCAGGATGACCAAGCTACCCCAGATAGCATTGACGACAGACCAATATCACCTTCATCTTATTGGATAGGTGAGAATCTAGGCGAGGACCAGGGAGACCAAGATAACCCCCCGGACAGCAGCACTGATAGGGCAACATCACCATCAGCATGGTCTATGGAAACGGTGTTCTACGATCCAGACGGCCAGCCATCACCTGACCAGAGCCACTGGTCAGATTATCAGCTCTTGATAGAGTGCGATAATGTCTGCGAGGGAACAGATTAGGCATCCATATAAATTAAACATTGTAAATAATTTAATAAATAGTTTTAGTAAATAAATTAATTGTAAGTCATTTAATACATTTATTTACTTAATAAACTCTTAAATATTTATTTAATTTATTTCCTTCATTTTAAATTGTAAAAAAATTAAAAATAATCATTTTTTTTTTTTTGAATAATTTTAAAAGTTTCCTACAAAATAATATGTTATTACAATACTAAAAATATATTTACAGTTTATGGTTATAATATATATTACATACACACATACATATATACAAATAATATAATTTATTTATAATTAAGACACCAACAGTCCCTATTATGGTGAGTCCAACTACTATAAAACACACCAATGCGATCACACAAGATGAGTGCCCCTGACATACATTTTATGCAAATGTTGTTCCAACAATTGTCCTCGTACTTACTACAGTACACGCATCGTTGTCTTAATTGTGGTTGGTCTGCTTTGCAAGCTTCACATACGTCTCGATATATACCAAAATTCGTTCTTTTGAGTATGGTAAGACAATTGCGACATTGTGTTTCATTTGGACAATTGTCTCGAAATTCTTTTTTCTGCACTGGGTTCTGAATTACACACTTTTTGCACAGTCCAGTGCATGGGTTGATAATTTGCTTCCTCCATGCAGTATAGCAATTATGGCAAATTCTTGAATTATTGTAACTATACGGTTGTACTGCTATTATTGGTTTTAATTTCCACTCTCTTGGTAGGACCATTGTATGCACTTCTGTTTTAAGACACGATTGTGTTACGTAAGAAGTTTGAATGCGTTCCTCTTGTGGTCACTCTTGGTTTAAATAGCTAATAGTAAACTTGACGCAATAGGAAGGGCGTCACCGTCACGAATTATAGAATATAAAACGGAGGAGGTTTAACATCAAATCAGTTGAGTTCCAACATTTAAAGATGGCTTATAGACGATTCCTCACTGAACTGGCAGAAAATGATATGGGTGCAATGGTGTTACACCGAGATGGTGTAAATCAAGAGCTTCAGGACTTGAATCAAGATGGCAACCTGGTTCCCGTCAGTGTAGATGAAGGTCTTGGGGATGATGTGGAAGACGAAGCGGGAGAGTTAGCCTTCTCCGGAAAAATATTAAACAATTATGATGATCGGCGGAGACTATATTGCACGTCAGCGTCTTTTGTCATAATCAGAACCAGGCCGGATGCAACCAAACACTTCCTGTGTGGGCTATGTTATATATCCTATACACGGATAGTGTCCGGACGTCACCAGCATGTAAATATTCACAAAACGACGACGTTGGATGGTGCAATGATAACGAAATGTAAATGTTGCAGCACAAACTTGGTGCAATTGCATCGAATTGAAGTATGTCATACATGTAATAATGTAAATAAAACAATTGCGTGAACGATACAACGTGTTTTACTAAATTTGATTCGTTATAAGTAGTATTTATTAATGTAAATTTATATTTCATTTTATTTTTAAGTTTAATTGTATATATTTTTTAATTAATAAAAATATTTGTGCCACCCTGTATATTACAAGTTGTGAAAATTAGTAAATCATATAAATATTAAAACAAATGAACATATGAATGATTTTATTAAAAAGTATTTTGAAAAAAAAATGGTTATCTTTTATTTATTATTATTTAAATTAAATTAAAATATCTCAAGATATAAACTGATTCAAAATAATACAGTTGTAAATGTATAAAGCCGATAGCTTGGGTTGATTTTATAGCCTAAGGCCATGCGACCCTGCCTGGTAAATACGGATCGATGAGCAGGTAGTTTTTTGTTGAAATTAGGAAATAGACCTAACTCTTGTGGGGCGTTCGAGTAGCCGAGCGGGCAAATACGCGTCGATCTTGAGGTCACTCAGAAGACCACAGGATCGAATCCTCGGACGCCCCCCGGAGAAAGGAGGTGGTGGTTCTCCGGTTTTTTTTTAAATTTGACCTTTGACCTTTCCTAATTAACCATTAATTTTGATTTTCATGTGTTTAAAATTCGATTTTTTTAATTTTTTTTTTTTTTTTTTTTTTTTTTTTTTTTTATGTTGTTATTAACCTATTAAACTCTTTATTTATTTAAATTAATTAACCTTTACATTATGTGTTTATTCATGTCAAACATGTACTCATAATATGCACAATTAATTAATTACATGTGGTGTATTTATTTTATTAACTAATTAATTTTTTTATCATTTTTTATTCACTTTTTAAAATTTGTTTTAAACTTTTTTATATTTATTTTTAACAATATATTCTTACATAATAATACACAGTAATTTATTTTTTATCATTTTTTGTCTTTTATTTGTATCATTTTTTTGTAATTATTTGTCATTTATTTTTTTGACAAACTTTTTAATTTTTTTTAATATTTTTTTATTAATAATATATTTTAAACCTAATTAACAATCTTATCTGACTAACAATATTCTTAAATAACTTAAAAATCTAACTTAATTAATTTGCCTTTATTTGTATGCTCTTTTAATTATTTTTGTCATTTATTTTTTTTGACAAATTTTTATTTTTTTTGGGGCATTTATTTTTTTAATTATTTTTGTCATTTATTTTTTTTGACAAACATTTTAAATTTTTTTTTTTGCATTTATTTTTTTAATGTTTTTTTATTAATACTATATTTTAAACCTAATTAACAATAATCTTATCTAACTAACAATATTCTTAACTAACTTAAAATCTAACTTAAAATAACTTTCCGCCGCGTGTGCGCAAGTGCTCAGCCACCCATTTGATCCGAAATAAACCTCATCTGCTTTGCAGTTTTGTCGAGAGCCTCCCTTTGTCTCTTTACGTCGGCCTCTAATTTTGCGGCTCTTTCCCGCATATCAGCAGCACGACGCAAGATTTTCGGATGATCCCGACAAAGCCTCAAATTTAAATCATGTGTTCTCTTAAGTTGACCGTATATTTTAAAAAATTGTTTAACAGATGTTTTGGTGTCAACTTGCGAGAACACCTCCGATTCAGAATCAGAGTCCGCTTGTGCTGGGAGCGGATTCTCATTAACAATCGGAGCTACCTCTGGCGGCGGTGGCAACACCGCATTAGAGCAACCCGGTTGTTCTAATGCGTCATTGCGTGGTGGTGGCAACACCGCATTAGAACAGCTTGGCTGTTGTAATGCGCTATTGCCAGGTAGAGGTACAGCCACAAACGACGCAGACGGTTTTACCTGCCCTTTACCTGCCGAAACCTTATTTTTTTTTGGTGAAGCAGGTAGCGGACTTAGAGGGGCAGGTACAACTGTCTGCGCGAAATCCATTATCTCGTCCCATAAAGTCGCGTCACAGTCTATGGATTGTGTTTCTGTACGTCTACCTTTACCTTTTGATGGCGCCGACGACGACTTTGTGTTTTTATTGTTGTTTACATTACTAGGCAAAAAGTCGTCATCGGAGTCATGTGCCACCAGAGACATAGATGATTTGCGCGGATGAGATGCGCGTACATCCTGACACCCTGAAGTAGATGGTGTGACTTTAAATTTTTTGTTTAAAGCCAAACCATGTAATTTCGGGGTATGAACGGCTTTACCTGCATTACTCCTGGATACGGTGACATTGACGGTATTGCCGAGGTCACCATCTTCAAGGTGCAAAACAGGTAAATCTGCGCCAGGATGTATATTGCCGTGCATCTGCTGATGGTGCCCATGATACGCTAGCTGACTACCGCCTTCGTTAGAACACGAAGCGCCCCCAACGTCAGCAGCAATACCATCTTTAACAATAATGTTGTTTAAAACATTAACCCTGCCAGAGGATGGATTTTTTATTGCTGACTTCACAGCACCGCCATTAATGGCGGAACCTGACGCCGTAGATGCGTCAGGTGATGGTTTAAACGTAGCCAAATACGTCATTAAAGTCAAGGGCGGTAAAGTTGGTGGCGGTGTCGACGAGCGCCTTTTACGCCCACCAGCAGATGATACATTTTTAACGGTTCTTACCATTTTGTTCACAAAAACTGAGCAATGAAATTCACGAGAGCACACTTGCACACACTAGCACAGGCGAAGACGGAAAGAATCTTGTAAGCGTCCTCAAACCCAAGCCAAGCTAACTTCCCCCTCCAACGGTAGGGAGTGGGTGACCACTCTCGTCTCTCATTGGTTGGACGACATCACGTGATTTATGCAAGCCAAGCTTTCACCCCACTGTTGATTTTCTTTGTCTCAACAGAATCCCGCTACAAAGTGACGTCAAACTTTTCTAAATGTCATGCGCACATCGAATAACTGACGCAACAACTTTCTATTTGAAATGACATCACATTC
Source organism: Rhagium mordax (assembly GCA_963680705.1). Classification (NCBI taxonomy): domain Eukaryota; kingdom Metazoa; phylum Arthropoda; class Insecta; order Coleoptera; family Cerambycidae; genus Rhagium; species Rhagium mordax. The sequence continues at coordinate 21,027,936 of OY796659.1, read as the reverse complement.
CTGACTGCAGCATAAAACGACATTTTAGTTTTAGCAACGTCACCTACTCTTACATTGTAAAACTGTATCATTACACACACCTCTTCAAGTCACTACCTACATTATTTATAATTTACGATTTAACCTAATCGATATTTAACTTATTTTGGGAGAAAGGTTTACTAATAACAACACTGTGATTTTTATTTAGATATTTTTATTCTATTATTTGAAAGTACTTAAAATTATCACAATAATTTTGTATTATAATGTTACAATTAAATATTGGTGAAATTTTGTAGTTTGAATTTTCCAGTTTAGTTCATGTATTCGAATTTTCGACCTTTACGTTAGAAGATGAAATAAAAATTTTAAATTAATTATTGGCTTAAATCAGCTATTGCTGCAAGTAAAGCGTCCAAGTTTTCATTTTTTTTCTCCATATTATTTATGGCAACTATCAGTCGTTCTATATTTTGTTCTTGTTCGCTCTGAAAAAATGATATGTCACGGTGCCCCCACGGTAATGTTTTAGTAGTATTAGGAATAACAAAACGTTTGTCATCGTGTTGGGACAAGGCCACTTTGTTCTTTATTTCTGTGTAAATGTCATGCAAGCAACTCCGAAACGTATTCATTTTTCTAAATATTAAACCTCCCCGCTCAACGATTTTCTTATAGTCATCTATTGACAGCTGCTTTCTAATAACAGATTTCTTCACACCTTTAGCTTTTTTGAGTTCATTATCCACCGATTGTATATAATAAGCTTTCGCACCCGTACCATAAAAACTAATAATGGGATCAGAGGGGAACTCGTCTTTCATTTTACCTAACACCGACAAGCCCTTATGAATATTAAATTTATTTATTTCTTCGTAGTTAGATGTATCGAATTTGTCTGGATTCTGTATTATGAAATTATAAAAGTTATCTGTAAATGTTTTTATAATCAACGAATCCGTATCTGTATACAGCAAAGAAGCATTATCGCCGAAATGTTTTTTGATAACGTCGTAGAAAAAGTTGTATAATACTGTCTTAGACAACTCCAAGATACAAAAACCAACGTAAATTGGTTTGTTGTAGACTACCTTTAGTTTACCCATATGGATGGCTACAAAATCATCAGTAAATATTGAGCATGATTTAAAGTTAGGGCGTGTTATTAATGCATTTGCACCCATACTCCGCCTAACGCTCTCCCAGTGGGTAACTAATTTTATATCCATTCTATTATCAACATTTTCCATTGTCTTACCGAATACTGCGTTATTTAATAATTTATACTGATCTTTTTCAAATTTATTCTTAGCCTTATTTCTCATATCGGTGTTTAGGTCAATATATTTTTTAAGCCAAGGTGATTGTTTGAATTTAAGTATTCTATGTGTTTTTATAACCATTAACCCGTTATCTAGCGCTTGTTTCAAATTTATATAATGCACAATATATCTCCTCTTATCGTTTAAATTTGGTATCAGTTTTGTCAATTTCGATTTTGATTTTGGTGGAATAATATTTTCTACTAAAAAGGGTAGGTCTGAGTGTAAGTCGTGTAAATCTTGTGGATAATGTATGTCTACTTCGAGAACATACCCATGGGTGCTTTCATCTGAAATGCTCGTAATATCTAAATTCATGATTTCTTCTTCGGACAGCCACACGAATCCACCTGTCGGCAATTGTTGCGACATACTATGCCCATATAGGTTCGTGGCATCTAGATATGTGATGAATGAAGAAGGTTCTTTGGGGTCGTAGTTAGGGAGAAATTTGTTATTCGCAATATGTTTCCTTTCCGTACACTGGCTTACTCCACCACGTATTCCCTTTTTAAAAAAATGGATCATATCAATGTCCGTTAATAATTCCAACTCCACTTTGGTTAGTTTTAACATAGCGTCCCACGAGAGACCCGGACAAGTGTAATACTGAGCAGGATCAAGTTTATATTTTTCCAAACAAATTTTACGAAAATTTTCAAATACGTCACACAAAAGGAGTACGTCTGATTTTAAATAAAGATCTGAGTAATCGCCCAAATTCTGACAATCAAACAAGTTCCACACATCGTTAGCCCTCTGATAATCTTTATCTGTTATATGTTCTTCATTTAGGTTATCGTAAAATTCATCTTTCGAGGGTAACTCTACATTATTTAGTTTCTCTAAACTATCCATAAAACTATATGGAAATACACCCTTTTGCCTCATTAAATTAAATTTTTCCTTATCTGTATAGAAACTTCCCGTAACAAACAATTGGTTATCAGTTAAGTTGCCCCCTAAATTTTGCAACGATGTTGATAAGAACTTAAAACTATCGATGAATCGTAGTTGTATAAATTTCCGTTTTTTCTCCCCTTTCTTATTGACGTAATCATGCATATAAAGGTGTTTCGTGAAAGATATATATTTTTCTTTATTTTGTGCTATAACATCAACTCTGTCCTTATGTGCACAGAGCTGTTTTATAAATAGGTGACTGTCGTAGCCACTCATATTGTGAAATATGATAGGTACAAAATTTGGTAATTTGTAATTTAAGTTACATACAGAGTGTGCGGCACCAAATCTTACTTTACCAGTTATATGACAATGATCTCTAACTTTTACATCCTCTACTTTAAATGGTTTCTCACATATACCGCATACGGTCGCATTCAGGAAGTCTTGTCTTTCTTGTGCTGTGAGTTTAGCCATTGGGACTATATCTTTCATATATCTGTTATAGATTTCCCTTACATCGGCTTCAATACGCGATACAAAAACTTTGGCTACATCAGATCCTCGATAGAGTTCAAATTTTGATAAAGAATTGTCAAAAGAACATTTTATGAAATATGCGAAGGAGTAAGGTTCGTGTATAAAAGTTTTATTTGTATAAGAACGTTCGGGGTTCGGTTCACAAGTATGAATAGGTTTCAGAATTGATTCAAAGTCTGCATACACTACAAATGGTACTTGCATTTGTCTTTCAAAGTTTTCAAATTTTAATATATTTTCAGGTACTTGTTTACCATATTTATCAATCCGAAATTGTGTCGATGGTGTTGTTGTATAAACATGATTACAGTCATTTCTCTGATGCTGGAATAACTGACGCTCATTATTAAAATATAGTAAGCAACCATCACAAAAGTACTTTTTATGATCATGAGCTGAAATTTGAGCGGAAACTAGCTTAGACAAGTTTTTTATCCAACAATAGTGATTATTAGCGCAATCTTTCTTACAGTGATGATTTACACCACATTCACCGGAAAGTAGTAACAAATTTACATGCATAAATAGTTTTTTTTCAGAATAACGTAAAGGAACAACAACTTCATACTTTATTCTATTATTCTCAAATTTTTCTTCTAACCCGTACACGTTAATTGAAATATTATTCATCTCCTCAAATTTTGAAATATCCCGCAATTTTACTGGAAAATTCATACCTGATAAATTTAAAACTCTTGAAAAATGTGGATATGATGAGGTCTCAGATGTGCAGCCATTTGCAGGATACAACGCTGAAGTTACAGCCCAAGCAAAACAATACTGATCCTGGTTTTTTACATTTACCACTGCCTTCTTGTTTTCTATGGATTTTGGCAACTTGACATATGATGAACCACCCAGAGGACTATATTTATTCACATTGATTTCAACAAAAGCAATTCGTTCGAGGGCCCATCCTAAAATTAAATTATAATTAGTCATTTTCTTTCCACCTTAATGTATGTTTAAATACCTGAATCACGTTCCAGGAACTCCGTAGTTTGTGTAATCATAGCATCCACAAAGGTGTCCAAAGTATTGTTCAAATCCATAGCTTGATCCAAGATTTTGTTGGAAGTGTTAAATGATTTCATTTCAGATAGTTCCTGTGTCTGTAATACGTACGTAGCAAACGTTTCCATATTTACTTTTACTGTATTATGAATACGTAACACTTCCTCGAAGAGATTTAATATTTTTGATCTAATTTCATTGAAGAACATTACATAGTCTTGGTGATTATTTTCGCTATATACTCGATAGGTTACAATCCTGTATTTGAAAGCGCTCTGCACAATTTCTACACCTTCTATAAACGGAACACATGAATTTGTCCTATGCTGCAATGTCCTTCTATGGGAATTCATTTGGGTTGTGCTTAGAGTCACATTACAGCAATTACAAGTTTCCATATTTGTAGATGTTGAAGGATTACATTCCAGTTTAGGATATTTTGCTTGCGGACCACTATCATGTATCTTCTTACAAGATTGCCTCTGATGTCTTCGCAAATTGTCACCACGTGTAAAACTTACACCACAAGAAGTACAAATATACATTTTATGTCTTTACTCTGGGAGACTAGCACCACAAATGGCTGTGTGCTCCTCATCCTCATTTATATACACGGAGTGAAGCTGCCCCACCACCTCTACTTGAAATACTCATACACATATCAGTACATACACTAATTACAACTACAATTGCATTGCACCACTCCAATTACCTCTATTGCAATTACATCAGTCTAATTACTGCACATTACTCTACTTACCTCTATTGCAACTACATCAGGCTAATTACCTGCAATACTCTAATTACCTATATTGCAATTACATCAGTCTAATTACCTACATTACTCGAATTACCCTAGTTACCCCCCACCACAAAAAAAAAAGGGTGGGGGGAGACCCAGCTCCGCCATTACTACTCTACTTATATGAAAACGTTAAAATTAGTACCTGTAGAACTGGCATCTGAATGGGCGTCTCACAATCAGTACAAGTTTGGGGAACTTCGGATAACAACAACTTACAACAAATGCAACGCGTGCAATCAAGGGATAATATTACCCGTCTAGATACCCCAACTATGTCCCTTTCCTCGTGAATCACCCTGTATAGGCATAAACATACTTTTTACAATGAGCATTATGATTATTAATATATAGTATTCATTGTTATGGAGAAGATTGTTGGCCACACTGACCAAGTGTATCTATATAATTTTAGCCAATGGGCCTGAATATCACACTAGTATCGAATGAGGATTTTTTTCTTCAAAATATATAATATTTATTTCATATCTCGTGACACATAGGTATACACGCATTTTGTTTGTTGATGCAATCCTACATTTTTTTTTATAAACGAGTGATTAAAATATAATAAATAATTTTCTTTCTTTACTTTTTTGGGATTTATTATCAATACTAGGGAGTATTTTTTAAATAATCCAAATATTTTTTAGGTTATCTGGGATTATTCAAGTAATCCTCAAAAAAAAAGAAAGAGAATTAAATGATGCCAGAAATAACTTTTAGACAATACTAAATAATCCTGTAGTCGACTGCATCTTTATAGTGCACGTAAAAAACGTCGGACTCTTTTACGTTCTTATCAGCATCAAAGACGCCGACGTTTTTTGTGTACACTGTAAAGATGTGGTCGACTTTACAATATAAAGGTTTTAAAATAAATGCATACATTGTTACGAGCATTGTTATAATATCTAATAATAGTGAAAAAAGTATTTGTATTGGGTGTAATATCGGAGTAAAATTATTTAATTTTTCACTGGATTTCATATTATGATCAATACACTGAATTATGAAATAAAATATATCTTATAATATTACGTTATTGTTTCAGATGTCTCTATTACGTTTTAATGGGTGTTTCTTCAGCTTTCTGAAATAATCACATAATTGATGTAACCATGAACATCACCTTTAACATGAGGCCATTCGAATTTTTAACTATATTTCTTCTTTGTATTGCATCTTCTCTTGCTTTATTGGAGGGACCAAATGTTTGTACGAGGCAAGAAACGTAAGTATTACGTATATTTATATACCCTTAAAATCGAAAAATTAAATATATGTATGATATAACCGAAACTGATATCCTAATATCTTAAACTCCAATTTTTACAGAGGTTTATATTTAAACATCGCATTTTGTAGAAATAGATAACGAGTTAAATCAGATTTCTGAAACGAAGCAGTTGCGAGGCACGTTTATTTTTTTTATGCACATATTTTGATGTCGAGATTGTGCTGACGATGCGATCAATGTAATAGTAATGAAATCATTTGAAAGGTCGTTTCAAGACGAATTCGATACATATAGTTATTTTTGTCGAAAGATGAAAAGATGTGTAAACTCTTATTTGCCATTCTAGTATCAGAAAAAAAATTTGAAGGCGTGCGCCGATTGTTATTATCGGATCTAGGAATGTTCACATACTGCAATTCATCGACGGAAAGTTCACCAACAACAATTCACCGACTAGAAAGTTCACCGCCCCGCAGTTCGTCGAAAGGATAATTCCCCGATTCTACAATTGCCTAAGATTGAATTAAAAATCAAGATACTTTATTAATCACAATAATTTATTTCGTATCATACAATATTTGATACAGTTCACATTTCCAATATGTATTAGCAGCATGTTTTTCCGTCTACTAAAAGTTCCTTTTTTTTCCTTTTCACTTCACACAAATTGAAGGGCTATAATGGGTTATAAAATGAATATTCGTAACTGAAGTTCTACATCGAAGAATTTTTAAATAAACTGACCGACCTTTTGAATTTTTAAATACATTTAAACTCATTTAAGCCAACTAATTGTAATTCAAATAAAAAAATTATAATTGTAGAATCGATGAATAATGGTATTTCGACGAATTACGACACGGTGATAAATACATCTAATTGAAATGATGTTGACGTTCCCCATAAACATTCCAACAAGATGGACCACTCACTATGCCATTTTAGAAATAACGTTTGACCAAGAAACCAAGACTTGACAGCTGCTGGATAGCCGATAAGGTTCAGAGGAATGGCCATAAAGGTCTTCAGACTAAACGTTGTTAAATGACGTTCTGAAGTACTTTAAAAGAAATGGTGTGTCTAAAATAATATACCTAACACTATGAAAATCTGGGAGACTTTCATGCCTATCAGCCACTTTAGGAAACTATTGCAAATATCAAAAAAAATATATTACTTAAAGTGTATGTCGGTGTAAATGCTTTCTTACTTTCTAAAATAAGCAATTGTCATTTCTTTTGGTTAACACCAAAAAAGATGTACAATCAAAAATAAAATCGACTTGTCCACGATTTTTTTTCCAATTTCTTCCTCATAAATATATTTACTTTTATTCAATACTCTTGCAATGCATGGTATTTAATGGCTGTTACAGACCAATGCGTTCACAATATTCGCGTTTAACTCATTGAGGAAATCGCACCATAGGCACGGTAAAATAACTGTCATGCTTTCAAAGCAGTAAAACAGTTTCTGCAAGCAGGCCGTCAAGCAGTTATGACAACCCAATAGGTACCCCTTTGAGATATCAAATCAGTTTGCATAAAATCTCAATGTGCTCTCCAGTTCGTGATTGATCATACTATGGGAGACATTGTCAATGCCACGATCATCCAAGGATATCTGCCAATGGCTTGTGTTACTAATTTAACATCTTAATACAAATTAAAATTAATGTAATTTTAGTATTGAATCTGACAGCGATGGGCAAACTACGGGCCGCGGCCCGCGGGCCAAATCCGACACGCGAGATTATTTTATCCGCCCCGCGACTAAACAAAAAGACAAGTCTGAAAATTGGACCGCGACTAACCAGCGACCTCCATAAGCAAAATTTTAATAAAGTTTATGATAAATTATCGTTTTATTTACTAAAACCATGATTTATTTAGCCCCGCCGCAAATTTTCATTTTGTAATTCGGCCAGCGACCAAAAAAGTTTGCCCGTCGCTGGTCTAAGGCATTCGCGCGTAGCTGATGATTTATAGAAAAGCTCCTGATTTATAGAAAAGCTCCTGACTTCTCTTTCTCATTGGTAATGTTAAATCTTGACGTTTTAACTATCATGTCGTGATCTTCTTCTGAATTTCACTTCAAAAGACCGCATCAAGATTGTCGAAACGTCAATAATTCGTAGTAAAAGCTCGCTCACAAGCTCTCCAAAAATAATTACAATTTCCAAATATACTATATTTGGCTATTACATACATACATACATAACCAGATTTAAACAGCCCTTACGAGAGAATGATATCTACCATAAAATAAATAAATACACCACATGTAATTACGATCCCCTTTATCCCAGAAGGCTCCAGAAGAGCCTTGTGCGGGTGGGGGCTACACATTTAAAGACCAGGGACACACATCCATCCATCCATCCGTGTATAATGGAAAAATTCCTCACAGTATTTTCCATTGCCACGACCGGGATTCGAACCCGGGACTTTTGGGTGACGAAGACGAGGAAAATATTGTAGACGGTTTATGTACAAATAAATACAAATGACAAGACATTATAAATATTTTCAATATTACTTATCAGCTAATTATCTCATCAATATACATATTATCAACTGATTACTAGAAAAGATCATCAACAGACCTTTTATTATATCTTATTCCAGTAGTGCATTTTTATGTTTTAAATCTAGTTGCATATGTTAGTATTTCCTACCCGACTGTTGTATTTGTTATACTAAATTATACAATTATTCATATCTACTATCCGGAGAGCATAAAACGAACTGTTATATCGTGCATCTTTATGACAACTATTGATTGGTAACAGGTAATAGCATAGGATGTATATAGACTATGGTAATAGTAGTAAGTTTTCCAGGCTTTAGATCTTTTATTATCAAATTTTCAAACCGAATTTGGTGATCTAACTTTGATTTCGAGTCCATAAGGTAATATGGTCGCCGTACAGGGTGTTTCCTAAAATACTATACCCCCCTTATTTCGGTCAATTACCACCGATTTAAATTTTTCAAAAACCGGTCTAACACAGAATTTTCCGTAGATTTTGAATATGCCATTACTTTTTTCCTATTTCAACCGTATACGAGGGGCAGAAAAAAGTATGGTTTTTTTAAATGGAACACCCTATATATTTTTACATATTTGGATTCGCCTCATCCTTCTGATTACAAATATGTATGACACTTATATATTTGCTATAAAAATGGCGTAAATAATTGAATTTAAACTTAGGGCGTTTCCTTCAAAACTATACCCCCCCTTATTTCGGTCAATTATTAACGATTCAAAATTTTCAAAACCTACACATAGAATTTTTCGTAGATTTCATATACTTATGCTATTACTTTTTTTCTCCCTTCAACGGTATACGAAGGGTGGAGAAAAGTATGTTTTTTTTTATGGAATGCCCTGTATTTTTTTACATATTTAGATCCGCCCTACCTTTTTGATTATAAATATATATAATACTTATATATGTAAAAAAATACAGGGCTTTCCATAAAAAAAAACCATACTTTTTTCCACCCTTCGTATACCGTTGAAGGGAGAAAAAAAGTAATAGCATATATGAAATCTACGAAAAATTCTATGCGTAGGTTTTGAAAATTTTGAATCGTTAATAATTGACCGAAATAAGGGGAGGTATAGTTTTGAAGTAAACGTCCTAAGTTTAAATTCAATTATTTACGCCATTTTTATAGCAAATAAATAAGTGTCATATATATTTGTAATCAGAAGGATAAGGCGAATCCAAATATGTAAAAATATATAGGGTGTTCCACTTAAAAAAACCCATACTTTTTTCTGCCCCTCGTATACGGTTGAAGTAGGAAAAAAAGTAATAGAATATTCAAAATCTACGGAAAATTCTGTGTTAGACCGGTTTTTGAAAAATTTTAATCGGTGGTAATTGACCGAAATAAGGGGGAGTATAGTTTTATAGGAAACACCCTGTACAATCCGGTTAGCAATTTTGATTTTCCTAAAAACAAGTCCAAATAGTACGTGCTCTGAAAACTATTATAACAAAATTCATAATATTGAATTCCTATTTAGCTATGTATTCCTATAGCCGATTTCATTGATTTTCATATCCTCCAATTTACTGACTATGAAAGGCAGTAGATATTTTATGAATAATTCGTGTAGTGTTTATAGGTTTCCAAAGACTGAATTTTTGTATTCGGTACCAACTTCTTCTATAGAACTACATACAAAAATTAAATTTTTGACAATGCAAGATGCGACAGTTGCCATCTCTATTTACTATGGGAATTATTGCTATAGAGTACGGAGCATCGCAAACGAAACAACGTGTACAGGGGTATCACATGAGAATTGACCCCCCCCTTATAACTTTTTTATTTTTCAAGTTAAAAAAAATGTTTCAAATAAAATTTGTATGGAATTTTATTAATTTTTTTATGGAGATCTCTTTGAATATATAGGGTGTTCCATAAAAGTGGAACATAGCAAGCATATTTTTAAATTGAACACCCTATATGACTGTTGGTCGAGATATGACGGATGGTCGAGATTGTAGCGTACCTGCCTCTCACCCAAAAGTCCCAGGTTCGATTCCCGGTCGTGGCAATGAAAAATACTGTGAGAGGGATTTTTCCATTATACACGGATATTGGATGTGTGTCTTTAAATAATGTAGCGTTCTCCCGCACAAGGCTCTTCTAGAGCCTTCTGGGATAAAGGGGGTCGTAATTACATGTGGTGTTATATATTACAGTTTTTTGAAATCTACTTATTTTTCTGATTGCAACGATATATATATATATATATATATATATATATATGTTGTAAGTTTGCATCATTCATTTGGAAGATACAGGGTGTTAAAATATCAAATTTTATAACTATAATACATAGGTATACCCTCGGGCATACCAAACAAACACAAAGTCGAGGTTGCCATTCCAATTGTTTTGGTTTTATTCTATGGCCTCCTATGATCTACGATATTCTTGAATGATAAGGAAAAGCTTGAGAGAGACGCTCAAGAAACATTTATAGTCGTATTATAGTTATAAAATTCGATATTTCAACACCCTGTATCTTCCAAACAAATGATGCAAACATACAACATATATACAGGGTGTCAACGAAAATTGGAAACAGTCTGCCATTTGCTTGTCTTTAGTTAGAAGTCTCGTTAGAAGTTTAAAATTTGAAGGATTCAAATTGCATAACATTACTGATGTATTGACTGTTTCGTAAAAAGTTATAAAGGGGGTCAATTCTCGTGTGATACCCCTGTACATCTTATGCTAACCAATTACAGCTTGCACGTTAAAGAAATTATTACCTTGCGCAAATTGTAGCGACCAAGTTGGTCGATTCACATTCCGTATCCTAATAATACCATTAGACATGGGATGATGTGCTACTGTTTTATCTAAAAATAATATTTCTTTACGTATTTTGCCACTATCAGTTTGTGAAATAAAAATATTGCATTGTTTTATCGAAACATGCAAAACTCGTTCTCAAAAAAAAAAAAAGTTTTTTTGAAGTCACTGTAGACAAATAATACACGGGTCTCTTTTCGAATGTTTTCAAATATTTGCCTCATTTGCCTAACCGTATTAGTCAAGTGCCATTTAATTATATCTTTCTTGCAAATTTTAACTTTTAATTTTTCTGGAAACTAATTTTACATTTTTGTTACCCATCCGTATGGTTTCTCAGCGCAAAACGAGGAATAGCGCTGTATGCTTCCCGATTAAAGCACAAAGGCTATTTTACAGGTGCTAACTGGCGAAAGAAAGCCTACGAAAATAATAAGTTTACCTGCGTTCCATAAATAAAATAAATGAATTAGTGCATGACAAATATACTTTAGTAGTTTCTATTGTACTATGGAATTATATTCTAGTCTAGCTCCCCCTGCCATGCGGGTCATCTTTCCCCGGCCCAGATAAAAGGGTCGTTATGTAGAAATTATCTGTATAACGTGCAAAGAAAGACGTGATAGAAAATTATCCAAAATTGTATAAAAATTACAATCATCATAAAAGTGAGTCTTTTTTGATAATGTGAATCACAGATGGTTATTTCTGTCTGTATGGCTAGTGGCCGAATGCCAAAAAAAAAAAAAAAGTTATTTAATTTGTTAATAATTTTTGTTTGTTTTTTAGGTTCACAGTGTCGGTAAGAGTATCAGAAGAACAACCTTATCAAGTTAGAGAATATGTGTGGTGCTTAAACTTTCCTCCGAGGTGTTCAAAATATAAAATTAAATTTAAAACAGTTTTTAAAGATCAGAACTTAGTTAAAACTAAACCAGTAGAAGACTGTTGTAAGGGTTACACAAAAAGCAATTCTGAGGATCGTTGCCTTCCAGTTTGTTCAAAAGACTGCATTCATGGAACGTGTGTTGCTCCAGATACATGTCAGTGTGAAACTGGATATGGAGGCCCATATTGTGATATTTGTAAGTCTATGAGTTTTTTCTTATTCTTATTAGTTATAGCGATTTTTTTTAATGTACTATTCGTTGGAAGCAGGCTAAATAAATAAACAAATCCATGTGATCGATGCACAAGACAAGTTGATTACTCGCCGGGTATTTAGTGGACTCTTAACGTCCTCCTGATTCCTTTCTGTGAATATAGTGTAGATTCTATGCAAACTCATTATACAGGATGATTCCTGAGTGACTGGCCATACGCTAGTGGGCATGTGGAGAATCACGAGGCGGTTTCAGAACGATCATTATTTTATCCCATAATGCCCTTCGTCTCTCTGATATACAGCATTTTTTCTATTTTTTGCCAAAATTTTGACTTCACCGAATCGACCAAATTTGGCAGATATGTTTCACTAATGGATGACGTCCATCATTCAGTAAACAAAAGAAAAACATAACATGATCGTGGTAAAAAATTCTTTAGGAAGTTACTAAAAACTTCACCCTATATGGATTTTGTCAATTTCCAATGGCAACTTTAAAAGTACCCTAGTAGTGTACCTAAACTACACATTAGTCAGGAATCTAGCATCTCGAAAGACGCTCCTAAAAAGTCACACCCACCACTCGAAGATATAGTTTTGAAAAAATATGTACATTGTTCGGAATGACCTTGCGCATCTAAATATAGAGGGCGCCATTTTGTTCGCAATTGCAAAAAGGCGTAAAAAAAAATTTCCGAAATTTTTTAGATTACTGAAAATTTATTAATTTTGTCTTTATACCGCATTCCCAGGCTTATTTTTAAATATTCCTTAATGATTTTCAAAGCAATTGAAACTTTATTCTTTCTAGATTCAGATGTTGATAAGTTATTCTCGAAATTTTCATTAACAAATGCTACATAAATTGTTTAAACAATGCGTGTCAGAAAATTGCAATGTAAATTTCAGCATTGGTGATTTTGAAAACTATTACAGATAGATGCATACTTCTATGATACGAAATATGCAGAAAAGAATGGAGCAATTTTTAGTCAAAGAAATATCTGCCTTGCTTTATCCTCATAAGAAATATGATTATTTTTGTACAGCGCTCCGTTGTTTTCGCTACCGTTTTAAGTGTGTGCAATATCCAGTCACTCACGTCAGCGCATCGCGCACGCTCTGGATCAGTGACTATTGACGATATACACTGTGTTTACAAAACCTTTACAATGCTTTCTTAGTGTACCTATTACTTTTTCGTAAATATTATCATTTTAACATGGACAATAAAACAGAGACATTTAAAGATTAATTTACTTGGGAACAAAAATTATTATAACAACTTAAAATATTTAGGTAGGTAAGAGGTACCGTAAGAAAACAACTAAATGAACTTAAATGTACTACTTGGGTGGGCTTAGAAAAATGACAATATAGAAGTAATATACAATACATTATGCGTGTCTAATAATCTGAATTAACACCTAATAATAGTACATTAAACAACAAGTTTAGAAAAGCAAAGTTTTACTAAATGAATATAGTGTTTGAGTACGAGCGAGCGCAGCGAGCGAGTAACTCAAAAACTAGGTATATGAGTTTAGTAAAACTGCTTTTCTTACGAGATTTGTTTATATTATTTTTTCACATTTTGTGTTAGTTAATTAATTATAAGCAAATAGTGATCGATATAAAAGCATTACAAAGTTTTAAATTTAAAAAAGTCATAGTAGGTACTTGTTTCCGTAACCGTAGTAACTGACACGGCTTTGTTTATTTATACAGGGTGATGCATAAGTAATGGTACACAGACCAGCAGCAGATTTCGAACGTAAAAATATTGCGATTTGGCCAAACTTGCCTTAGTCCAAAAGTTAATAATAACCAAGATACAGGGTGTCAAAGTTAAAATTTATTTTTTAATTTTCTTTTGTAACCTAATGAATTTTCATATTTTTCTTGTGAAAATTTATGAGTGGGGATTATTTGGTGTGTGAAATCATAATACACCTTCAATTTTGGTATAACTCCTAGAGGACGCTACGTATGCTGCGTTTTAATTACCCCAAATAACCCCTACTTATAGATTTTTACAAGAAAAATACAAAAATTCATTAAATTGCAAGAGAAAATTAAAAAATAAGTTTTATTGACACCCTGTATCTTGGTTACCATTAACTTTTGGACTAAGGTAAGTTTGGCTAAATCGCAATATTTTTACGTTCGAAATCTGCTGTTGGTCTGTGTACCATTAGTTATGAATCACCCTGTATAATAACAGTTAAGTATAATTTTTGTGAATCGAATTGATTTTAAGTTATATGTATATTAATTATAATAATGAATCTGGCTACTGAAACACGATTTAGAAAATTATTCTGAAGACATTTTAAATGCCGTTCGAGAAGCAACTTCGGCATACTTCCTTTAAAATCCAAGGAAAAATACGAGAAGGTATATGAAATACTTTCTGTCAAACTGTTTTTTATTAACACTGACATTACTATAACAGTAAAGTGACATTTTCATGTGGTAAAGTGCCACTTTATTAAACGATTTTGAATTTAGTAGAATACCATATTATGGGTCAAAATACGAAAAACACATTTACCCTCACAATAGCAACCTATTATTATTTATAGTTATTAATTTAGGGATATATACATTATTCTTCAACTCCCAACCAAAATCATTTGGATTGGGAATTTCTGGATTTACGCATTTTTCCAAACAATTATTTGATACGCGGCTCTTAAAATTTGTTGATAAAAAGAATCCTCGGTTGGTGGTAAATTTCATATATCAACGCCTTAGTGCGGCCTTAGAGATACTGTGGCCTTAGTGTCTAGGAGGTACTCATTCGGTTAGAGCGCGCGAGATAGGTATGTTACAATTATTCAGCGCAACAACGCAATGCCGCCGTGCAAAAAAATTCGTATCTTTTATAACATTAAAGCAATGTAGATAATTACTTGACTAAAAATTGCTCCATTCTTTTTTGCATATTTCATATCATAGATGTATGCATCTATCTGTAATAGTTTTAAAAATGTCCGGATACTGAAATTTGCACTACACTTTTCGGGGACGCTTTGTTTAAACAAATTCTGCAGCATTTGTTAACAACATTTTCGAGTATAGTTTGGTAGCATATGAATCTAGAAATAACAAGCTTTTGATTGGTTTGAAAACCATTAAGAAATATTAAAAAGTAAGCCCAGAAACGAGATGTAAACATAAAATTAATCAATTTTCAGTAATACGAAAAATTTCGAAATTTTTTTTTTACGCTTTTTTGCAATCGCGGACAGAATGGCGCCCTTCACATTTAGATCCGCAAGATTATTCTAGATAAGGTACCATTTTTTTCAAAACTATATCGTTGAGTTCACCCCCTATGAACGAATTTGCGACTCCTGATTCCCGACTACATTTAGTTTTTTTGGCACATATTTAATGGTTCGAGAATTAACAGGTAAGTTTCACTTTAAATCCATTTTAGAAATAATTACATGTCCTTCTGCGACAGAAACATCAGCAATTTACGTGAGCGACTTTAATAATGTGTGAAAATATTTTATTTTACTGTCTATTGTTAGAATTTAAGTTAAAATATCATTATTTATTAAATTTCAGAGCCGTATAGCCGTATCTTTTTTAAAATTTCCGTTAATTTTTATTTTTACAAGCAAAAAAGATTAAAAACCACAAATGAATATTACAATATTACAAAACAAATTACCAGAAATTTTCAAAATGTCCAACACCCACCACAAGACATCTTCTTGCACGTAACTGTAAATTATTTATTATTTATTTCGATTAGTTGTAGTTTGTTTTGCATTATTATTGTCCATTAGATTTTAGATGTATTATTGTAATTTGTATATTAATAATTGTCTTTATTCAAAATTTGTTTATTTGTTTAATTTAGGTTTAGATGAGTTATTTTATTTTTGTATAATTGCTAATATTGTGTACTTATTCTAACAAAAATTATTTGTGTTTTTTAATCTTTTTTGTTTGTAAAAAGACAAAAATAATACAGAAATTTTAAAAAAGAATCCGGCTCTGGATGTTTAATGAATAATGGTAGGTATTTGTAATTTGTAATTATTTCCATAAAGGATTTAGCTGTTAATTCTCGAACAAATAAGAATGTGCCAAAAAAACTAAATACATACGTGGTTTAGGTACACTATTAGGGTACCTTTTAAAGTTGCGATTGAAAATTGCCACAATTCATATCCAAGGTGATGTTTTTAAGTAACTTCCCCAACACAAGAATTTTTGACCACAGCCCTGCTATTTTTTCTTTTGTTTACTGAATAATGTAGGTATCCATATTAGTGAACCATATCTGCCCAATTTGGATTAAATCGGTGAAGCCATTAAAAAAGTATGAATGCTCGAAATTTTGACAAAAATAGGAAACATGGTGTATAACAGAAAGGGCATTAGGCATTAGCACCTTTGTTACTGTAGCAAACAAAATATTAAAGAAATAATATGAAATAGTAATTGAATAACACAAAGGAAGTTTTAAATATTGGTAAATTAATTACGATTAATCTGTAAATGAATAGAATACTAATTAAATTATCTGAAATAAAGAACGAAAACTATTTTGCATAAGTGGAGGGAGATAAGTGAGAGCAAAAAAATGGTGCCGCGAAATTTCTTTTCATAAATTTTAAGAAATACCTAAGTACGAATTAGTAGGTACCTAATAAGATGAGACACTAATTGCACTGTGATTTTCTTTGCACTTGGAGCGTGAAGAACGCAGTATTGGTAGGGACCTCTCTTCTCCGCTTAAAGTGTGACTTAGGTAACTCCATAAAAAAATAATGTACATAATACGGTATAAGGTGTAAACCCATTTGGAATCAAACATATGCAACGATAACGTCTCTCTCTTTATCTGACAGAAAATTCTATGATTTTCCGTGGGTTACTTGGACGACTTGAGAGGCGGTTAAGAAAATTAGTGTATTTCGCTAATGAGTGATGAATTGAACTAATGTAAAACTATATGGACAAATAGGTCTACAAGTATATATATGTTTGTAAAATTAGTATTGTTAAAAATATCGACCACACAGCATTGTTGCACCAATTGAGCCATATTCAAAATACCGCATACGCATAACTGCAAACGTGGCAACATAATAGTTTTTATAGGAACTTTTAATTTAGCACACTAATCTTGTGCTGATTGTTTTGCCTAATTATATAACCTTAAAGTACATGGCTGTGCTATATACTTTTTGCAAAACACCCGAAGAGATATAAATAACCACATAGATAGATAGGTATGTAACATTTAAGATATTATTTTTGGTTTTTTGATACGCCTTAATAGGTATGTCGGCAAGCAAGACGTTAACACAATAATTGAACTTTCTGGACCAAATTTGTTAAAGTTAGATTTTGCCGTGCACTACAATGCGTCCAGGAAGTGAGTCAGGTCAAAAGTGCCATCAATGGGAGATAAAACATTACGTTTGGTGCAGTTATTAATAGAATCGTCTTGTGACGATGTAAATTGAACATGATCTGACGTGGGATTTCAGCTGAGACCTCAAATGTTAAATGGCAAATCATTGTTAGTTATGTTTAAATTAATATTTCTGATCAAAATCAAAACAGATATAACGTCAGATATAATCGACTATTTATTCGAAAACCGTTTATGCAATTTGAATTTCCCCTGTGCGAAAAAGTTATCAGCCGATTCTTTGGGTCAGCAAGTTCCGTTATTTTTCGAATCCAGATAATACTTCCTTAACATCAGAAAGCAATGCCGCCGACGCGCCGCGTTTAATGAATATTTAGCTAAATCGTTGGTTGGTTGGTTGGTTATGGTTGGATGGCTTTGGCGGTATACCAATCAGCCAGACTTTTTTAGCTAAATCGTAGTTTGCTAGTTTTATAATTATTTGTAGATACGCGACTGAACTATAATGTAGTCCATTTGTTTAAGTTGGATATTAATGTAGGGAGTCTTTTTAACGAATTAATAAAACCAAATAAGACTATGATAAAACATAAAACGAACGCCACTAGATCGGATATTATGTAGTTTGTGGTTTTATTGTGATATTACAACATAATAATATGGTTAATATAAAAAATAAAAAAATATGTAGGTAATTAAAGCAGTAATCCTCGGAACTACTGTGAATCACGTTGATACTTCGCGCGTCATCATTACTTCTCCTTTGTGCTCCAGTGGCGCATCGTAAGCGGCTACACTAAATTATATGATAGCCCTAAAATTTAAACTGGTGATAAATTGTTTAAACAGTTTTGTTGTGATTAAAGATGGTTGGCTACCGCAATCCGTAACTACTATAACTAATTACGATACACTATGCAATTTTTTTGCCACACAATCTGCACCCGATTGGTTGAGCATAAATAAATCAATCACTTTTTTTAACAATTTTTCTTTACGTGTTCATAATTGTCGGATGGCGTTAAGTATTTACATTTAGAACATTGATAAATAGAATGATTTTATTACAATTAAATTCAGACTTCAAGTCTGGCTGATTGGTATACCACCAAAGTCATCCAACCAACCAATTCAGACTTACTTGTCTCAGATTTGTTACCCAAGCAAAAGTTTGTAAAAACACGTTGTAATTTGGATTTATTTCGGTTGTAGTTGGAAACCAAAACTGTTTCAGTGGCATTCCAAAATGTGTAGGAATTTTTTAACCTTATTTAAGTACTTAGTTTAGTTTTCGTATACCCTTTATAGAAAATCTGTTGTCATTCACGTCATCCTAAATAAATGTCGACATGGGCACAACAACTGTAAATATATTTAGTACAGTATTTTGTAGTAGATGAATTATTTAATTAAATTTGAAATTTTTACTGCATAAACAATGATTTTATTTAGAAATTATTTTCTCAAACATCCCTTCAGTTATTTTCATCCTGTAAATGGTAATTCATTTATTTCAACTACATCTAAAAGTTTTTTAAATTCAATTCAGTTCATTGTTCCCAGTTCATACTTATCATCATTGACATTTTCAATAAGCTTATTCTTCTACTTATATGGGTTTTACAATAAATGACTAGACTAGCTACCACATCTTTCCTTACTCTAAATTTAATATCTGGATATATCTGTTTTTTATTTCCAATTTTTTTTTCTATTTAAATTCTGGAATATCCTTCAGCTTGCAAATCACTTTATTTGGCAGTACTGTACTCTGAGAAAAATTAATATTCATACTTATTGAGAGTAATTGGTTCGACCAATGGATATGTCTCTCCAACCAGGATTGATAGCTGTGTTTTCATGTCTTTATTTTTCCTTCCGACCCGATACGCCAGTGTCAAACATTAATCGAAACCCAACATTATGATAGGCACTGCATAACGGCATCTGTGAATTGCGGTCCATTATCCAAAATAATTCTTTGGAATATCGTACCGTAAAAACCGAGGTAAAAACATTTCGTCGATCAAGTTTTTAGCACAAGCTTCCGCTGTGGCTTGCTCTAAAGCAAAGATTTCTGCCCACTTTGTTGACACATCTTCAACAATAAATGTGAGTGAGGGGCAATGGTTCAATAAGGTCGATATCTAACGTTTCGAACCTCTGTAAAAGCTAAATCTGAATCGCGTAAGTTTATATCAGAAAACAATGTTTAAGAAGTCAGTATTTGGAAAATAAATAAAAACTAAACTAAAAAAATAATTTGAAAAAAAAAATTTAAGAAATACATAGCAGAAATTATACATAGAGTATTACATAGATAGGTACATGTCATGAATTATTGGTATCATACGACGTCGTAAGACTCAAGCCTCTCTACAAACAGCATATTATGCGAATGGTATATGCCTCGATTCAAATCACAAACATGCACTTTGATTGTCCACCTTATACACTGTTTGTAGAGGTTATCAAGGCTTGGGTTCATGTATCCCATCATATCTTTTATGGCGTTTATTTTCTTTGTTTATCGAATTGATATGCTATCAGTAATGTAACACTGCTGTTGGAAAGTTTGAAAGTGTCTTTCATTATCTTCTTTCGTATCAGAAGTATTCGTATCTTCCAATGCACAAATACCAGTGGGAAGTTAGCAGCCAAAAGACAGCGGCTAAAATTCCGGAAACTCTTAATTTAATTAATTACCTACTTTAATTATTTTAGATATTTATATACTTATTAGAATAAAATAATAATATAGTACTAAGCACCAATGAAAAATTTACCTCTCATACTATATAATAGAGTTCTCTTACTTGCAATTACAAATTACCTACACTATTTTGTTTTTCTATGTATCAGGGACCCAGACTGAAGCTATAACGAAAACCAAAGTGTAACCCTTTTATTTTTAAGAACTAGAACTGGCATGGAACTCGTATTTGATAGAAAAAAATGGTATAAAGCAGATCCAGTATCATTTCTAGGCCTTTTTTGATCTTTTTAGTCCTTTTCTATTTGCTTGATCCTTGCATACCATTAAATATAATTTTTTAGAGAAATTACATATTTCTCCATGCAGTCTAAGTGTCCTATTTAACTAAGTGTATCGTGGAATGTTCAATGATCAATTAAAACCTTTTTAAATTACTACCTATTAAATCAAGAAAATAAAAATGTGAGCTTAAGTTTTATATTTACTCCTTACACTACACATCTATATTAATTAGTTCGGTTATTACAATTTAAAAGATAATTTGGCAAACCATTTTTTCAAAACAACTATCGTTGCATATACCCAATCCAAATTACTGTGATAAAGAATCATATCCTCTATAAATTCTGTATAAGAATACTTGTATTATGGAAAACATTTAAATAGAAATTTATTAGTTGCATTAGTAATATTAACAATAATTAAAATAAAATGAATTATTTTATTACATGTAACAATTTTATATCATGTAAAATCCATATGTGGATCATTTTCTTTACTTCATTTATATTAATCCAAAACATTTTTAGCGTGCCCAAAGGATCTCTGGGGAAGAGAATGCCAAAATCGTTGTGAATGTCAAAACAATTCTACTTGTGACCCTTTTAATGGCGAATGCCACTGTGCCAGAGGATGGATCGGAAAGAAATGCCAAAATAAGTGTCAAGCAGGAACTTATGGCCAAGACTGTCTAGAAAAATGCCGTTGTGAAAATGGTGATTGTGATCATGTTTCTGGTGAATGTAAATGCCATTCAGGTTACATGGGTCCCTTGTAAGTTTTTAATAGAAATGTTTAAAATTTATTTGGTTTTATATAAGTACCTATATTTACTATAATTTTTTTTTTCATGTAAATTTAGTTGGTATATTATTGTATGTACTTTCAGTCAGTATTTAATAATAATCAAACATCAGACGCAATTAACATTTAGAAAAATGTTTAGTTAAATATTTTTTCAGCTTGCATGTACTTTACATTTATTATTTATTTATATTTATTATTTTTCATAGAAATTGCATGCATTATTTGGATATATTATTTCAGTAATCAAAATCACATGCATAATCTAGATAAATGTTAATAATCAGAAGAATAAAACAAGAGTTAAATTTGAATCGTCTCCCAATGATACCAATTTGAATGGCATAACACATGTCAATTTATTCGATGTTTTGGTATCCCTTCCGAGCCAGGTTAGAAACAGTGCCACAACAAAGGAGCGTCAAAAATGAAATTAGTTCTTATTAGCCGAAATGTGTGGTCCGATTATGCTAAAATGATCAATTTTGTGTTTTCTCATGCATGGAAAATATAGTCAATACCTAATAATAATATCTTACTGTGTTTATTTTATATCCAACTGTCAAAATTTGCATAATGAAAAAATATTTGAGGGCAACGTCTATTAATATTTTTGTTACTCTAGCTTTTAGTTACAAAAAAATTACCATTCGAAGTAAAAATGATTTTATTACTTTTACTCCTAATAATATACAATTATTTTAGATGTGATGATCCTTGTCCAATAGGAAAACATGGTAGTGAATGTAAATCTGAGTGTCGTTGTCAAAATGGTGGAACATGTGATCCAGAAACTGGTTATTGCTTTTGTAAAGATGGTTGGACGGGTTTGGTTTGTGCAAATAGATGTCCATTTGGATTCTGGGGCATTAATTGCTCCGAACCATGTGACTGTTATAATGGCGCATCCTGTCATCATATTAATGGGTCTTGTGAATGTCAGCCAGGATTCACAGGAGATAGAGTAATTACATTTTCCATTTTTACAATATAATAATAATATTACATAGGTACTTACTTTCCTTTTGCATTGTATCTATCCCAATGGTCTCTACATTACCGTAAGACTTTATTTGTTAATACTTTATTTGTTAATCGCCTTAGGTAAATAAATACAGTCAGGGTACCCAGCGACCGGGAAAACCGGGAAATGTCAGGGAATTTTTATGAGGCAGGGAAAAGTCAGGGAAATCGTAAAAAATCGGAAATTGTCAGGGAATTTTGGCCTTTTGTCTGGAAAATATGCAACAGAATTCAAACCTCTTATTTATTATTTTTTTAAATTATTATTATTTAATATGAAGAAATGTTTTATCACAATTTCTTTTTGTAAAACTAAAAAACCGCCCTTGCATCATGGTAAGATCCTATGGTTGGTTAGTTTAGTAGTAAATATGAATAAAATACGATTTTGTCATTTCACTATAAGGTGAGATGGTAGTCCTGTTTATCTAGTGTCTTTTACTTTTTGTGGTGGCAATGGTAAATCTATCAGTCACTCAACTGTCAATTATTTATACGAGTATATTTGTTACTTTTACATTCAGCAATAGCGAAGTGCAAATTAATTTATTTTTGTTATTTTTTTTATACAGTGTGTCCTACTTTTCACCACTACACCCCAATATCTCGGCCATTTGTTGATCGATTTAGATCAAATTTGGTATACTTTTCTTTCAGATTGTGTTTAAAAAGTTATTAATAAGAAAATTTTTCAAACTTAAATACGCCTACTATGATCAAAAGAAATTGGCAAAAATTAGGAATTTATATTAGCGATTGAGATAGGGTTTTTGTTTTTACAGATTCTTGTTCAGCATGACCTAAAACGCCTGTATACCAAATTACGCTAAAAAAAAATTTTAAAAATATAAGATTTCAATAATAAAAAATAATAAAAGTTGAGTTATTTGATATTTTCTAAAAAAAAGTGTCCTAATGCTTAATTAGCGTCATTATATCACCCGACTACCAAGTTATGTAAATATCCCACAATAAATAACTGGAGTAGTAGGGTGATTACTCGGGTGATTATTATTGATATCTTAAATAAAAAGATTAGATTTTTATTAATTTTTATTTTGTGAAGGGATGAATATTTTTTAACGAAATTTGGTATACAGGGGTTTTAGGTCATGCTGAACAAGAATCTGTAAAAACAAAAGCCCTATCTCAATCGCTAATATAAATTCCTAATTTTTGCCAATTTCTTTTGATCATAGTAGGCGTATTTAAGTTTGAAAAATTTTTTTATTAATAACTTTTTAAGCACAATCTGAAAGAAAAGAAGTATACCAAATTTGATCAAAATCGATCAACAAATGGCCGAAATATTGGGGTGTAGTGGTGAAAAGTGGGACACACTGTATATGAAGTTTATGTATTGTATATTTTGATATTAAAATATTTGCATATTTGGTCTGGAATTTTCTATATAATGTTCCTGGAAAACCTGGAAAAGTCAGGGAATTTTGAAACTCAAGTTGACTGGGTACCCTGACAGTTTATTTAACCACCTTATATACAGTACCATGTACATTTGTAGCAAGTCATAACAAAAAAAAAAACAGAAAAGAAAACTCTCTAGTACAATATTTGGTGTAAATAAGTACCTACAAATACCCAAATCTCAAAAATATGAATGTATAAGCTAGATATAAAATAATGGTATACCTATAAAATATAAGTAGGTACTAAATATAAATAGTATTTGTACCTACATTTATCAAACGAATGAATCAAAATAAAATAAATATATATTTGTATATAACATATCGAAAAATATAAAAAAACGTTAGTATAATAAGTATAAAGCACATAAAATATATGTGTATGTACCTTTATATAAAATAGAACCTATCGGAAAAATATAAAATAACATAATAATATAGTAAGTACAAAGGACAAATACAACATATATTATAAAAAAAGACAATTAAAATTAACACAGGGTTGTACGTTCCATACAAATATAAATGCATTGTAGTAGTAGTATCATAGAGTTTTTTTTTAGTAGTAGGTAATATATTAGTAGTACTAAAATATACATAAAGTATATTAAATTAAGTATATAGAGGCAGGATATTTTCTACAAAAATATTTTACAATATAACTATATATGTATATAGTCCTATATGTCCTCTAATAGAATGTCTTAAACAACGTTAAGAACAATACACGCGTTCAGGAATAAAACAAGTTATTACAAAGAACGCTATTTTCCAATAAAATATCAGCAGAGAATATTATGTTTAAATTGGAGTCCATCCCGAGGATGGAGGGCTCTCGTTTTATTCCTGAACGCTTGTATTGTTCTTAACGTTGTTTAAGGCATTCTATTAGAGGACATATAGGACTATATATATAGTTACATTGTAAAATATTTTTGTAGAAAATATCCTGCCTCTATATACTTAATTTAATATACTTTATGTATATTTTAGTAAAATTTGCCGGTCCGGCATATCTAAGTTAATTTTCAATAGATGGCAGCAGGGAATAATTTTGTAAGTCACATGCTGGCAGTAGACCAAAGTCTACGAATGGAGTTCAAAAAATGAAGACGGGGTGCACTCAGCCTATGTCACACTGATGAGAGCAAAATAAGCTCGAAACCGGTCTGTGGCTGGCGAGAGCCCTCCATCCTCGGGATGGACTCCAATTTAAACATAATAATAATAATAATAATAATATTTATTTCTCCACTGTACATACAAAGATATATATGTATACAAAAGTATACAAAAAGTCAATGAAGAAAAAGTCACAAATGTTTAAAAAAAAGCAGTACAAATAAATAGTGCAAAAAACACTGCAAAGTACCTAACATATCAAACATTGAAATAAATAGATACTACAAAATAATATAATACATATAGATAAAAAAAATGTACAGATTAATTTGTACCCTAGTCACATATAAAAGAATATATATTATAGAAAAAACTACATATATTATGTCGTATAAAATGTAAAAAATGTAAAGAATAAACTATTAAAAAAATTCATCAAGAGTGTAGCAATTTTTGCCTAGCAACAATTTTTTCATTTTTCGTTTAAAAATATGTATACTACCAGAAGCTCGAATATCTTCGTCATAATATTCTTTGCTGATATTTTATTGGAAAATAGCGTTCTTTGTAATAACTTGTTTTATTCCTGAACGTGTGTATTGTTCTTAACGTTGTTTAAGACATTCTATTAGAGGACATATATAGGACTATATATATATATATATAGTTATATTGTAAAATATTTTTGTAGAATATATTAGTAGTATTTTAATAATCCACTATCTGATAAATCAGAAGATAAATGAATAATTGGTATTCTTTTAATTGGCTATATTTTAATAGCAGAAAGATATAATTACAAAGATTTTACAATAAACACGTTAATATCACTTATATACGTACAGTAGGCCAGTGCAATTACTGATCTGCAATCGTAATTATTCTGGCAGTTTCAATGTTCAATGTTTTTATGTTTTATATTGGTCTCCTAATCTTGAATGCAAGTTTTCGAACTTGGCCTGCCTGTGCGCACACCAAGGTCTTGAAAAAACCAGCCGAAATCATGGCAAAATCTAGTTTTCCCCATATATCTTCTTTTTAATGCAAATTTCGGTTAAAGTAGCCTAAAGGTACACTACAGTGTAAAATTATTTTATCCCATTGGTAATTAATGTTTCAAATATTTTTTACACCCATTTGATTTTCCATATGTAAGGTAGTTTCTAATATAAAATTTTAAATTCTAAACGATTAACTCTAATGCAAAAAGATCGTAAATGGATTGTTATTAAAAATAGGGTCTAACTGTGTTATGCTGAAATATACATACCGCACGGAAAGCAACTACAGTCCCCGATCCGAGCAAAGGATGGAACGATTAGACAGCTATAATGGTCAACGGGTGGGGAGCGCTCTCTGTCTGATCGTTCAATCCTCTACTCAGGTCGGGGTATACAATTGATTTCCATACTGTATATATCTTCGATCAAAGAACTTGGAGAGACAAATAATGTGGAACATTGTTGCCATTGGACACTTACAATCTGTGCTTAGGTATATTGAGTGATGTTACATACGAGGAAAATTGTTAACTGTTACAAGTGTATCTATAATCAGTTATCTGATTTTTTTTTAAGATTATGTTCCTATATCTTATGATACCTTCTTGACCCAGTAGGTATCTCTGTCCCGCGATTTCTCATGTTCTCGTCAGCCATAACTCTGTTTAAGTCTTCAAACAGTAGGTACAACATTTAACCTTACTATCATGTACATGTTTTCCATCGCAAGTGATATCATGCGTAACATAAACGAATTAGTGTTCTTACCAGCATACCGTTATAAGTGTATCATGATTACTGCCAGATTCAGTATGCCATATGCTTTGTATGTTGCCAATCCACCGGTCACAGTCTATCATCTATAAGAAACAACTCCTAATCATGTTTCCTTATTACCTATAGCAGTGATAAGTACGAGATAATTTTTGCATTGCATTCTGGGAATTTTCAAACACATATAGCAGTCATCAGACGTGGTGGCGAGAGGAGGAGGTGCGTAGTTGAGTAATTCTCTTTAATCTCCCACTACACTCTCGACCGAGAAAGGTTGTCGGTAGACGCACGCAACAGTCAGCGGCATATGATTAACTTCATAATAAATTCATCCATAGTGAAAAGAATCGCATGCCGAATCTATTTTAAACTAGGGCGTAGCCTAACTTGCGCGGGCTGTCACCATCACTTTTGACGGCTGCTGTAAAACAGATTTTAACATTATGACAGATCAGAATACAGAATTCCGAACACCAGATTCGAAATAAAAACCTTGCAAAGCCTGATTAAACAACCACACTTGGAGTGTTTCGAAATAGACTGTGAATGTCGTGTAGATGATTGAGGTGGATTAATTATTTACCCAAGGTTTTAATAAGAGTAAACATACTTAGTGTCATTTTTAAATTTTGTACAATTTGTAAATTTTCTAGTGTTTGGATGTCTGTCCAGAAGGAACATTTGGTATAAATTGTGAAGAGAAATGTTTTTGTAAGAATGGAGCAAAATGTTCACATAAAAATGGAGCCTGTATATGTTCCAAGGGTTGGGGTGGAAAATCATGTAGTAAAAGAACTTGTCCAGATGGTTTATGGGGTCCGAAATGTCAGTTTGCCTGTCAATGTAATAAGGATAATACTGAAATGTAAGTTGTTTTATAATTTGAATAACAATAGTCCCTATAACATTTATTTAAAGGTGCCATCCTTGGACTGGTGAGTGTGAATGTAAAGCGGGGTGGAATTCTCAAGATTGTTCAAGACTCTGTCCAATTCTAACTTTTGGCAAAGGATGCCATGGTTTATGTAAATGTCAGAACAATGCACAGTGTTCACCAGTCAATGGTACTTGTATTTGTTCTCCTGGTTTTACTGGAAAGCACTGTGAAGAAAATTGCCCTGAAGGAAGTTTTGGAGAAGACTGTGCTCAGAAATGTGACTGTAAGTTTTTTTTAATTTACTTAATATGTAATCAATAATAGTACATTATTTGACAAGTGAAAATACTAAATAACTCACGCCATGAGCTGCTAGGCGAGTGGTGATTCTTCCAAGTGAGTTATTTAGCATTATCACGAGTTGAATAAATAAATAATAATAAATAAATACACCACATGTAATTACCCCCTTTATCCCAGAAGGCAGAGCCTTGTGCGGGAGGGGGCTACACATTTAAAGACAAAGGATACACATCCAATATCCGTGTATAATGGAAAAATCCCTCTCACAGTATTTTCCATTCCCACGACCGGGATTCAAACCCGGGACTTTTGGGTGAGAGGCAGGTACTCTACCATCTCGCCCATCAATCAATCATATAATACTGTACTTAATCTATGATTATAACTTATAACAATAAATAAATACTAACCTTTGCACATCCGAATTCATAATTTTTGGCACAATTATTACTTAACTTAATTAAACGTCAAAACTATTCAAATGTCAAATCACTTTCCTCCCCTTAATAATAATGGACCATTCTATTTCATCGTATCGAAAAAGAATTTCTATTGGACAGGCTAGGTAGGCATCAAGTTAAAGGAGATTGGTGTAAACAAAAACTCACCGGTGACTTTTTAATTACTATGTTAAGGTATAGGTCTCGGTATAGGTATATATACCTATAGAATTTATCTCGGAATTTATATAAATTGGTTTTTTTACTTTTTTTGTAAAGTTACAAAATAAAAGAAATCTGGTGGTAGGACTTCTAGTATCTTTTTAGTTTTTTATATATATTTTTTTTTCCGCGATATTCATGTTCGCCTGTCTGCAATTGCACAGACGGCAGTTGATCAAGAATAGCATTCTGAAGACGTTGGTATCAAGTGCTGTGCTACATTTTTATTTCGGTTTTTCTGCAAATAATTTAACCTCAAACTGCAACTCAAATTCAGGGACGTCCCTTTCAACACCTTACGAACTTACACATTGCCGAGGATTTTAAAGGTAGGCGAACATTCGTTTTTGTGTTTTTCATCATTTTTTTTTTTAAGTTATACCGCTTTGAAATTTACCAAATTGATTTTCCGCAAAGAACTAGATAGATAGATAGATAATCTTTATTAGTTCAAAAAATGTATAACTAAAAGAAAATACATGTAAGTACCCAATTTGGGTGTAGAACGTGTGGAAATAAAAGTTACATTAAAAATTAAAGTACATTAAAGTTAAAATTAATACAATAAACAACAAAAACAAGGAAATAAAATAAAAATTATAATAAATACAAAACATTATATCTAGTTCACAGTTGAGTTGTCATTAAAATATTCGTCGATTGAATAGTATGTCCTTTCAATCAAAAATACTTTTAGTTTTTTTTTAAGACTTATTTTGGGAAGATTTCTGACATCAATTGGTAGCTTATTGTATATCTGTATAATAGAGTGATGGACATTTTTTTGTATATATGAGAATTTTGGGGTGTAAACTTACTAGATCATTTTTATTTCTAGTAATATATTGATGTGTTCTATTGCAATCTTTGAAAAGAGTGTAATTTTCTACAACAAACATTATTGCTTCATATATACCGGGTGGTCCAAAAAAAACCGGAATTTTTTATTTCTCTAATAGTTTCGCGAAATTTTAACTGATTTTAATTATTCAAAAACTAAATTAGAACTAAAAGATCACATTATGAGGTAATATAAATATATTTTAATGCCGTTTTGACTAAAATAAATATTGGTTTTAGACGAGTGGCATAGAATATCAAAAAAATTGTGATAAAACGGTTTTATGTTACGGACTATATCTTCGGAACCAACTGGTCGATTTTAGTGTTTGATGTCTTAAAATATTCACAAATGTTTATTCTATTATACTTCCTCAATCATTTCTTTGTTTATTTAGCAAAAAAAGTTCCAGCCGATCTTAAAGAAGGCCCAAGTTTGATGACTAACGCCATCTATAATTATAATAATAATTAAAATATATTTATATTACCTCATAACGTAATCTTTTAGTTATAATTTAGTTTTTGAATAATTAAAATCGGTTAAAAATTGGCGAAACTATTAGAGAAATAAAAAATTCCGGTTTTTTTTGGACCACCCGGTATATATAAGCTATAGAGCGTTATAATACCTTATTTTCTACAAATACCATTTTGCAACTTTCCATCTGTCTGAGTCCGAATATAATTCTAAGGCAACGTTTTTGCAATACAAAGATTTTATTTACATCTGAAGAATTAGCCCAAAAGATGATGCCATATCTTAGTCTTGAGTGTACATATGCATGGTAAACACTTAATGCGGAAATTTTGTCTATTAACTTTGATTATATTCTAAGCGCATAGCAAAAACGAGCTATATCGCAAGATAGAATATGAACTTGGTTTTTCCAATCTAATCTAGAGTCAATTTCTATTCCTAGAAATTTTACACTGTTGAATGTAGATAATGTTGAGGTTCCATATGTTAACGTGGAATTTTTATTTAATTGTTGGGAGAACCTGATTATTTGTGTTTTGTCTATGTTAAGTAAAAGATTATTTCCTGCGAACCATTTTTCTAATGTGTTTAGGGCTTTGAAAACGTTTGTCTCCAATTTAATTTCTTCTTCACTAAAGATTATGGAGGTATCATCGGCAAATTGAATGATATCATGATTTATAATTGTAGGTAATTCGTTGGTGTACAATATATACAGCAAAGGGCCCAGTAGCCCGCAGGGCTCTACTGCGGGACGCCTCTTATGATTTGCTTCTCATTGGATTTAAGCAGTTTGCATGTTTTTTTCTCTTTTTCTACTACTCTTTGCTTTCTATTACATAAATAAGATTTTATTAGAGCCAATGATACACCTCTTAATCCATAGTTTTGTAGTTTATTTATTAGAATAGTATGATCTACGCTGTCAAATGCCTTTGACAAATCCAAACACATTGAAAGTGTATTTTTGTTACCATTTAAGGACTCCAATATTTTACATAATGCTTGGTAGATAGCTCTGGTTGTTGTTTTACCTTTTCTAAATCCATTTTGCACATCTGACAGTAGTTCAAATCTTTCAAGAAAATTTATGATTCTCTTGTAAATAATTTTTTCAAATATCTTACTAATATTTGATAATAGAGCTATTGGTCTATAGTTACTAATTAGGTGTTTATCTCCTTTTTTATAAATGACCTTAATATATGCTATTTTTAGTTTATCAGGAAATACTCCCTTACTCAACATTATAAGTTTATCATTATGGTCAACGGTTCTGAAAGTTCTCTTGCTGTGTATTTTAATAACTTTACGGGAATTTCGTCTTCCCCAACTGATTGTAAGTTTTTTAATTCCATTATAACATTATGCACCTCATTTTGATTTGTGGGTTCTAGGAATAGATTTTTTTGTGTTTTTCCAATGTTTTTTATGTCTACGTTTTTGTTTAATTGAGGACATTGATTTATAAATAAATTGTTAACTATATTTAATAAATAAAAGTTGCCTTTATTTTCGTTGTCAATATGTTAGAATAGACTGATCATTATTTGATTCCTTCCCTGTATATTTTTTTTACTATAGTCCAGAGAGCCCTGCTTTTATTTGATGATGACATAATATATGATACATTTGATATTTTTTTGGCTTCTTTTACTACCTTTTTTAAAATTTTTTGTTAACGTCTGTAATAATCATTACTTATTTCACCATTTTGTTTTTTGACATATAATTTTCTTTTTGTTTTGCTTGATATCTTTATTCCAAGAGTCATCCAGTTTTTTGTTTTATTGTTTTTGAAGTGTACATGTTTCGGATAAAAAATCATATTTAAAAAGTATGTGATTTTCTCTATGAAGATATTATATGCCACATTTGGATCATCTACCTCTGATAATATGTCCCAATTTATATTTGTAATTTCATCTTTGAACTGATCTAACTTTGCCTTAGAGAATATTCTTTGATGACATATATATTTGTTTTCATCTGATGTTATTTCGGACACAGAAAGAGTCAACAATAGCCCTTCATGGTCGGATAGGGCTGTGTTAATAACTCTTGATGTAGCTTTGGCATCAGAGCTTATGAATATATTGTCTATAAGAGATTCCGTTTTTTTTGGATATTCGTGTTGGTTCAAAAATTGTTTGTTGTAGATTAAATCAAAGTAATAAAGTTAAAAAAGTTTGGGTATTATTATCACATGTTAAAAGATTTATATTGAAATCGCCACACACAACACATTCATAATTTGTTGCTACAAAATTCCAATATATCATTTAGAGTACTAAAAAATATTTCTAGATCACCCGATGGGGGTCGATATATAGGGTGATTCAGAAAACATAATCACCCCCCGTTTTCTCGAGATCTATTGCAGATAGCGAGTTGCGGTAAAATCTAATGGATTCAGTATTTAATTTGGGACAGATTTCATGTGCCGCCAAAATAATTTCACTAAAATTCTGCATACAGGGACGTTACAAAATTTTGACAAACATTTTTTTTCATCACACGGTATTTAGTGATGGGTCATTGAAGAGAACTTTAAATGCTCTATTGACTGAAAAAATTATTTGAAAATTTTAAGTGGTTCAATTTTTATGACCAGAAACGATAACTTTCAGGTCTGTATTATAAAACATGAATTCTTATCTTTAATTTATTGGCAGTCATACGGATAATTTTTTTCTCACAGAAACTAGCATCATCAAAAAATGCGGGGGTTTGATTAGGAAACATGTATTTTGTTAATGTTTAAAAATTAAATAAACCCGTACAAAACAATGAAATCAGAAACCCTACCACAAAAACAAATAATAATTCAAAATAACTTTTAAAGATCCTAATACCAGAACAAATAACAGCAAACAATCAATAACACACAAATAAATGTAACACAATAAATTGTGTGCATAATACATAAATAAATAATAACTTATAACAGATGTTGAAATGAAACCACTTAAAATTTTCAAATATTTTTTTTCAGAGTCAATAGAGCATTTAAAGTTATCTTCAATGACCCATCACTAAATACCGTGAGATGAAAAAAAATTTTTGTCAAAATTTTGTGACGTCCCTGTATGCAGAATTTAGTGAAATTATTTTGGCGGCACATGAAATCTGTCCCAAATTAAATACTGAATCAATTGGATTTTACCGCAACTCGCTATCTGCAATAGATTTCGAGAAAACGGGGGGTGATTATGTTTTCTGAATCACCCTGTATACATATCAATATTATTTTGAAAGAGCTACTTACAACCGACGAACATTCAATTTGCCCTTCAATGTTTTTTTCATATACTTCAGGTATGTTCGAGGAATCTACACCTTCTTTAACGAAAATGCAAGAACCCCCATGTGTCATGGCACTTCTGCAAAATGAGGACCCTAAATAGTAGTTCTCAATTTTCATGTAGTTCACTTCATGGATTTTATACCAGTGTTCAGTGAGATACAAGAATACTGGCAGAACTCTCATATTGTCTACGCAAATCTCCAACTCCGACGTTTTGTTTTTTTGATCTTTTCCTGACTGCTTTTGAGCACTATTTTACTAAAAAAGAATTTGGTTGGAGTAATTCTACCTTAGCCCTACTCTTCTGTTTATGTAAGTCAAAGTCAAATCGTTTAAACCTGACTCCTGCTGGCCAAAAGTTGGGATTATAAAAAGTCTCCTTGTATTTAAAGTCTGCTGCCAACATGTATTCCTTGTATTTTCCTCCTCCTTGAAGATCTTTTACAACAAACTCCTCATCTTTTGTTATTTTTTCCTTTAAATATTGAATGATATCCTCCTCCAACACATCTGGCCCAACTCTATATAGGTACATCCAGACTTTTGGTTGCACCCCTCTAAATTTGCTACTATTTTCTTTTGCTTGTCCTGTTCTTCCCCTTCGATAGTATTTTCTGTTTTTTTGATGTAATTGCCAATCATTTTCCTCTTCATTATTAGAGATTTTTTGTTCATTTGGGGTTTCATTAATTTTTTCATTAATAGTTTGATTTAATTGAATGTCACTTCATATTTGATTTTCCATTGTACAAGAAGTACTTGGTTGATCTAGATCAATCACCTTTTGCATAATCATCATTTGTTTTTTCTCCATTTCTCTTAAGTTTTTTTTATCCGTATTTCTTGCAATATCAGAGTATTGTTTTGGTATTTGTTCTGTATCCTTTTTGCATTGTTTGTTGCTGCCATCCATCTGATAAGAGTATGTTTTTTGTGTTTCTAAGCTTACTGTGTTGTCATTTATTTTTTGTTCATTTTCATTATTTAAAATTGACGTTTTTGTTTGATTCATTGCATATGTTTTAACGTTTTCGCAATTATTATAAGTTTTAAATATCTTATCATATTTATTAAAACATTGTTGAATTTCTTCACTTACGATTTCTTTGATTCTCTCCATATTTTCATTCCCATTCTGTTCCAAATTGATCGTGTCATATTTATGAAACCGTAATTTTTGTTCTAATGTTGTTATTTTCTCTGTTAGTAAGTTATTTTTATCTTTTAGTTCTGTATTGAGTTGAATTAATAGATTGTTTTCAGATTTTAGCGCTTCAAAAAGAGCATCATTTGTTAATTCATCCTCTTGTTCCTCGTTGGTTATGTTTTCTAGAGTACTGACAAATTCTTGTTTATTACAGCATGCTTTTCTGCTAGAGCAGCTTTTATGAAACACTGTTTCACAATTTACACATTTCACTTTTTTTACAACTTTTTTATCACAATAACTACATAGAATAACTGACGGTGTGACTGAGCCATCAGCCATTTTGAATTTATTCTAGACTAGATTACCTATCATTTACAGTCTAAAATTAATTAACAACTATAACTCAACGTTATCTGTTTATGGATACTATTAATTGTGCAAAACCAGTTGGTTAATTAATATTTAACCTAATAAGAGCAGATAAACTGATATACTTAGATTTCAACATATCTCCTTTGACTCAAAACTACTAGGATCTTCCGGGGGTTAGGACCTCCATAACTCAGGAGGAGGTTAAAAAAAACATTTTAAAACATGTCCATAATAGAATAATTCAGAATTTAAATATTGATAAAAAAAGTCATTTACTTTATTTAAAATTTATATAAATGAAATGCAAGAAAGCACATTCTGGTCAAATTGTATGTCTTCTAGTTTTAAACAACTATACTCTGTCTGATAAGAGATTGCAGTGGTGGGCGTGGCTTGGGCGGAGAGCGGTTTACTCAGGTCAAAATATTTTATAAAGTGTAGCAATGAAATTAAAATTATTTCAAAGTTCAATTTATAAACTAGACCGCAGCAGTTGCCGCTGCTGTTGCCGCACATGTAGCACTATGAAAAATAGAAAATCAGTACTCTCATTTATAAAGTCCGCAGCAGTAGCAGTTGCAGTTCGTAGTCCGCAGGTAGATAACCATCTTTCATCTCGAACGGCAACTGCTGCGGATTTAGCTGCGGATAGCCAATGAAATTGCAGAATTTAATGTCGATTGTCGATAAAGTAGATATTTTCTGGTCAATGTCAAAATTGTCAAACAAGGCACAGAATAATAAAATAAATGAAACTCCACAATGTTCCAGCAGTTTCTCTGTTCATTTTTTTATCTTTTATAATAATAATCAAACACACAAAACATATAAGACGCAAACAGCAATTTAGACTTCTGGTTAGCGTAAAAATGGCAGGGCGCAAGCGCGAATCATACCGCACGTCCAACTGCCGAGTTTATAAATTGGAAATTATTCTCAGCTGCGGCAACAGCAACGGCAACTTCAACTTCAACTGCAACTGCTGCGGACTATAAATTGAACTTATGTGCCGCTTAAGTCTCAACTTCTACCTGCTACGCCATTGTTGAGGGGCTACTATTGTATTTATTACTTATCTATTTGCTAAAAGTTGAAGGGAATACTACAATACCTTTTATATTATTTGTAATTGATAATTCGTAGTATTAAGTTTAGGATAATACACATTTATTACTTAATAATCACAAGTTTGATAGTCGATACAAGCAAACTTCAATGACCTGTCAAACTCGTATTCGTAAACGCCATTGTAAACCTACCTGACTCTGTAACCAATAAGATCAAAGTGCGCGCTTTTGTCACCCCTTCCACCACTGCAATCTCTCATCAGACAGACTTTAGGTAAAATATGTTAACTGTTAAAGATGTATTTTTTTTATTTGGTTATGTATATTTGCATGTATTATTCATTCATAGGTAAAAATGGTGCTACATGCTCCTCAGAAACTGGCCAGTGTCAGTGCCCTGATGGATGGGAAGGACAACAATGTGATCGTCCATGCAATAATAATTCTTTCGGGACACACTGCAATCAAAAGTGTGTGTGTAAAAATGGTGCCTCATGTAACCCTGTGAACGGTATGCAAGCTATAAATATTGATGTGCATGATTTTTTATTTTTCAAAATGCAGTTTTTATTTTTCTTTTTAAGTGTATATTTTGTTTTGCATGTTGCTATTGTGTGTTATTAGGAAATTGTACTTGTGGGGCTGGATTTACTGGAGAATTCTGTGAAAATAAATGCCAGCAAGGTTATTTTGGTATTAACTGTGAACAGGTTTGTCAGTGTCAAGATGGACACCATTTAGGTTGTGACCCTATAACTGGAAAATGCAATTGTAAACAAGAATGGAAAGGTATAAATAATATCTAATTACAAAAAATATATATATATAACGCAAAATGTGGCTATTTAAAAACCATACTGACGATAAGTGAGTCGTGGAGTATCATACAATTTAATTTTATCTCCATTATAAATAATAATAATAATAATAATAATAATAAATTTATTTCCATTTCATTTTTACAATGATTAACATAAACAATACATTCGATTTAACAAAGGTAGATACATTTTTATATAGAACAGCTCCTAGGTAATTCAAATTTACCTGTATGTACTGTACTGTATATTACTATGACTATTACTCACTTTAGTGTTTACCTGCTGGTAGTATTTTTAGAAAGTATGTCATTTTTGTTTCCACCTCCTTCACAAACTAAAAATGTCTCATTTTCAGTGCAACTTTTTTTGTGAAACAATATAAATCGTATAAGAATTACATCTAATACAAAAACTCAGTGCTATATTGTAAATTGATGCAATTTGAGGTTCATGCATTTCTGGATTTTTAAACTTAGAACTATTCCAGCAAAAAAACACCCTAACGTTCACTTCAGTTTAAGGAACGTGTGAATGTGAATCAATTTAAAGTTTCAAATTTAACAACTAGGTATTCTCCTCTACCCTTTCCTATTAAATGCGTGCAGTCCTGTTTTTGAATAGCCATAATTTGTATTTCTTTTGAATTGACACGTTAAGCGCCACAGAGTGAATTCAGGTTACCTATTAATACTAAATACTGCATTTGTTGTAATTTCCTTTTTGGTTATTTGGACGTATGTTGTACGATATTTTAAAATGTATCAGTCTATTTTTTAATTTTTTTTCTTGACCTATGGACTATGGTGCACATATGTGGTTCCAGCAAATAATTTTGATTCAAGGGATCCGCCAGTGAGCACCAGTTGAATCATATTATGTAAAAAAATATTTATTCTCCTCCTTTTTATTTTTGTTTTTGTTTTGTTTTTGTTTTCTTTTTCTAAATGTAAATCTCTGAACCACATATTCTTTACTTAAAAACATATATCCGAATCGCCTCCTAAGGGAGCTGGAAGCACCCCAAGATGACACCTAAAAAGTAGTTTTTTATAATTATTTCGGAAATATATTATACATATACAGGGTGTCCCGATTTTAAACCGACAAACTTCGGGTGCAGAAAGTTCACATGAAATTATGACATACCCCTTCTAACATTTCTTCTCTATCGAGCCTCCTAACGGAGATACAGGGTGTTGAAAATTCAATTTATTTTTTGTTTTTCTTTAATAACTTCCACAGTATTAAAGATAGGGAAACCAAACTTGGTACACATAGTTAGGTTGTAAGGGTCCATCTTTGCTATGGTTCAGAGTTGAACTGAAGCGCGCCAGTGGCGTGCGGTGTGGTCACGTCGACATAATTTTAAGGAAAAATATGCACTAATTTTTTTCGCAATTCTGATCAGATTTTCATAATTTATGGTTAACAGATTTTCATAATTTATGGTTAATTTTCTAAAAAAACTTGCTCATGTAAAATTTTGACTGAGGCATTAGTTTTCGAGATATTTGCGTCTGAACAAAACGATGCACCAAAAACACAGTTATCATGTCGGGAATAGTTCTGATGAAATCACGACATATCCCTTCTAAAATTTCTCTATAGCCATTCCTAACGGAAATACGGTGTGTTGATTTTTTTTATATTTGGATGTTGATAATTTGTTTATGTAATTTCGTAACAAACAAATTTTTCTTTTGTCAGAAATAATATTGACTTGCAAAAGGCCTTAAAAACGCCTCATTGCAAAAGAAGAAAAACATTAAATTGACAGTTCAGTTCAGTATATCCCTTCGAAAATCAGATTGAAAATAATTTTGAAAGGGCTATCTTAATTAATTGTGTTTTTGATGCATCGTTTTGTTCAGACGCAAATATCTCGAAAACTAATGCCTCAGTCAAAATTTTACATGAACAAGTTTTTTTAGAAAATTAACCGTAAATTATGAAAATCTTATCAGAATTGCGAAAAAAATTAGTGCACATACTTTTTTCCTTAAAATTATGTCGACGTGACCACACCGCACGCCACTGGCGCGCCTCAGTTCAACTCTGAACCATAGCAAAGATGGACCCTCATAACCTAACTATGTGTACCAAGTTTGGTTTCCCTATCTTTAATATTGTGGAAGTTATTAAAGAAAAACAAAAAATAAATTGAATATTCAACACTGTATCTCCGTTAGGAGGCTCGATAGAGAAGAAATGTTAGAAATGTTAGAAGGGGTATGTCATAATTTCATGTGAACTTTCTGTACCCAAAGGTTTGTCGGTTTAAAATCGGGACACCCTATATATACAGGGTGAATCTTAGAGTGGGGGCCATATTTATAGGAGGCGACACCGTTCCCTATGGGAACACAAATGTACAATTTTTTTTTTTTTTTCGCGCCATGAAAAATGAATATTGTTTAAACTCTTTTTATTTGAATTTGGGTACCCCGCCAGTGGAATGCGCTAGCGAGAGTTTTATATCATCTACACTGGGCAACACTGTCGACCGGTCACACGTAATGCAGTAAGTGCTTGCCCAGCGGCGCCGGAATTACAGGAAACTTGAATCGCGAATTTTTTTTAAAAATTCATAACTCGGCCATTTTACAACCTACAAAAAAAAAAAATTCGGATTCATGTTCATGAAGACTAGTACTATTAACCCCAAAAATATGGCCGCCACTCTAAGATTCACCCTGTATATATATATTTTTTTCACTCTTACCTGAACGGTGCTAAAGGAACTAACAGCCAAAGTTCGTAATCCCCATTCCGTATATGGCAAGTCGCATAGAATATCTCCATATGAATATGAAGCTTGCTAACATAATGTAACTCTGAGGGTCGCTGTCTCATATAGGCTATTGACTTTCCATAAACTGACTTGAAATAAAATACAAACTTGTTGATAATTTGCTGAGTACTGCAGATTTCTAACATTTCTTCAAAAACGATTAATCTTAATCCAAGCAAAATTTTACAGAAGAAGAAGATATTGAATCATTCAATTTTCTATGATGTGTTTATGTTTACGTTTACGTTCTATATAAAAATTGAGAATTTGTTACTATTTAGCAATGCAGTGACTTTTTCTGATAAAAATTTTTATTTATGGGGGCAAAAAAATGTATTTGAAGTTAACTGAATTTGATCAAATTTTATTTTAGGCGAATCCATTATTCAATAATTGTATATTTCAAATATGAAAAAAATTGTTTACGTCATTTACGAAATAATTAAAAAAATTACTTTTTAGGTGCCATCTCGGGGTTTTTGTCTTATTTTTAAGTAAGGAATATGTGGTTCAAAGATTTACATGTGATTTAGAAACACCCTGTATAAGTAACAATGAAAATAAATAGGCAATGTCAAAAGACGGGTTTTCTGATTTGTGTATTCCAAAAAAAGGCAACGAAAATATTTTAAAGTTCTGTAGTTTCCTGGGACTAAGGAATAGATAGGCATACGTGAAACCCATAGCGCTGACCAAAATGACCGTCATTGATCACATGGACTGACGAAGTGAATGAAAATAACCCACTGGTTGCACATGGTGCTTAACGTGTTAATAAGACAGACATTTCTGTTGTTTTATCAGCAAAATAGGGTAGTGTAAGAACGCTATAAGAAAATCGCATATTTTTAACTTTCCTCTCAAATGATTTGGAAATCGTTTCGTTGTACATATTTATGTCTGAAAGAAGTCCAGTCCAATAAAAAGAGTTCACTGATACATTATTATAAAAAGTTAAATACAGGGTGAATCTTAGAGTGGGGGCCATATTTATAGAAGGCGACACCGTTCACTATGGGAACACAAAAATACATTTTTTTTTAACGCGCTATGAAAAATGAATATTGTTTAAACTCTTTTTATTTGAATTTGGGTACCCCGCCAGTGGAATGCGCTAGCGAGAGTTTTATATCATCTACACTTGGCAACACTGTCGACCGGTCACACGTAATGCAGTAAGTGCTTGCCCAGCGGCGCCGGAATTAGAGGAAACTTGAATCGCGAATTTTTTTTTTAAATTCATAACTCGGCCATTTTACAACCTACAAAAAAAAAATTCGGATTCATGTTCATGACGACTAGTACTATTAACCTCAAAAATATTGCCCCCACTCTAAGATTCACCCTGTATAAACTGTAGACCAAATATTTATAAACCATCGTGAATGACATTTATAAGTGTTAGCTAGAGGAAGGACCCTACTGTCTACCAGAAAAAGTTAGGATCATTTTCATAAAAAACAAATAAGTTAAAAATAATAGAACGGTGAAATCAAATAATTACAGTGGTAAATTAATTAAATAAACCGGAAATTTTGCATACGAGATTAAATTTATAGTGAAATTCGAGATCAAAATTTTCGCGGAGATTATACTACTCTTCATGTTTGCATGCGCGAAGCATCCTAAAACATCACATAACTTTCAGTGGATATAAACGAACCATAGTCGGTTGACGGTAAAATTTAAAAGAAATATTAGACGAGACCGTGGAAGCAAACGGAAAACTAACGCTCGCTGGTTACCCAGGGGGGCGGGGGGTACAAGAAATATAGAACAATTGAAAAATAATTATTCAAAAGAACTACTGCGGTATAAAAAAGCAAAGCAAAAGGTATGGAATTCAAAACAGACGTGGGAGGGAGAAAATAGAAGGAAATAATAAGAAAAAAACACTCTGAAAATAGCAGAAGGAGCAGCACGAAAATATATGAAATCCCTATCGACATAACAAAAGAGATAGCAAGACAGAAGATAATAACCGAGACAAGGGTGAAAGACAAACAGAAAAATTCTTAAAACGAACACAGAAATTGAAGAGAGATATGAATAGCTCTAACACTCTTTCGAAATATACCTACAAGACAGAAACAACAGAAGAAGAAGCAACAACAGAAGAAGAAATAATGGCAGAAGTTGAACAAATAGAAGAAATTAATTTAAATAAAGAAACACAAGAGGAGAAATTAAACATGCCATAAAAATGTAAAAAAACCAGAAATACCTATAGATGACATTTCAGCAGAACAAATTAGAGAAGGTGAGGAAACAATAGAAGAAATACTCAATAACATGGAAAGAAGAAAACAATCCCAAAACAATATAACGAGGGGCGTTTCGATGAAAATTTGTAAAAATGAAACAAAGGGCGAACGGAAGTTCATGTAAAGTAGGTTTCACTTACTTTTAGCGCTCACTACTGCTGTTAGACTTTAAATTATTTGCTCACAAAGATGAGCCCATCACCTTTTCTGACAAAAACATCTCCAAACTATTCTATTCTGACTGGTTTATTTAAGATCTCAAGATTTTGATTAAATTTTTGTTAATATACCTTCTTGCAAGAGTGTATTTTTTTCTCTCTGGTGTTCCTCTCTCCTCATTGGTAAGAAAACAACTAATTTTGCACAGCGCAATTCACTAGAGATATGAATAATTTAACTGTTCATACACGAGTATAGTTGGAGCGATGAATGTTTTCCATTGCATCATCAGGTCGAACCGTATGAACTAATCTGTTCAAGGTCACGCGAAATTTTTAACAGTAGCGTCTCGTTTCCAGGGCTTGGAAATTGATATAATATGCGTGATAATAAAATACATTGATTTAAGGGAATATTGAATGATGAATAATGCTGATAAGTATATTAAATATATAGTATATTAATAATAAAGCCTTGACTGCGGCAAACATATAATATATAAAATATAATACGTTATAATTCTTTCTGATCCAGCTCCCCTGAACTTACCCTACATAAACGAATATTTATCTTCTGGGCACAGTTCAAGGGGATAATGGGACTCCCATTCTCTTCTCAAGTTCTCACTGAAAATACTTCGTTAAATTGACCACTAATCGACTTTGGTCGTCGTCTAACCATTTGCCTGGCATTTTTTAAACTTTCCAGCTTAGTTGATTCATATTGACACTTCAAATAAACGTCAATCAATACCTTAAATCACTGACAAACGACTATGGCGACGCTGGACAAACAGAAGTGAAGAGTATCTAATTTAAACAGCACTGTCTTCATCATAGTATAAGGATAGTCTTCATCTAACGCACACCGCAATAGTGAGAGTAGAATGCACGTAAGACATACGTGTCAAAATTATTATATGCGAAGAAACGAGCAACAAACTAATCAAATATGTCTGTGATACGTTCAGTCTATGCTGACGCAATGGAGAACATTCATCACTCCAACTATAACTGTTGTGGCAATTGAGTGTAATCAAGTGCATCTCCTGTCAAATCCCAAATACCAAAATATTTAACTGTAGCAATTATTTAGTTTAGTTTGTTTTTATAGTCAAACTAATTTATTGAAGTTTCCTTCATTTGATATACCTATTTAACAGTTAACTTAATTCATTTCCTTATATCCCATTAATATTATTTTGATTATCGAAAACATATAGGTACTGAATAGTTTATAGATTTTTGATCATTTTTGTGTATATTATTTTAAAATAACATCTTAAAATAAACTATAACGCTTTCTTCGCATGAAATTAATTACACTAAATGTAGTTTTTTGTGAAATATCTGTATGTAAAACTTTGTTAGTGAAATCCGAGATTATTATTCTTTGATTTTTATCATTCCATTTTGTTTCTTTCCACATCTCACCAAGAGTTTCCCAAGTATTAAATCACATTTGTTTTAAGTTTGTAGTGACATGTTAACCTAGAAATATTGCATTAAAATCTATAGTTATATAAAATAATATTATACAATAAAACCATGGTGGAGATGCGAATATGTCAAGTAGTACCGAAAGTTATACTTTGATGATCATGACAAACAGTAGTTAACAGGGGAATGGCTATTTGGTTATGTTATAACTAATACAAAAATCTCGTAGTTACTCTTAAAAGACGTAGTGGTAATCAAAATAAGGACAATATTCTGACCGTTAAAACATCCGCATAACCAAAATGGTCATAATCTCATAATCATATGTGAATTTTCAATTTGCCTTTTTGTTTTTTCTTATTCCTTTGCTTCTAGCTACGAAATGATTTTTATGATGTAGCATGGGATGTAAATAAAACCCATAATATGAACACTGCTACCAAACAATACTTACCTTCTTACCTACAACAAAAATTTTATATTACAGTTGGCCACTGAGTGTAATTACTAGATTGCACATTGCGAGTGTCACAAAGCTACTAAAAAAATAAAGGTTTATGTATTCTATTTCTTATTTGATTGATTATTGATTAAGTTGATGTGTATAGATTCTTAGGATTCTCAATTATATCAATAAATAAAAACTATTTTTTATTATCTGATGTTTTGGTCTTAATTAACATCTTCTGAGAACTATTTTAATGTAGAACTTACTTTAAAAATAAGTAAGTTAATTCTCTCTGTTAAAGTAGTTATCTGAAGATGGTTATTCAAACTGAAATTTGTGAAAATAAAAAATTGTTTTTTATTTAATCATATTACCGAGAATCCTAAGAATCTACACATCAAATTAATTTTTATCAACGGTTAAGAGCAAGAAAATCATTAGACTCCGACCGCTATAAGAACCTACGTCATCAAAGAATATCTGCAAGGCCATCTATCTCAGTCCCACCCGCTAGCATAAGCGCATCATAATAGTATTTTTAAA
The DNA here is from genome assembly GCA_963680705.1 of Rhagium mordax. Classification (NCBI taxonomy): domain Eukaryota; kingdom Metazoa; phylum Arthropoda; class Insecta; order Coleoptera; family Cerambycidae; genus Rhagium; species Rhagium mordax. The sequence goes on along the minus strand of OY796659.1, from coordinate 20,983,609 downwards.
ATATGTTATTCGTAGCGTTGATTTTGATAAATGCAAGTCATTTATTACTTTGTAGAAGCATGGTATCGCCAAAGCTAGCGCAGCCGTTGCAACGCCGCTGGCTTATTCTTATAGCGGTCGGAGTCTACCTATAATGATTATAAATGTTACAAAAAGTGTCCACTGAAAGCAAAATAAGAAACAACAACCATTAACTATAAGTTTGTTGAAGTAAATTATCTGCATAATAATCTAGGGTGAAACTAACTTGTAAAAGCTTTATATTTAAAAAATTTTATATTTATTTATATTATGTTTCCCATTACAATTCATAAGGTTATATGAGAATTTGTGAAATTATTTTTTTATTTTTAGGTGTAACATGTGAATCAAAGTGTTCTGCGGGTAAATTTGGCGCAACTTGTGAACAAAATTGTAACTGTAAAAACAATAGTTCTTGTGATCCAGCAAATGGACAGTGTTATTGCTCAAGAGGATGGCAAGGTAATGATTGTTCTATACCTTGTAGAGAAGGCTACTACGGTATTGGGTGTAGACAAAAATGTCCTGAAGTCTCTTTAGGTAACTTTACTACTTGTATTTTAGATGGTATATGTAACTTTTTATACTCTTTCATTTATTAGGTAACAAAACTTGTGATCATGTAACGGGTGAATACATTTGCCCACCTGGTTACCTTGGACTTACTTGCGAACATCCTTGTCCAATTGGCAAATATGGAAAAAATTGTCAGCAAAACTGTTCATGCAAAAATGGAGGCGATTGTCATCATGTAACAGGTACTTTTAATGTTTCATTACACATAAAGAACAGAAAATTTGAATTAATTCTTTATCTGTAATATACTTAATACGTAATACGAAAAAAGGCAGACAAGTTGAATAATATGGGTTACATAGGTAATGTAAATCATAGTTGATTCTCATTAAATATATTAAGGACTTGAGATTTTAAGATATGATTCAGCAGCAGTGGCGGCTTCTGATCTGTAACTTAATAGAGGCTATATTATTAATTAGGGTTAATAATAAATAATGTGTACACACTTGGCGAGCTGCCGAGGTCTGGGGGGGCAGTGATACCCCGGAAGTGCATCGCATATGAAATTTTTCGGGAAGTAAAAGTAATAAAAACATATTAATTGTGTTTGATAACCCCAACACTTTTTTAAATTTATTTTTATCTTCATTTGGGAATCTAAAAAAACTGAAATTGCTATTGTCTACTGTTCTTACGACATAAAACACAATACCGACTCTATTCTATTCCTACTCTATTCTATTCTAACTCACCTACAAAATCACCTTCAAGCACATTAAAATAACTTAGAAAACTATCATATTTTTATTGGAGATATAAACTTAGACATCCTACAAAACAACGAGTGTAGTATAGAATATATGAATATCTTAAATTAATTTGGCTACATATATCTTGTATTAATAATCACACTAGGGAACAAAATAATCAAAAATCCTGTTTAGACCACATTTTTATTAAATTTAAGGATAATGTCAATGATATAACATTACCAATAGTGTTACAAACAGATTACAGATTACAGATCACTTTACAACAATGTTGCAAATTATATTAAGTTGTAACAAAGAAAATGTCACAAATGATAAGAGAAAATTTATAAAAAACATAGACTACGTCAAGTTACAAAATATTATAAAAAATGAGTCTTGGGAAACCATATACGTAGAAAATAATGTCGAATCTGCAACAAACAATTTTATAAATATTATTAAAAATGCATTAAACGATTCAACTTATCTTAAAAAAATTAAGAGAAAAAATACCAAATTGACACCTTGGGTTACCAATGGATTAATTAAATCTATACATAAAAAAAATGAAATGTTTCAAAACTTGCAAAATATTATAAGAACCGAATAATAAATACAAAACAGATTCAAGGAACCTTTGGAAAACAGTCAACGAGATAAGCAAAACAAATTACAAGGATAATAATATTAGTTCAATAAAAAACGAAAATGACAAATTAATAACTGATATAAAAGAGATAGCTAATGAATTTAATACAACCTTTACTAACATGGGAGAAAATCTAGCCAAGAAAATAAACAGATATCCTAATTTCAAAATTGCTAAATATACAACTGAAAATTCTATGATACTTTTACCAACAGATACATCTGAGCTGAGACAACTAATAAATGAACTAAAAAATAAGAAATCTGCAGGTAGATAATTAGGTTTAGTGTGACAATAAGGTGAAAGGTGTTCCTTTTTAAAATAATATAAACAAAAACGTATTTGGGGGAAAAAATCTTCAACAATATCAAAGTCAATCGTTTAATAAGAGCGGCGCAAGCGTAGCGATGGTGTATCGAGAAATCGGCGGTTAAGTAGACGCTCCCTTTATATTACTATAATTTGAGGACCTACATTATTTTATTCAACAAAATAAATAGGCAATAAGCATTGAATTGCAAAAAAACATTAAATTTTGAATTACCTACACTAATAGGATTAGTAGATCAAAAATAATAAAAAATAATACATAAGAAAAAACGTAGAAATTGGTTAATAACTTCTTCAGAAATACAAATATTATATATGTATTTGGTGTCAAATTAACAAGGAAAACGAAAACAATACATAAAAACTAATTTTAATAGAGTTTGATTTTAGCAAAATCATTTGATATGTAATAAATGATATATATCTGATATATATCACCAAAAAATAAATAGCATGCTGTTTTACATCACTAAAAAATTATAAAGAAAAGATTAACATCATACATTAACAAATATAAATTACTTTGCAACAACCAGTTTGGATTTAGAGAAAATTTGTCCACACAAGATGCAATATTGGCATTAACTACTAAGATCTACTCTGCTCTGGATGAAGGTAAGCCATGCTTATGTACATTTTTAGATTTATCGAAGGCATTCGATACAGTTAGCCATGAATTGTTCTTAGATACATTAGAAAACAATGGTATTAGAGGTGTTACAATTAAGTTATTTAAAAGCTACTTATCAAACAGGCCACAACGTGTAAAAATAAATGAAGAAGTAAGTGAACCAAAGTGGATAAAATATGGAGTACCACAGGGAACAGTTCTAGGGCCCATTTTGTTCTCAATCTATATAAATGGATTATTTTCATTACGGAGCAGGGGGGAAATTATAGGATTTGCCGACGATACTGCCATATTCTATAAAGCAAATTCATGGAACGAACTTAAAATCGAAGCCGAAACTGATTTAGCTCTAATAAAGAACTGGTTTGAATATAGATTACTAACAATTAATTTTTAAAAAACGCATTACTTACCATTCAGCTGCAACAAATCAAATGAGCCATCTTTCAAAAGCCTTGATATAAATGTCCTAGGAAAGCACTGCACGATATTGCCCGAAGGAAACTTAAAATATTTAGGTGTTTTTATAGATTCGCATTTAAGATGGGATATACACATAAATTATATTATAAAAAAACAGCAAACTATTATATATAAATTCAGGTACTTAAAAAATATTCTAGATTTCAACCAATTAAAAATACTTTATCATTCTCTTGTGGAAAGTCATCTAAATTATTGTATACTTGCATGGGGTGGTGTTGTTAAAACTCATTTAATACCTTTAGAAATCCTCCAAAAAAGATTTTTAAAAATAATGCTATCTAGGGACCCGATGTACCCGTCAAATCTATTATACATGGAATCAAGGTTATTCGATATTAGACAACTATATTACTATAATACAAATATAAACTACAATCGTGTTAAAAATATAGGAAATTTACCCTCTCACACGTATGGTACTAGAAAAAAAAAAATGTATACAATACCGTTCATGACAAAAACTATCGGGCAAAGGTCCTATACCTTTTTAGCTCCAAGGGCGTACAACACTTTACCTAGTGAGATACAAAATAAAAGCAACAAATATTCTTTTAAAAAAATACTAAAAGATTATATACTTAAACATCCAAGGCGTCTAATTAATGATATCATAGATCTAAAAAATAATTAATTAATTCCTGTGCATGTGTGCGTATGTGTGTATGTAGGTATGAAACTACGTGTACAAGTGCATATATTATGTAGATGTGCTAAATAATAAAAAAATATTCTTCTGATAATTTTAATAACTAGCACCTATCATATTAGTGTTTATATTGCTACTTATTATAGTTTATATTGCTACTTATTATACAGGGTGTCCCGATTTTAAACCGACAAACTTCGGGTACAGAAAGTTCACATGAAATTATGACATACCCCTTCTAACATTTCTTCTCTATCGAGCCTCCTAACGGAGATACAGGGTGTTGAAAATTCAATTTATTTTTTGTTTTTTTCTTTAATAACTTCCACAATATTAAAGATAGGGAAACCAAACTTGGTACACATAGTTAGGTTGTGAGGGTCCATCTTTGCTATGGTTCAGAGTAAAACTGAGGCGCGCCAGTGGCGTGCGGTGTGGTCACGTCGACATAATTTTAAGGAAAAAAGTGTGTGCACTAATTTTTTTCGCAATTCTGATCAGATTTTCATAATTTACGGTTAATTTTCTAAAAAAACTTGCTCATGTAGAATTTTGACTGAGGCATTAGTTTTCGAGATATTTGCGTCTGAACAAAACGATGCACCAAAAACACAATTAATTATAGGCCTTTCAAAATTATTTTCAATCTGATTTTCGAAGAGATATACTGAACTGAACTGTGAATTTAATGTTTTTAATGTTTTTATTCTTTTGCAATGAGGCGTCTTTAAGGCCTTTTGCAGTCAATATTATTTCTGTCAAAAGAAAAATTTGTTTGTTACGAAATTGCATAAACAAATTATCAACATCCAAATATCAAAAAAATCAACACCCAGTATTTCCGTTAGGAATGGCTATAAAGAAATTTTGGAAGGGATATGTCGTGATTTCATCAGAACTATTCCCGACATGATAATTGTGTTTTTGGTGCATCGTTTTGTTCAGACGCAAATATCTCGATAACTAATGCCTCAGTCAAAATTTTACATGAGCAAGTTTTTTTAGAAAATTAACCGTAAATTATGAAAATCTGATCAGAATTGCGAAAAAAATTAGTGCACATACTTTTTTCCTTAAAATTATGTCTACGTGACCACACCGCACGCCACAGGCAACTCTGAACCATAGCAAAGATGGACCCTCACAACCTAACTATGTGTACCAAGTTTGGTTTCCCTATCTTTAATATTGTGGAAGTTATTAAAGAAAAACAAAAAATAAATTGAATTTTCAACACCCTGTATCTCCGTTAGGAGGCTCGATAGAGAAGAAATGTTAGAAGGGGTATGTCATAATTTCATGTGAACTTTCTGTACCCGAAGTTTGTCGGTTTAAAATCGGGACACCCTGTATAATGTCATTTGAAGAAGTTCTTAAAAATTCTAAATATCTAAATGTGTTAGTGTTAAAAAATTTATGTTGTATAAGTCTACATTTATTTTATTTAATTTTATTATACTTAAAATTAAAAATATATTTCCGTGTCATTTACATTGTAATCCAAAACAGGCGTTAAGTCACTTATTGGTAAATCGTATTTATTTGCTCATAACTTGTTCTTTATATTGTTTATTGGTTGTACATATATGTTTTGAGTAAATAAATATTATTATTATTATTCCTCTTGAAATATATTTTTCAAAGTTCACAGTACTAACAGTTTTTGCAAAAATTTTAATTATTATACATATATTAGGGTAAATAAATAGTCCATGGGAACCACAACACATGTAAACGTAGTCTTATTAAAATAAATAAACACCACAACGGGCAATAAGCACAATACCACATGTGAACGTAGTAAACTGCATCGAAAACAAATTTACGGTTGTTTTTACCCGACGAGTTGATCATGTGTGAGTTTGTGGACACGAGTGAAACAACTGATTCTCAACTCTCAACTGTGATTGTGGAGCGTCTAGCCTCCATCACGTGGTAAAATTTACTGGATCATTGATAGACCACTGTGTTGCTGCTGTATTTAATTTCCTAACTTTGAATGCTTTGCATTGAGAGCAGAGTGGATGATGCGACTCATGCGCTTTCGAGAATAAATATATAAATAATGCGGGCGCTTCGGGTGGATATTTAGGGGAGCATTGGTCGTAAAATTAACATATTATTTCAATAGGTCCTTAAAGTCAAGTTTAACCATAGCCAATATTCATTATTCTACTTTGGCTAGAGGAGGCTAAGCCTCCCAACCGGAGGCTTAGCCTCCTCTAGCCGTTGCCTCCTATAATAATAATAATAATAATAATAATATTTATTGTATAATATTGTATATTTATTTTATTGTATAAAAGTTAAGAAACCGCCATTGTTCAGCAGGTATTAAATATGTTTTTTTGTACTGATATATTATTAAAATTAACAAGTTAACTGCCGCGCTAAATTTTGGAAATTAGTTCAACAGGCCAACTGATTTTTTCCATTCCGTATTAATAGTAAAATAGTTTCGGCTATGATATTTTAAAAAATATATTTTTTTTTTTCGAAAAATACTACATTTTTTATTGCCGGTCCATAGGGACCGACGTGACGTAGGCAAACTTTAACCTTCTGCGCAAGCCGTCGTAAAGGGTGCTATGAAAATGTTACCAAGAACGAAGGGCGAGTAGCTGCAAAAAATAAAAGGCAAAAAGTTAATACACAGTGCAGGGACTGTGAAGAAGATCCATTTTTATGTCTGGAATGCTTTAACAGACTGCATAAATAGATAGTTGTAGAGAAAATATTTTGTTTGTTTTATTTCACTTTGTAAATTACAATTCGTTTTTACAAATTTCTAGGCGCAAAATGTTCGTACGAGCCATGCCGGTCCATTTCCATAAGCAAAGATGCGTTATACGGGACCGACGGCGTGTTGGAGTAATTTAAAAATCGTGCATCGTTGCCGGGCCGATGGGACCGTCACGACAAGAATGGAACATCTAGTGCCGGTCTCTATGGACCGTCATGGCAGTTAACTTGTTAATTTATAATTATAGAAAAATTAAAAGTAAAAAATGTGAAAGAACCGTGACTAACCATTACATATCTCTCCTGAGTTTGAATCTCGGATGAATCCGCAGTGGCGATGCCCCAGGGAACAGTTATATTATATGTGTCAAGCAATATTCTGTCTTTGAATTTTAAATGTCAACATGAGAGTTAATTAAATTTTAACATCATGGAAATTTAAATATAGAATATTACAATTTTAGTAATACATATACTGTTTCTCTGTGTTTAAGCAAGTGGGTGTTTTGTGACGGATTCACTTTTAACTACTCGTATTTATTGCTGTTTTGTTGGTTCAAATCAAAGAGGTTGGAAAATATACAGGTAACATATGTAAAATTTTACAATGCGCGAAGGCTGCCAGTTTTCCGCGGGGTGACTTAGGTGGGGGAATGCCACTGCCACGAACTGATGTGACAACGTGACCGGCGAAGCAACGAGCTCGGATTTTAATTGGTGGATGATAGGAGTGGGAAATTGGCAGGATACGCAGTTGTATTTGATCTTAATCGCCTCTCCAGTTACCGAAATAACCCCCGGAAAATCCTAGGATTTTGTGTTAGGTAGAGAGAGACGAGGACATACAGTTTATTGTTCGAACCACATCAAGGACTTCGATAATTCTCTATCCGTCTAATTCCGAAGCAAATCAGTAATAAATTTTTAATTTGCCTCAGGATGGATTCGAACCATCAGTCTTTGCAACCGACCACTAGTGATCTAGTCGTCTTAAATCTATGGTTCAAATAAACTTTAATGTAGCTACTCATTAAGGGAAATTATGTTATATGTGCCTTGAAAATTTATGACTTTCTTTCTTATTTAATACTTGTATTGGTCCTTTGTTTATAGTAATTTAATTTTTTTTTATTTCAGGTGAATGCCAATGTTTACCTGGATGGATAGGTGATAACTGCACAATTCCCTGTCCCTCCGGAAGTTTTGGAATGACTTGTAGTCAGCATTGTAAATGTTTAAATGGAGGAGAATGTAGAAGAAATGATGGTGTGTGCAGATGTAAACCAGGGTACACTGGAACGCAATGTACAGAAAGTAAGTTAAGATTTATGGTCTTTTATTTTTTATTTATTTAATATTTATTGCCTAACAGTAGAAGACTATTTTCAGCGTAAAACAAAATTAGAATTAACAGTAATTCAACTACAAAACTAACAAGATAGAAGTAGAGAAAAATTGTTTTAGGCAACAAAAACAAAATTTATCACTATAACAGACTCAATACTCAATACTGAGTACTGAATAATGTCGTGTTGATTAAGTTAAAATTATCCTATTAATATAGCCAATAACTAAGCAAAGTCTTTATAGACAATCTGAGTTTTTCTTTTTATCGTGTACTCTCACAACTTTGCAACTTAGCACTACAGTTTTGGTTTCATAAATTTTATTTTCATTTAATTAATGCAACCACACAATGTTCGACTACAGTATGAGTAAAATAAAAATATTGGCAATAATTCTAAATAATTTTTCAGTATGTCCTGAAGGATATTATGGCGATCATTGTATGACGCCTTGTGAATGTGCAAATGACAATTTTATTTGCCACCCAGCAGATGGCTGTATTTGTAAACATGGATTTACAGGAGAAGAGTGTGATGAATCTAATATTTTGGGCAGAGTACAACAACCTATCGATCAAGAAGGTGGTTATGGCATTGTCATAGCGGTCATAATGGTGTCAATAATATTTATAGCGATAGTTGTTCTACTTGTTTTCTACTATAGACGGCGTGTGGCTAATTTAAAAACAGAAATTGCACATGTTCAATATATTGCTGATCCAACTGGATTTTCCCCAGGTATTTGGTTTAAATCTCATATCAGCTTTATAATTCATCTATTTTATGTTTGGGTTTCAGATCGCAATCATTTTGATAATCCAGTGTATTCATATCAAGGTGGTGGTAAAAGAGATAATGAACAGTTGTTAAATAATTCTACAAAGATATATAATAACTTGCATAAACCATCAAATACAAATTTGGAAAGGGCTCGTCTTGGTATTGCATGCTGCTCTACTGATGACGATGATTTAACCAAGGGTTAGTAGCTTTAATATGCTGTTCATTTATTTAGAATTTTGCAAATTACAAAAAATTTAAATCAATTTACACAGGTATGTACGAACCAACTGTAGATGAACTGAGAAGTTTAAAAAACAAAGATGCAGATGCAACTAATCCCAATATCTATCATACCATTGAGAAATTGGACGATCATGTTTACGATGAAATAAAACAGAAAGACGTTAAAGATATTGGTAAGTATATATAGAAGTATATATATTAGTAACTACATTTTACATTTTTATATAGGTATTTCCAAATGGAAATAATCAAGTAAGTTTATTGTGGCTTTTCATATTTACACAAACAAAAACATTAATTTGCTAATAAAATAAAAGAATATTTTGCATGCTGCTTTTTCAAATTTCCTACAAATTTAATTTTTTTTATTTTTTAGTTTTTTTTATATTATTTGCAATAATTTTTCAATAGCATCAAAGCGTTCATCTAAAATTATTCGTAATATATTTATACACGATTAGGTCTTTGTTTAGACTCGATTTATTTGTGCCAGTAAAAAGCAAGTATGACACTCCAGTGAGAGGTTTGTTTCGGCAACTGAGATAAAGACAATATTACTTAAAGAAACGTATGCGTCTGTCTCTACATTCTTAATCTTTGTCTGAAGTAAAACTCAAATGGCGAAGATGCGTGTGATTGGTTGAACACTAAGAAATAATAAATAAATTAGTCAATGTCTTTTAAATCCGTGATTTTACTTGAAATTTGCTGTAATGAAGGTCATGTTATTGGACTGTCATTTACTAAAAGTAAATATCTAGAGACCATAGGAGTACGCATAGAAAAGTTGGGGAGGTTAATGGGTATCACAGCCCCATTTTAAAAAATAAAAGAGTTATTAATAAAAACAATTTTCAAAATTTAAACTTTAATACCCTGTATAAGGAAAACTATGTGCCAAAATAAAAAATCACACTATAAAAGTCACATTATTTTCGTCCAAAGAATCTGTGGTTAACGGCTTGACGTGCTTTCTCTTAACACCCTGTATATCATAAAAGTCAGTTCACATATTCGAAACAATAACCAGTCATTTTAGAAAAGCCGGCCACACGTTGAGCACCAATTGTAATGGAGAACACGTTAACATTTTAAAGAAAAACGTTTATTATTAACTAGGGACAAAATTATTAACTAATACCATTATGCAAAAGAAATATAAAGTTAAAACAAAACTAAACTCCACTGACTATATGAACTGAAGGATCAGATTCGTCAACTATGCTATGGAATTTGAAGTGAAGTGGCATAAGAAATATTTATATGAAGCAGCACGTTGTCTATCTGGGTCACTCGTTAGTAATACCACAAATCAGATTGTGGATAAGTAAAAATATGCTAAATGCTCTACTTTTGTCATTTTGTAATCTTCCTTTTAATACAGGGTGAATCATAAAGAATGGAAAGTAGAGTAACTGGAGATTCTTTGGTTCAAAATATGAAGATTTAACCGAATATGCTTAAGTGAAATACCTATTCCTAGTTAATGAGATGAGAGAGGTGTTGAAGCACATTTTTTAAATAATTTTTCTAGTATAACTCGAAAACTATGTGACATATCAAGTTCAAAATCGGTGTTTCTTGTTGTGAGAAATCATAATTTCATATTAGCATTGACCTCAATTATACAGGGCGTCACATACAGTGCATTAAATGAAAAAGATGTGGTTTATTTTTTTAGAGAGTAGCTGAACAGCCATCTTTATTTAAAATTATAATTAATGTGTTCGCTAATTCTAACTAAAAAAGTTATCTTGTATTAAGTCACTAAAATCAACCGTTCTTGAGGTATTTAATGATTAAAAGTTAACTAAATTACATAAATATGACATGGTAATTTCATTATGTAATTCAGTTAACTTTTAATCGTTAAATATCACAAAAACGGTTGAATTCAGCGACTTAAAACAAGATAACTTTTGTACTTAGAATAAAAACGGCCGTTCAGCTATTCTCAAAAAAAAAAATAGAACACATTTTTAATTTAATGTATTGTATGTAACGCCCTGTATAATTGAGGTCAAGACTAATATGAAATTATGATTTCTCACCACTAGGTATCTCATTAACTAGGAACATTTTACTGAAGCATATTGGGTTAAATCCTCATATTTTGTGCCAAAGAATCTCCAGTTACTCTATGTCCCATTCGTTATGACTCACCCTGTATATTTAAAAATAGACTAAAATAAATTCTCACTGAGAATGATTTATATTGAATTGAGAATTTCTACCAAATTGCTTGGGGATTTTCTTCTGCCCACATATGATCATATATTGCGGAAATTTACAATAACTTCATAATTAATTAACGCACCAGCTTCATCCGTAAATAGAACATTCTCAAAAATATGGAGATCTTGATGGCATTGCATGCGCATCCTTTGAGAATATTAAAGCCTGGGTTGTAAGTTCTGCAGTTTTAGCGCTTGAATACGTTGCAGATGGTATAGTCGTAGGAGCTATATTCGTATAGAATTTTGCAAACACTGCTTTTTGGCAGGCCTTCTCATAACATATTTTTCTACTGCTTATTCCTGGGTCATGTTGGCATTACATGTATCAAGTAGCTAAAGCAGGTTACTAAATTAAGTAACTAAATTTAGTGTACTAGAGCGAGTAGTCAGGTGAATAGAAATCATTTCTAAACGTACTTGATTTAGTAACCTGCATTAGCTATTTAATACGTATAAATTACCCTTTAGCTAGACGTGTTACAACCTGCACCAAAACTCCTTCCTCCGATTCCGGATTTCGGGTAATAAAAAAGTTTAATCTTGAAATAGATATAAAGCACACGGCTTTTGACAGTAATTGTCCATGTTACAGAAGAATGCTAAAAAATCGAAGTAGTAAAATTGAATATCTAGATGGAGAAGAAGCATAGCAACGAAAACATGAAATGACAAAAAATATCTATGTTCAAAATATGCTTGTAGGCCATATCAATGTAAGATCAATAAAAAACAAATTTTGGAATATTAAACAGTTTTTACTACTATATAATTTTGACTTGCTTGGGATCAGTGAAACATGGCTTACACCAGAATATAACAGCAACTTATATCATGTGCCAGGATATACATTTACGAGGCTAGATAGGACACAAAATATAGGTGGTGGAGTAGCGTTATATGCAAAAGTACAGTTAAAATGCAAGACTATCAATCAAGTGACAAATAACAATAACGGATTCGAACAGATGTGGATTGAGTGTACCTATAAGGCAAAAAAATTAGCTGTAGGAGTTATATATAGACCTCATAGACAGAACTCTTATACACAATTGGAAGAAAGTTTTGCAGAAATATGTTATAGATATGACCACATTTTATGCATGGGGGACTTAAATGAAGATCTACTTCTTAAAAACAAACATACTGATAATTTCCACACACTACTAGAGACATACAACATGAAACAATTAGTCAATAATCCAACACGTATAACAACCACAACAGAAACACTCCTGGATATCATATGCATAAACAATGACTGGATTTGCATAGACACTGGTACAATAGATGCTGCTGACTTGGCTGATCATGAGGCAGTATATGCAGAACTCCAGTTCGATATTGACCAAGAAGAGAATAATCGATGTTATAGAAATTTTAAAAACATTACAGCAGAATATGGTGTTCCACAAGGAACGGTCCTAGGGCCAATTTTATTTAACATCTATATAAATGATCTTTTAAAAATGCCATCTAAGGGAAAGATTCTTAGTTTTGCTGATGATACTGCCATTGTATACACCGAGGACTCATGGAGTAAAGTAAGAAGTATAGCTGAAGAAGACTTTGCAGTAATTAAAAAATGGTTCAATACGAATTTACTCACAATAAACTTCAGCAAAACCAGGTATCTTCCCTTTACATCTTATCAAAGCCACTTACCCAATTTTGGTCCACTAAATATTGATACGGGAAAAGATAATGATAAAATGCTTATCGAGGAAGCGGAGTCGATCAAATATCTAGGTATAATAATAGATAGGCACTTAAAATGGGACTTGCAAATAAATAATATTATTAAAAAAATAAGGAGCCTTTTATCCATATTTAAAAATTTGAAACACTACCTAGACTTACCACAATTAAATGTATTATATTATTCCTTAATACAGTCCCACTTATCATATGGAATATTATCTACAGTAAAGATATATTATATTCAACAGAAAGGCTTTATAATGAAACGAAAAAATTAGACCTGCGTCAGTTATTCTGCCAAAAAATACTAATTAACATATTTAAAACCAGACAAAACATAAAATTCAGAGAACATACTTATAACACTCGCACAAAAAACTTACTCACAGAAAAACCTTACGCAAAAAAAACTATAGGTCAGAGAAATCACACTTATCTAGCCCCAAGGTTATTCGATATGCTGCCCCCTGAAATTAAAAATATTAAGTCGTATAAAATGTACAAAAGGCAAATTAAGCATTGGATAGAAACCACACAGAGACTACTGATACATCAATTAATCGACACCAAAACTTAGAAACAAATTGAACAATACTATCATGTTAAGCGACTTTACTTACCTGAGCGTAATAAATTTATATTGAACAAAAAAAAAAACAACAAATAAATAAATAATAAATTATTGAAAATAGGCATGTGACGATTCACCAAATGAGACATATTTATATTTACCCGATTATGAGAAAGGAATTAAGAATTAAATAAATAAAAACTTGGATAGATACGACATACTATACTGTTAGATATTAGTTAGTAAAAATACACAAAAATTATATGCGAATGTACCATTTCCTCACAACAAGTACTCTGTACTTAGTGAGAAAACCTATTGTTTATTTATATATATTAATATTAAGGAAACTGTTATAAACATTTGTATTTTCTTGAATTTTAAATAAACATTATTATTATTATTATTATTATTAACATGGACGAGTTCCAGAAAAAATGAATTGGGGACATATATATCATCTCGAGTCGATAGATGACAAGGTTAATTACTTCAATGATTGTTTACTGTCACTAATAGATTTCTATGCACCTTACAAAGCAAGTAACCCAAAAAAATCAAAAGCCCCTTGGATGACCTACAATATTAAATGCATGATAAAAACTCGTGAGGATGCATATAAAAGATATAAGCAAACTAAAAAAGTAAGTGACAGACAACAATATTGCGAGTTGAAAAACTACATAAATGCGGCTATTAAAGTTGAAAAAAAACACTACTATGAACACAAATTAAAATTATGTATTAAAGACTCAAAACAATTTTGGAAAAATATGAGGGAGTGGGGTATGATAAGCAAGAAAAAGAAAGAAATGGTACCCATAGACTATTCCAGCCCCAACAAGATAAATGAACACTTTATAAATATTGCATCTGATATAACCTGTGACAATAATTTAAAGACAGTTTTTTTCAATGATAGCATTGATAACAGAGAAGATTTCAAACTACAATCAGTCAGCACAGAAGACGTTGAGAATATTTTATATCGAATAAAATCCAATGCCCTGGGTTTGGATGGTGTAACCAGCCAGATGCTAAAACTATGCCTACCTTTTTGTCGAAATGAATTATGTCACATAATAAACTACTCCCTGGAGATAGGCCGACTTCCACTCTCATGGAAGACAGCTAAAGTAATACCATTACAAAAAAAAGATAATCTGCAAGAATTAGACAATCTCCGCCCTATTAGTATCCTACCACCTGGTTCTAAAATGTTAGAGAAAGTTGTACATCAGCAGCTAACTGAATATGCAGAACAAAATAAGATACTACTACAGAGTCAATCAGGGTTTAGGAAAAACTATAGTACCACTACAGCCTTATTAAAAATTAATGACGACATCATCACTAGTACTGATAAAGGTATGATCACCGTGCTGATACTGTTGGACATGTCAAAAGCTTTTGATAGTATAAACAGTGAATTACTATTGTCCAAACTACATTATAATGGTATCAAAGGCATAGCATGGAAGTGGTTTAACCATTATCTAATTAATAGAAAACAAAGAGTCGAAGTAAAAGACGAAAATGGAACACAGCTATCGGATGAAGCTATCATCATATCTGGAGTTCCCCAAGGCTCTATATTGGGCCCACTGCTATTTAACTTATTTATCTCTGACATTGTCGAGGTTGTTAACAAATGTACACTACATTTTTATGCAGATGATATTCAAATGTTATACAGCTTCCATCCAAAAGACTTAAACGAATCAATAAATATCATAAACCAGGAATTACATAATATATTTGTCTGGACAACAAAAAATGGACTTAAAATAAACACTCAAAAAACTGTTGCCATGATTTTTGGAAACAAACACATAAAGAAATGTTATCAAATCGCACCTAGCATTAAAATGAACAATAATGTTATTAATATAAGTCAAGAATCCAAGAATCTAGGTCTCTTAATGAATGATCAACTGTGCTATGATAAACATGTTGCCTACTTATGTCAATCTGCATACATTGCATTAAAAGGTCTTTATCATGTTAGAGGATATATTTCCAAAGAGGCTAAACTTAAATTATGTGAATCACTTGTGCTTTCAAGGTTAAATTATTGTGACGCAGTATACGGCCCCTGTCTAACAGCGGATTTATCAAATAGACTACAAAAAGTACAAAACTCATGCATTCGCTATGCCCTAAACTTACCATATAGAGAACACATAAGTCCTCATCTCTCACAATTAAACTGTTTGAACATGAAAACGAGAAGATGGATCCATCTGTGCTATAGCATTTAGTGTAATACAGCTCAACAAACCTAGGTACCTCAGTGAAAAAATAGAAAAAAGATCAGAAGCTCATGCAGTAGATACGAGAAACCGAGATACTACTTTAAGTGTACCCATACATCAAACGGAGTACTACAAAAGAAGTTTCGCCTACCAAGCCACCAGAATATATAATCAAATTCCAAAAGACCTAAAAAATAATAGTGTTATCAGTTTTAAGAGAAAGATTACACAGTTAATAAAAAGTGAATCATTTGTGATAAGCTTTTAAAAAGTATTCTCCTAAGAATATGAATAGTATATAATATAGACTAATGTACAGAATTTTTTAGCCACGTATTTTAAAAAATCATACACCTAGTAGATAAGCTAATTTTGTATATATCTAATTATGATTATACGGCGTATGTCTTGTTTGTTAAAATACTACAGTACCTACATAAGCACTTTTGAGTTTTGGTCAGGATGAAAACCAATTCAAAATTGACTCCTTGACCTTTTTGTGTAAAGAAAATTGTACAATTTCCTTTCATAAATAAATGATATTATTATTATTATTATTATAATATGAAGCCGTCCACAATCCGATCTTTTTGGTGTAAGATAACCAATTTCCCTCAGACGTTGATGAAACGTGGCAAATAATTCTCTTGATGGAATGTCACGGTTCAGAAAGGCTTCGTGATAGAACTTACGGGCTTTACGAGCACTACCATTTGCTTTTCCATACCTACATGAAATGCATAGCCATTTCCAAAAAACCAGTAACTTGCCTTTTTTTTTTAATTTACCTCATTGGAGGATCCAAGTCAGACCATTGTTTTTTTGGTGACCACATCTGCCAGAGAAACCACTATTATTTTTGACATTAATAAATAAATACTTAAGCATCAAAGCATCTTATTATTTATATTAAATTTATTTATCTTAATTTTAAACTCGAAATTGTTTATTTTGTATTCTCTATATATTTGTTGTTTTATCTTTGTCAATTTTTTTAATTGTGGGTATGATACTGGGCGTTTTGCTTAGGGCTATATTGGCAATTTTTCAGTGCAATCAGATAATTTATTTATTTGCGCAAAAAAGTTGTTTTATATTGTAATATTGTAAATGTCTGGCTTTCAAATAAATTTATCCAACAAATTTAATGTATCCTAAAGATTGGATAATATAGAAATTGGTAAAGTGAATTTGACATTTAATTACGAAATCTAACCTATCATTTTTTAGTCTTGCATAAGTAACGTGTAGAAATTAATAAATCATGTTAGCCACAGGTGGTATTACTGTTGATTAAAGTTACTCGTTGAATTTTTAAGACTGCTTTAGTGAAGAATAGTATTTCCCGAATATATGAGTCCAGATTTATATCATTTGGCCCAACGAAAAATATTTTGGTAATTCTACTTTTAAAGTTTCTTAAAGAACAATTGAACATGTCCAGGCTGTTTCGTTTTCTGTGTTGAGAGGTTAAGGTAAATCCAACTACTCGGGTGGCTACTGCAACAACAATTGTTTTATTTTCGTTTCAGGTATGTACAGGGTTATTGTCTATGGATTATCCCATTTCAATCCTGAGATATCTTAATACTGATTGGAGATGAATGATTGATTTTTGACGCCCCTTGTATGTATGAACGACAAATAAAGGTTTGTTAATGCTTTTGTAATCTAAACGAAATATCATTTAAGAATCTTTTTCGTTTTTGTTTATATCTCCAATGGTTATTAAGATATCGAGGGTTGAAATTGGATAATCCATAGACAGTCACCCTTGTACATTGTGATATATGGCTCGCGCACTGCGTAGAGTTTTAACCTTCCATACTGTTATAAATCCATAACATCTCCCGTCTTACAATAAACATATTTTAGTCTACATGTAAATTACAATATTAACATATGTTTTAAGACCCAATATCTCAAAAACGGCTTATCCAAACATAGGCAAACTATATATTTTTGGAAACAGATAAATGTGCTCTTTAAACACGTCGATCCAGATACAGGGTGTTTCATTTAAAAACAATATAGCTCACGCACTGCGTAAAGTTTTAACCTTCCATACTGTTATAAATCCATAACATCTCCCGTCTTACAATAAATATATTTTAGTCTACAAGTAAATTACAATATTAACATATGTTTTAAGACCCAATATCTCAAAAATGGCTTATCCGAACATAGGCAAACTATATATTTTTGGAAACAGATAAATGTGCTCTTTAAACACGTCGATCCAGATACAGGGTGTTTCATATAAAAACAATGTAGGTTATGCAGAAATATTACATTTCCGATGTTCATTTGTGTATCTGACAATAGAATTCTATAAAATTTGTAGGTGTTACATTATCAAAAGTAGGTGTGATAAGAACCTTTCTCATCCATTTTGCATTTGATAAGCATCTTATTTCACTTTTTTGCAGCACTTTGTACCACACCATTGCTTTGTGCATGGGTAAGGAGACGATTTTATGTGGGTAAAATCCCAATTTTGAGCAAATTCTTTAAATTTATTTGAACAGAGTGCAGGTCCTCCATCTGATATAACCACTAGTGGTATACCCTGTCTAGAAAATATAGACTTAACGATTTCTAATGATTTCCACTGGTCAAATTATTGCCAAAGTTAGCTATGTCAAATACCTATAGTTATACAAACTACATAAACATTATTAATATTATTATCAAAATGCTACTTTTTCCCATGGCTTTCTTATCATAGGTTCAGGAGGATGTGCTCTTTGTTTTAATTGACGTGGAGAGCAAGGCAACACCACTAGAAATTACATTACAAAGGGAGAGAACGTTAAACTACTTGGGGTAGTGCTCGATGATACCTTAAGCTGGACAAGTCATATTGAGCAGCTGAATAATAAATTGTCAAGCTATATATTTATTTGCGAAGACTTAAAAATATTTTGGAAACTCATACGTTACTCACAGTATACTATTCACTCATCCACTCTCAAATAAGTTACGGGGTTATACTTTGGGGAAACTCTAGTAATGCAATACGAATTTTTCGACAACAAACAACCACTCTTCATTAAGCATGGCATAATGCCTCTTCCTTGCTTATTTATTTACTACTCATTGTTAGATATTCATAAAAATAGATATGCTTATGTAAGTCCTTCAGATTTACATAATCATTACACAAGGTCAGCAAATTTATTAAAGATGCCTAGGTTTCGTTTAACTAAATCCCTTAAAAATACGCTAGATTTGTATTTGTATAATAAACTACCTGAAAATATAAGACAATTAAATTTTCACAAATTCAAAAAGATAATGTAGTTTTTAATGAACTTAAAAAAAATTATATTGGAATAGTAGGTACATTATTAATTTTTTGAGATGGATAAACTTTGTGTTGTTTCCGTAGACGCATCATTAAAAGGTCTCCGATCGGAATCTGTTTAATGCAAGATGATAGGCCTGTGGCTTATGCATCTAGAGCGCTTACAGAATGTCAGATAAGGTACTCTTGCGTTGAAAAACAGACGCTCGCAGTTTTTTACGGAATACAGAAATTTCATCAATATTTAAAAAATCGATCAATGAATGTCCACTGAGGCTGCATCCTATATTAATACAGTTAAGTAAATATGATTTTACTGGCAAATATAAACTGGGGAAAATGTCAATAGTTGCTGATACTTTATCACGTAATTTAGAAAATCAGATTTATCATGAAAACTTTGATACAGAATTAGAAGCTCATATGTGGTCAGTAACTCTAAATGCATCAGAAAAGAAAGGCGTGAGTTTAGAGACGAAACAAAGACAGACTTGGACTTGTTTGTCTTTGGTGAAAAAGATGGTGAGGAAAGAGTGGCAGAAGGATTCCATGGGAGTTCCAGAGAGAATTGCTCCTTTCTATCAATACAAAGATGAAGTAACGGAGAACAACGGGTTATTATTAAAGGGTATAAAAGTCATTGTACCTAGAAGCTGAAGGGGTAATATACACTTCGCACATAAATTATGGAATAGGTAAAAAAATGAGTCAAGTTTATACATTCATATTTTTGTTAATGTTGAAGCAATCTTAATAATTTTTTTATTGCGGATAGGTCATTTCTTCTGCAGTTTAATACCGTATGTTCGATTTAACTCCGAGTTTTGTTATACAGGGAAACGCGAAAAGTATTAGGGCATGTAAATTCCCTAAAATTTCAATTTGATCTGTGGCAATTAGGAGCCTATGAAAATTTATTTTTATAAGTGTTTCAGTTACGGCCTATCCTATTGTACTCACTACGCCAAGCAATTTGCCATACGGTTCTTGGTAAATAAAAAATTGGCAATTCTTTGAAAATTGTTCTGTTGCTAATAACTGTTAAAAAACAATAATTTTAGTGGATTTTCTTCCATTTTCCTCTCACTAAAGAGTTATGAAACCAATATCGAGGTTAATAATACAAGTTGGAATAAAAATAACTTAATAAATTTGTTTAACAGGAAAACGAACGATAACAATAACAAAAAACTAAGCAATAATGCAAACTAATAACGGGTATTACCTTCCCTGGCATTTACTACAGTTTGGCATCGATTGAACATACTTAAAATTAAATCTCGAATGAACATTTGATCCACATTTTGTCAGGCTTCCAACAAAATAGTCTTAACAGGCAACAGAAAAATTTTCAAAGAATTGCCAATTTTTTATTTACCAAGAACCGTAGGGCAAATTGCTTGGTGCAGTGAATACAATAGGAGAGGCCGTAACCGAAACACTTATAAAAATAAATTTTCATAGGCTTCTAATTGCCACAGATCAAATTGAAATTTTATGGAATTTACATGCCCTCATACTTTTCGCGTTTCCCTGTATAACAAAACTCGTAGTTAAATCGAACATATGGTATTAAACTGCAGAAGAAATGACCTATCCGCAATAAAAAAATTATTGAAATTGCTTCGATATTAACAAAAATATGAATGTATAAACTTGACTCATTTTTTTACCTATTCCATAATTTATGTGCGAAGTGTATATTAGATAAATTACATGCTAATCATCCAAAAAAAGTTAAAGTTAGCGAATTTGTTCTGGTGGCCTTCAATTCTTAGTCTGTTAAGGATATGAACAGAATAGAATAGAATAGACGTTTATTTGACTACGTTACATATAAAGATACATTTGTAGCAGGTCATAAATTAAATATTATCAAGTTAATATTCAAGTAATTTAAAATAAAATTTACACATATATATTAAAAAACATATACACATGAACAGGTATTTATCAATTGTATAAACAAGACAATACTTACTACATATTAAAACAGATTTACACCAAGTATTGATGCTATAAGGGGTGCTCATATACTCTTCAGTTGAATAGAAGCAGAATTTAAGAATGATTTTTAATACTCTTTTTGATTTTGTGAAAATTTAATTGTCTTATATTTTCAGGTAGTTTATTATACAAATACAAATCTAGCGTATTTTTAAGGGATTTAGTTAAACGAATCCTAGGCATCTTTAATAAATTTGCTGACCTTGTGTAATGATTATGTAAATCTGAAGGACTTACATAAGCATATCTATTTTTATGAATATCTAACAATGAGTAGTAAATAAATAAGCAAGGAAGAGGCATTATGCCATGCTTAATGAAGAGTGGTTGTTTGTTGTCGAAAAATTCGTATTGCATTACTAGAGTTTCCCCAAAGTATAACCCCGTAACTTATTTGAGAGTGGATGAGTGAATAGTATACTGTGAGTAACGTATGAGTTTCCAAAATATTTTTAAGTCTTCGCAAATAAATATATAGCTTGACAATTTATTATTCAGCTGCTCAATATGACTTGTCCAGCTTAAGGTATCATCGAGCACTACCCCAAGTAGTTTAACGTTCTCTCCCTTTGTAATGTAATTTCTAGTGGTGTTGCCTTGCTCTCCACGTCAATTAAAACAAAGAGCACATCCTCCTGAACCTATGATAAGAAAGCCATGGGAAAAAGTAGCATTTTGATAATAATATTAATAATGTTTATGTAGTTTGTATAACTATAGGTATTTGACATAGCTAACTTTGGCAATAATTTGACCAGTGGAAATCATTAGAAATCGTTAAGTCTATATTTCCCAACTAAAAACACTATTCTTTGTAAGTAATTGCCTTCTTTCAATAACACCTCATTCGACTCTATAAGCAGAGCAGTGAAGAGACGAGGGGTCAAGCAGTCGATAACAAGGTGGATTGACTCAGCACTCAAAACCAGGAAAATACAAACAATGCTGGGCTCCTCGACAGAGGAGGTGTCGGCAACCAGGGGCTGTCCGCAGGGGGGTGTCCTATCACCCCTGTTGTGGTGTCTGGTTGTTGATGAACTCCTAGAATAATTAGAACAGCAAGGAATATATGTGCAGGGTTATGCAGATGACATCACCATCCTGGCAACAGGAAAATTTGAGGGCGTCACATCAGAAATGATGCAAAGAGCCCTCAAAACGGTAGATAAATGGTGCACCCAGGAAGGTCTATCCGTCAATCCAGGAAAGACCACAGTGGTAGCTTTTACAAGGAAAAGAAAAATCCAGAACCTCAAGAAACTATTTCTTCGGGGAAAAGAATTACAAATGAGCGGTAAAGCCAAGTATTTGGGACTAACTCTAGACACCAAACTGAACTTCAAAGCTCATATAGAGAAAGTGACCATCAAAGCCACGCGGGCTCTATGGGTCTGCAGACGAATGGTGGGCAAGAACTGGGGACTACAACCACGAATGGTACATTGGCTGTACCAAAGGGTTGTGATACCAATAATAACCTACGCCTCCCTGATCTGGTGGCACAAAGCTGGAAAAGGATAGTCGTTGAGGAAATTAAACAAGTTACAAAGACTTGCGTGCCTAGGGATAACGGGGCCATGACAACAACGCCTACCGCAGCTATGGAAGCGCAGAGGCCTACCTCCACTATATCTAGAAGTGGAGAATGAGGCATTGATAGCGACTTACAGGCTAAGAAACAACGGGTATGAGACCTTTCCAAGAAAAGGATATCATACAGAAATAGCCCAACAACTGGGAAAAAACCGACTACTTGAAATGCAGTCTGACAGAATCAGCACAACTTATAACTTCACAAAAACCTTCAGGGTGATTATACCTAATAGGGAAGATGAGGGCAAAAGGCAGATGCGAAGTCACCCAAATGATACCATATGGTATACGGACGGATCAATACGTCAAGCAGTACCGGAGCAGGAATTGCGGGAGACCAACCAGGGACAGACTTCAGTCAGAACCTGGGCAGCAATGCAACCGTGTTCCAAGCAGAAATAACAGCCATAGAGGCTTGTGCACAAGAAATGGTACGGTTGTCACACACTAACAGAAGAATCCGTATCATCACTGACAGCCAGGCAGCTCTTAGAGCTCTGGAGGCAGTAGAAATACGTTCCAAAACAGTAAGAAACTGCCTGAAACCCCTGGCGAAACTGGCGGAACACAACAATGTGCAATTGGAATGGACGCGAGGACACCAGGGAAATTCAGGTAATGAGAATGCTGACAGGCTGGCCAAAGAAGGAGCAAAAAAAGCCTTGATAGGACCCGAGCCGACATGCGGGATCGCATACAGCACCGCAAAAGGCGCAGTAAAGGACCTATTAAGACAGAAACACAACTTGCATTGGAGAGAGGCACCAGGAATGAGACAATCACTATTCTTAGGTGACCCATCCAAATCAAAAACTAACGAATTGCTGAAGCTGAGCAGAAGACAGCTAAGATGTGCAGTGGGTATCCTAACAGGACACTGCACGCTAAACAAACATCTCACCAACATAAAGGTGAAGGATGATCCAGATTGTAGGATGTGTGGTGAAGAGGAAACACCTCACCACTCATTCATATGTGAATGCCCGGCCTTAGCGGCGAGAAGGATTGCACATTTCGGTGAACCATCAGTGACACCGGAAGAGATAGCCAATGCTCCCATCGACCGTATAATCGCCTTCGTGGGAGGAACGGGTCTCATGGAATAGGGAGACTATGGGAGTACAATAAGCTTTAGCTTCAGTACAGCGGGCCAAAGAACCGCAACCCATAAGGAAAAAAAAAAAAAGTAATTGCCTTAATGGAGCTGTTTTATGTGCTACAGTTATTATATGGCCCATGTAGGTACTTTACTTTTAATACTTTGCTTACCTTTCATTATGCTCTTTAGTATTTCTACCTGCTATAATAATATCATCAATGTAAATTTCTAACTGATAAAGCCCATAAGGCGTCGCAAAGGTGCATATATCGCTACTTTCTTTATGTAATGTTATGTGCATGAACGGGTCTAAAGGCGCGTACTGACTTGAATGTACATGCGTTGAGTCGGGACGCACGCACATGCATGCGTGTGTAGCGACTCGGGGTATATTTGTAAATTTATTTTCACTTCACATATGCGTGTTGGCTCAGTCCTTTCCGGTCAGTTGTTTGTGTTCGTGATGGCAGAAGTTATTATTGCGGGGGCTGCTTATATGAAGATTTCAAATTTATTAAAAAAAAAAAAATAATAATAAAAAACCAAACAGATTCTGGATCCATGAAATATACAGAACCCAAAAACGTTTTGGGGGCTCTCAACTTTTACAATATTTGCATTCTGAACAGTTTCAAAATTTTGTTAGAATGTCGTCAGAGGATTTTATAATGTACCTATTCACCGGAAGAGAAAATGCTACTCGCACCAAACATGCATTCAGACTAACAAAACAACAAAAACTGGTCCAAACTGAGCACGCACGCACGATATGATTCCTTTGATGTGGCGAAAAAACCGACAGCCGATGGCTCGGACCATGTGCATTCGTGATGACTCGCGAGAGGTTAAACATGCGTTGAGTCGTTGCGAATGGCACGTCCAGATTTGAATGTGCATATGCGTGCGTCCCGACTCAACGCATGTACATTCAAGTCAGTACGCGCCTTAATGTGCAAAAGTATTTACAACTTGACAATTTAACTGTTAAGCGGGAAACTTTTAGGTACTTTCTAACCCATCTAAGGGGAAAATTCAACAACACAGTCAGGGATCGTTTACAAAGAGCCCTGAATGAGGTAGAAAATGGACAGACGAAGAAGGGTTAAAGGCGAGTCCACATAAAACCACTATCTCCCATTCACTAGAAGAAGGAACTTGGAGGGTCTGAGGCCTCTAAGAATACAAAACACGGAGCTGCAGATGTTGGGAGAGGTTAAGTATCTTGGAGTTCTCCTAGACTCCAAACTAACCTGGAACCAACATCTGGACAGGACTATACAAAGATCGGTAGCAATATTAGCAACATTCAGACGATTATATGGCAAGACATGGTGGCTAAGACCTGATATGATGCATTGGCTCTACACTAGGGTAGTCAGATCTACCATCACATATGCTGCGTTAGTTTGATGAACAAAAACAACACAATCAAAGGCGAATAGCAAGCTAAGCCGGGTACAGAGACTGGCTTGCATGGGGATTACGGGTGCCATGAAAAGCACTCCTACAGCAGCTATGGAGACCCTAGAAAGGAACATAGTAAAATTACTCTGGGTACCAGGACACTCTGGGATATCAGGCAATGAAAAAGCTGACGAACTTGCTAGACAAGGATCAACTAACACCTTTCTTGGCCCAGAACCTGTGCTGGGTATCTCCAAAAGCACTGCAAGGGGAGCTATTAGTGATTGGGTCAAGGACAAACATAACAATCACTGGAGAAATATCCCAGGAAATCGACATGGGAAAACACTAATTAAAAGCCCATGTCCCAAAAGAACCGAAGAACTGCTCACAAAGAACAGGATTCAATTGAGAATAATTACAGGACTTCTAACAGGGCATTTCTCTGTTAAGAAGCACTTGTACATACAATGGAGAAATATGATGGCGACCTAAACTGTAGACTATGCAGAAAGGAACCTGAAACAGTGGACCATATCATTTTCAAGTGCGAAGCAGGAGATATAATATTTACGGGCAGACTCAAACAGAACCGGAAACTATCCAAACTCGTTCAGTTATGGATATGTATCACTTGATTAGTGGTACAGAGTTACTGAAGTGGGTGGAGTAGATTACCAAAGGGAGAGCACAATAAGCCCAGGAGGCTGCAGTGCCCTCGGTGTTTAAACAGACGAGCCCTAGGTGGGAAAAAAAAACCATGTAAGGAAGTTTTAAACTGTTCTCGGATGCAAGTGGTACTCTTATGGCCAAATGCACTACCAGCTCCTCATCGTTATTCATTTCTGTACGATATTCTCCGTCTAATAGCCTGACACCCTTATTTCTATGTGAAGAGTCACATTGCTTCCACAGTTAGTTAGTTTGTGCTGCTTCCTGCCACTGACATTTCTTTAGACCTCTATTCTTTGCCATTTCATTTTTCAACGTCACTTTAGGACTGCATCTAACGTGTTTACATTCATCTGCAGGAGCCTCTCTCGCAATGCATTTGATTCCACTTCTAATGTCCCAAATTCGCATGATTTTGACTTCGACTTCAGTTTTGTTACAAAATCAATAATGTGTTCTCCTTCTTGTTGCTTCAGTGTAAATATTTTATGCCTTTCATAGGATAAATTCCTTTGAGGTAGAAAACGTTTTGAAATTTACGTGTTAATACGTTTATTTCATTTATTTTGTCGTCTCGAACACATATGTAGATATTATATATTTTTAACGCCTGCTCACCAATTAAATGCAAAAGCAGGGCGCATTTCACTGCTTCAGATTTAGCAGTTAATTATGTTGCCACAAGATACGTATTGAAACATTATTTCCATAATCGCCAGTTTTCTGTGATTTTTTCATCCATCGACAAAATATGAATGACTCTAGAATCATTTTCTTCTTCACTGTTTCTTTTTACTATATATTTAATACTTTGCAGTTTGAACATATTGCTTCTTTATACTGGCCCTCAAAGTAAATCACTAAGACTGCGCCACGTTCTGTGTTGAGAGGTTAGAGTAAAGCAAACTACTCAGGTGGCTACCGCAGTTGTTTTATATCCGTAATGTAATTTACACGAGAAGCACAAAATCTTTAAAAAAATTTCTGGACACGCTCAAATTGTTGTTTTATGAACATTATACATTGGAGACCATATCATTGAGGCAGACTCCAAATGTGGCCTCACAAGAGAGCCATACACACATTTAATAGCTTCCACAGAGAATTCACTACAGTAGTCCCAATATGTCGCCAATTGAAATGCTCTGACATATGAAGAAAAATGTACGTGCTATTCCTGTTAGAACACTTCCTGAATTAAAAGGGAAACTATCTGAAATTTGAAGCTCATTTACTGCCGAAGATTGTAAAGAGTTAGTAGATGCCAAAGCAAAGTCGAGCAATTCTGAAGCAAAAGGGAGATGTTACGCAGTGGTAAAATCACCTATTTCCCTAGTAGATTCTTGGGCCAAATCGATTCATTATTATATTTTTTAAGTTTTGCTTTATGGATATATCTAGTTTTCTGATATTAAATTGAATAAAATATGTTTAATAAAAATGTCTTAAACTATAATAATAACCTTTGAATTCAATATAGATTATTCTTTTGTGTTTACCAATGTTTTTCTAAAGTATACTGTGGCGTATCTGCCACTTTTCCTTTTTTATATTATTATTTTCTTGTTATTCTTTTATTCTATTACTATTTTACTATTTACTATTTATTTAGAAGTTTTATTATTACATTACATTATTATTAGATTTAACAACAAAATTTTAATAACTTGATTTTGCTGCAATTGCTGCTGCATCTAGGTAATTATGGGATATAAATTCTGTATGCACCGGGACTTAAAAGATAGAAAACATATAGTAATAATAAAAATAAAAATATGAATTTTAAGTTTTACAGTACCTATATAAATTAAGAAGTTACATAATAGCATTAAGTTTTATATTTCCAAACTTAATGATAATAGGTACCTATTAAGAGTGAATGAAACAATACAAAGTGAGCATGCAAAACATGATGGAGTTAATTTGATATAATATAAGCAAATAAGTCGTAATTCCGTACAACATATATTTTACATAACTTACTAAACTGTTTAGGACTATTTTACACTTAATGGTAGTAAATTGTAAAACTTTGGGACTAAATAATTCTTAAATTTTTTGTTTATGTTTGTCCTGCTTTTAGGTTAGGTATTATAAATGTTGATTTACTCCGACTCTGGTGTTATAATCATGTGTAATATAATGTCTTACTTTCGTGTACTTATGCATACATAACAAGTGGAAAGGATGAATAGGCTGCGAACATTACATATCTTTTCAGAATATATTAATTGTGTAGAGTATAATCGGCTCTTTTTATAAACTATTTTAAGGATTGTGTTTTGTGCAACAGCAAGCTTTTTTAAGGAGTTGGTGTATAGACCCCCCCATGCCATTCTGTTATTCTATTTCCATAGATCTCCCGCCATCTATCTATCCATGTACAAAAGTAACAATAAAATGAGAACAATAAAAAAAAAAGGAAAAGTGGCAGATATGCCACATATACGTATTTATATTAATGCAAATTAATAACTGGACCAAATGATATGATTCTTTACTTAAACCGGCTAAAACATAACTTACCATGTTAAGTTCGGGCAACTAACTAAAACAGTAAAAAAAAACAGAAAATGGTATAGGTCCGAACACTTGGTCATATAACAGCAAAAACACAAAATATTCAAGTGTTCGGACGGATAGCCTTGGGGCCATTCATCCGATTGGTCGAATATCTAGTCACTGCCATGATTTCTAGGCCCTATGCTATGCGCTATGGTTATAAAAGTATACGTTTTAATATTGATACAAAATATTGACTGGGCCAAATGGATATAATTCTAGGCTCTATACATGCTATGGTAATATCAGTAATTCTTTAAAATACATCCTGCATGTAACTCTTTTATTTCTAGTTGCATGTTTTTTGTAAGTTAAATACTTTATGATAATAAGGGCCCCTAAAAACTATTCCATGCTGAACTCAAATAAACAATTATGAATTATAATAATAAGATAGGTCAAGATTCTTAGTCAGAAAAGAGGATTTTACTGATGACAAAAGTACTTACTTTTCTACCATTGCCATAAATATGAGTGAAAATATTGTTGTTCGCCTGGAATCGATACTATTACCACTAGAATCATTAAAACCATTCATCAATATATACTTCTACCTTTAAAACATATACTTAATAAACTTAACTTTTAAATCTGGTATAGTTCCAACTCATTTCAAAATATCAATAATTAAGCCAATACATAAATCAGGAAGTAAAACGGAAATAAATAACAAAAATAACTATAGACCAATAAATCTTATTAACAATTTTACAAAATTTTTCGAAAAATGTCTCAATTTCTTAAAACACAATATATAGGCCAGTCAATAAAACCATCAAACATCGCAAACGCGCATGTATCTACGATTGTTTTATATGTTATTAGGACCCCTGAAAGTCGTATAAACCCAAGTTTGCAACCCTGAAAACCCTGTGCTACTCCCGTGGTGCTCGAAAAACTGCGAAATTCTGGCACTTGTTGCATTTGTTTGGAAAATAATAACTTAAGGAAGCGTCTTTCGTGTATCTTCATACTATACTTTTGTAAAGCAGCGAATTTGCTACAATTTAAGCCCAACCAGAGGTCTCTAGGTCCATTGGTTGCAGAGATACAGCCAGTGAAAGATGGGCAATTTTTTCTAAAAAGTGAAAATTTATCGGTAGGGTCATTTTCTAAGACACGTGCCGGCTAAACTAATGCTCCTATAGAAAAGTCATGAGAAAGGAATTTGTAGAAAATTGAATTAGCCTCAATTTAATCCCAAAATGGTGCCTCTAGGCCTCATAGTTTCCTCAGAAACTAAAAAATAGTAAAACATCGGATTTTGGGAAAATGATGAAAACATTGTACTGATTAATGTATTTCTTTAAAAAAAATTGCAAGAACTTGAATTTAACATAACGTAAACATAAAATAAACAACGTAAACATAAATGTAAACTATAAAATACTATTTACACAATCACATATGTTGTTGGGTCATCCATATCCTCGTCCTCCCCGTCCAGGACGATAGGGGAGGCGTTGCCACAACTTCAACCTTGGCAAAAGGAGCACAGGATAGAGCACTTAAGCCCTGCCTTTCTGCAAGTGCACGGCCCTAAGCACCCTTTCTTGCATTTGCAAGCCACCATTTTAAGCAGGGTTTTAGGAGCGGGCTCTGCGCACATTGTGACTATCATGAGAATTTGTTCGATGGTAGCCCATCCCCAGTCACACGGGTTTTTATCGACCCCCAACCATTTTTGCACCTGGTGATAGGTCCTCCAAAAATGATATTTTGCAGCTTTTGTGGTGGCGGGGAGGCGGCCGATTTTACAAATGCTGAGTATCGCAGGGTGTTCAGCGTTCCCTCATCTTCTCCGTAGAGGTTCATCAAGATTTTCTCGCCAGCATTTCCTACTTCTTCCTGGTTGGAGTTTGGATGAAGGAAAATGCTGGCGAGGTATATTCAGTAGGTTTTCTTTTGAAGACATTGCACCACTTCATCTTGCCTTGCCAGAAAAGGGCAGAGATGGTGTCACACCCACTGATGGCATGCAGGAACAAAACTGTCTGTGGTACCTGCATTTCTCCACATGTGAAGGAATTTGCTGGATATTGGGCGCACTCTGACCCATCTCTGCCGCCTTTCTGGAAGTACACATTTGTATGTAGAAAGCTTAAGCCGTTGAGAAGGATCAGTAGGTCGACGTCCTCTCCAATGATGAAAACTTGGTCGAATGATGAGCTCTTGGAGAGGGCAGTCCTCACTATATCAGCATCGGCGTCTTCTTGAGATTGATGTACCTCGATACCCGGTCTCTCAAATTCATGGTGATCAGTCGGCGTTTGCTAGATTCATTTGAGAGCAGTTTTGTTTGGGGCACTTTGATGGGTGTTGATTCATCAAACAAAATGTCACTGCAGGAGGGAGAAGCAGAGCATCGCAGGCGTTCAGCTGATTTAGTGCTCCTCATAGCTGCATCTTGTGGCTTGTGGGTATCCATCAAAAACCACAGCTACGTTTTTGCCAAAGCGGTTGACAACGTAGCTGACGTATCCCGCCACAATGGCTCTGACTGAATCATATATATATTCAACATATTTCATTTTAAATAAAACAAGAAAAACGGTATGTAATTTTGTTTGTTTAATGAATTTTCGGTATTTGTTTAGTGTATGTTTATTTGAAGCCATACATCTAAAAATGTAAAATTCCAATTCTTGCACGTTTCTTTAAAGAAATATATACCAACATTATTCAGTACAATGTTTTCCCAAAATCCGATGTTATACTATTGTTTCGGTATTGAGGAAACTATGAGGCCTAGAGGCTAATTCAATTCTCTACAAATTCATTTCCATGACTTTTCTCTAGGAGTATTAGTTTAGCCGGTACGTGTCATAGAAAATGACCCTACCGATAAATTTTCACTTTTTAGAAAGAATTGTCCATCTTTCACTGGCTGTATCTCCACAACCAATGGACCTAGGGAGTTTGCTTTACAAAAGTATAATGAAGATACCCGAAAAACGCTTCCTTAAGTTATTATTTTCAAAAAAAATGCAACAAGTGTCAGAATTTCGCAGTTTTTCGAGCACTACGGGAGTAGCACAGGGTTTTCAGGGTTGCAAACTTGGATATAAACTACTCTCAGGGGTCCTAATAACATATAAAATAATCGTGGATACATGCGCGTTTGCGATGTTTGCCTTTTCTTGTCTCGATATTGACTGGCCTAATATTATCAAAAAATTAATTTGGGTTTACTGAAGCTCTAAGTACAAGTGATGCAATGTATGCATGTGTAAAAGAAATAATGGACCATCTGGATAATGATAATAAATGTATCGCAGTTTTCCTAGACCTTGCAAAGGCATTCGACACAGTTTCTCATGATATACTTCTTAATGTACTGAGTAAGTATGGAATAAGTGGAACTGTGTTGGATGTCATTAGAAGTTATCTATCAGAAAGAATAGGTACCGTAGAACTTCGGACGATTTTTTGGTTTTTTTGCTTACACCTTCTTCAAATTAAATCGAAGAAGTCTAAATCTTCTATGATAGCTTGCTCTATCCTTTATGAGTAGACTCTTTCACGAATTGAAGGAAAAAACTGTTTGCTTCAATTTTTTCTTTTCGATTTTTTGCTGTCCGAAGTTACCTCTCAATGTGGGGTAACTTCGTACGCAACTAGAAAACCTAAATAAAACAAAGTTAGATGCGCCTATAGTTAACTTCGGACAGTCAAAAATTTTTTTAAAAAATTTACAGCTGAAAAACAAAAAATGAAACATTTCTGCTGCCTTACAAATAAATTTATTATAAAATAAACAAAAACTTAATAAATACACAAATTTTGCAAGAAAAACGAAAGCAAATAACATTTCTAAAAAAATATATTCATAAAAAACATTTCTACTATTCCAGAATGATATCTTCATCACCCTGTATAAAAAACAAATCGCGAGGTAAAGTAATGAAATTTTGACGAAAGATTATTTAAACCCCATGTTATCGAACTTATCAAATCAAATTATGATACATCCAACGTACTTTACTGGGCCATGGTTACTTTTTCACTTCTTTGAAAACGTCATATTTCGATCGAACCATAAAATAATAAAATAACATAAAATACTCACCGTTAGCGACAAACTACCCCACACTTTGCTAGACATACACTAACAGGAACCAACATGTAAACGCAGAACTTTGACGACGAGCATGCACTATTTACTACAGAATTTACAATACGCTAAGGTCGGATTGTCCGAAGTAACCAGCTCTGTCCGAAGTAGCCCCGTTTTACGGTACAATATGTTAAGATTGGTGATAGCTTAAGTGATCTTACAATAATAAAAATTGGTGTTCCTCAGGGAACGGTTCTTGGACCAATACTATTTAATATCTATATTAATTCAATAACTAATCTTAACATACATGGGATAATAATTTCATATGCAGATGATACGATACTTATGTTTCATGACACAACTTGGGACGAAGGTTAAAGGTTAAAGACAAGATAATAGATAATTTAAATTATTGATAATTGTCAAAAAAACTAAGTACATAACTTTCTCAGTAACGTCGGCTAATCGTCCAAATTTTAATTCTATTAAAGTAGGTAATCTGAGTGAATATATTAAAGAAACTCCAAGTATAAAATATTTGGGAATAATCATAGACCAAAACTTAAACTGTGAATCTCTTATTACTTACCTAAGTAAAAAAATTAGATCTCTCATATACAAATATTATATATTGCCAGATATCTTAAGTAGGAGACTACTGCTAACAATAGAAGTCTGATAGAATCTTTACTAAGATTTGGTATATATTAAAAGTAGTTCAAAATACTATCCTTAAGGCAATATATAAAAAAGATAGAGTTTATCCAACTAATTTATTATATGAAGAAGTTTATAACATAAGAGAAATCTATATAGTAACTGTTTGTTCATACGTTCATAAAAAACATAATTTAAAAAAGTATATAAGTATCTCATAATCATGAAATCAGAGCAAAAATTTGTCAATACTTAGAAATACCGAGGAGTCGCAAAAATTTAGTCAACTCTTTGTTACCTATTACGGTCTTAAATTTTATAATTTGTTACCAAATGAAATTGAGAACATAAACAACATAAATTTTTTTTATAATTTAACTAAAGTATATATTAAAGATAATGTTACTTCGTTTATGCTTCATTTCTAGTTTTATACGTACTTACAAATCAGTGAAACTACACTTCTCAGTTTTCACTGAACACATTAGAAAATCGATTATTTGTAATAATTAGTCAATGCTCATACAGATGCTTGCAGTTTGGTGCAGTTTTTGTTATTTTT
Organism: Rhagium mordax; assembly: GCA_963680705.1. Taxonomy (NCBI): domain Eukaryota; kingdom Metazoa; phylum Arthropoda; class Insecta; order Coleoptera; family Cerambycidae; genus Rhagium; species Rhagium mordax. The sequence goes on along the minus strand of OY796659.1, from coordinate 20,949,777 downwards.
TTTTAAGATTACATTTATATTGTGTTAGGTATTTTTAAATTAGTAGTTATTTATAAATAGTGGTCAATAAATTCAATTCAATTCAATTGATAAATGAATAAATTAATAAACATTCAAATTTGCTTGAGGCTAATCTGAAAATGAAGATTGGGTGCAGAACTATTATAAGTGCGAATGTTGAATGAAACAACTGTTAAATTTATCCAAAGTTCACGTACATGCAAGCCACTTTTCCATTCGGAAAAGTTCCATGTAATATTTTTTTTTTCTGAACATTTCCAATAGACATGTCTATGGCACATCCTAGAATAAAAAAAATGTTACATAAGTTATTTTTTAAATGTGGCAATTAACTGTGATACTTGTATGCGTGGGTATATGAAAAATATATTTAAGTACACCATTTTAATTTTTTAGAATTGGAATATGACCATCTTGATTATACAAGACCAGTAAGCACGATGAAACCTCATTATCAACGGATGGCAAGTCCATTTGGGTCAAGAGATCTTACGAAAGAAGAAAAATCAGAGACTGAAGATTAGTGGTTTAATAAGTATTTACAAATTATTACTGTACATATGTTTGTTACAAAATTTTTATACTGTTTAATAAAATAAGATCAAAATTTTGCTCAAGAAATAATATTTTTGATCTCTATTTTGCAATAAAAAATGTAGCTCAAAAGTCTATATTTTAATAATGAAAGAAGTTTGTAAAAGAAAGTTTGGCTCATGCCCTATTTACAGAAATAATAACTTTTTTAGAATAGTAAATTTAAAACTATCCCAATGGCATTGTTACGTAGTAATGATCAAAACGTTTGTGATTAAACTTTTTACGTTTTAATTGTCTCCAGATGATGCCAACTCTTGGTTGAGCGAAACGCACGCCGGGTGCAGTGTTAGTTTTTTGGTGTTAGTGGAAACTATGTTAGTGCTATTACCACACCAAAGGTTCCAGCCCTCTCTAGCATTATTACATAAATCAATCGTTATTTAACTAAACGTTGTTATAACCCCCCTCCATTCTCCTTATAGTGTAATAAGTCAAAATTTAAATTTAAAAAGGTTTCATATGCCATCCTACTATATTATTTACTCTTCACGCCATAGATTCACTATGATTATGTAGTTCAACGATTAGCTTATTGGGTTATGATTTTATTGCTTATGAAATTGGTTCCAGTAATACGTTAAGTACATAAAATTTTGAACATAGCGTATATTAGTATACTTTAAATCTACGACATAATGTACAACTTCCACATGAAATATCTAAATATTTGCAACTTTGTTCACTTTAGCATTTGAAATAATTGTCATCGGGCTAGTACTATTGGGAGAAAAAAATTTGCAACGGTTCATTTTAGCTTTGTAAATAGGAGAAAACGAAGTGGCAACGAAAGTCACTCTACATTGTTAGTGACTGTCAGTGTCACTTTATATTAATTGCCTTATTAAGTATTTTCTAAATCCTACTTATTCTATGGTATTTTCTAAATTTTAAAACATGCCGAACCACAAGCTTACAGACGCCGAATTTAGGGATTGTAATGGCCAAATTAGTAGCTGGATAGTCCTTGCAACGTCTCGCAGATGAGTTACATTGTCACAATACAATAATATTTTACCTAAAGCGCAAGTGGACACAAAATGGAAATCTAGCTCGTATGCCAGGTTCTTGTCGTCCGCGTCTTCTAAATGTGGAAGATGCTGCTTTCGTGGAATATAACACAAATCATCTCTTTTCGACAGCATTAAAGGCTAAGGAAGAAACACATTTCCCAGCATCTAATTCAACTGCCCGTAGAGGCCGTAGAGGAATTCAGCATCTTTGGCTTTTAAATTTTACATATTGCTATTTTTATGTTAGATTTAGTCTAGTATTTTTTTGCCAATAACTTCAGGATTGTCATCTATTTTTAGTACTACTGGAAAGTATTTGTAATTCAGCTGCATAGCCCTAATTATTGTAGATAATACTGTAGTTATTGGCAAAAAGATACAACACTAAAATCTCGAAACTTGACAGTTGCTCCTCTATATTATTATTTACTTAATGGTTATATAGAGGTTTCATAAATAAATTTAATGTTTCCTTTATAGATTTCTCTTTTGATACGTCAATGTATTATGTCAAAGATTTTATAAAATGTCAAATATGACGTTAAAACCATTTTTACAAAGACTAATTTTACAATAACCAGTATCACTTGATTAAATGTTAAAAATTTTTTGCTCCCAATAGTATCTACTATTGGGAGCAAAAAATTTTCAACTTGATGAGACAATCAATAAAGTGACACTGACAGTCACTAACAAAATAGAGTGACATCCGTCGCCACTGCGTTTTCTCCTATTTACAAAGCTAAAATGAACCGTTGATAATTTATTGCTCGCAATAGTACGTAAACTTCAGCGATGTGTTGACCACTTTTTTCTTTTTATGTTGTGATCTGATCCTTAGTATCATCATTATGGCCTACCTCTCCTCATTCATATATATTATGTAAGGGTTTAAAAATTTATTGATTATTTCAATATATTTTGTGAACAAATGTTTTTATTTTTAATCTTATTTATAAAGGAAAAAGTTATCGAGAGTTTTTAACTAAATAGTTTTTATACTTAATTTTCTTTTTAATATCAATAGGTATTATGTATAAATAATTCATAATTCTGTCATATTGAGTTTATGATATTTATGCCTTACCCACTAATAACTAAATCTTAGTCAAAGATTCATAAGTTTCTTGCTCATGAAAGAAATATTTTAATAATTTTAATAAGTATTCTTTCAGTATCTAGGTATCTCATCAAAAAAATATTGTGTCGATTCGTCGATTGTATTATATAATTATTTGTAGATTGATTATTTGTATTATTTTATTGTGGAAAATTATAAATGTCTGTTTTTAATTGTCTTGTAAATATAAAATACTTTTAAGTAATTTTTATAATTTCTGTGATAGTTTTTGTGTCGATAAAATATAATTTGTAATAAAATAAATTCTATTACATTACAATAATTATGTTTTCATATATGAGAAATATTCAAAATGTGGGTGAACTTCCCAAATGTGTTTTTAATGTTTGGACTGGCTCAATAAAAGTAAAATTAAAATAAGAAATAGTTAAAAATTAAAATAATTATATACAAAGTGAGTCGGGGTTAAACCGCCATATGTAAACCATGCATAGGAAAGGTCAACGACGAGAAATTTTTTTTATCTAATTATTGCAAGTTATAAACGCTCCTGAAAACAAAAGTCCTAGAGGTATGTTGTAAGCGGTCCATTTTCATGACACACATAATGAAACTGAAATAAATATTGATATATGAACGACGAGCAGATTGTCATTTTTTTACTGTCGCTAGCTCTTGAGCTATACATTATAACATTTGTATATTATTATGTATCTTGAAGTAAATGCATATATTCGAGTTAGTTCAAAAATTTTCTTTTTCGTGTTTCAAATTCTATTTTTATCTCGACAGTAAATGATTTCACTGCAACAGGTTGTATGAGCAATCAATGACGAACAAAGGATTTTTTCTGAATTCTTTAAGATCCATCACAGGTTCACTCATATCTTTATCACAAGGAATTCAAAGGGTAGGTAGTTTACCACTGTACACGTGACTGGAGGTACCTATACCTATTTAAAATGTCTTGTCATTTGAGCGAGACTTCTCTGTAGTTATTAATGAACATACAGTGTTTGCCCATATAACACCATAGTTTTTATTGTCGTAGTAATACCAGCCAGGTTTTCTAACTAGGTAGTGTTATTTGTTTATCACCCATTTCCAGACGCATCTCTTCAAAGAGAAATGCGTGTGCATTATTGAATAAGTAATTAATAACGCTTTGTGGAGTCTACGAGTAAGAGTAAATAATTATTATAAGCAATTTAGTAGGCTACAAAACTTATAGTTTAAAATGATGTTTCGCATTTCGCAAACGTTCCCTTTTTCAATGTTATTATTCTTTCGTTTGTGTAATTCGTGAAACTACACAATTTTAGTGTTTATATCATAACCATAGATACTTACTATGCTCGCAGAAAAGTTGATCAGATTAGATATTCAAGTTGCTAAGTTCTTCTTTCTTCTTTGAGCATCGATAACCATATTGTACAACAATCTACAGAATAATTTGATACGCATCTGTCTTCATTTAGTAGTTTAGATAAATGGGTCTTAAGTCCTCTGTTTTTCCTTTCTACAGGATTGCTTTCTGGGTTGTGCGCAGGTACAAAGACAATATTAATCCCAAAACAATAAGTAACTTTTTGCATAAATGTCGCTAATAAATTGTTCACATTCACCGTTATCAGTGACCATCTTCCTTGGAATCCTTGGCGTTCCGAGTTCTGAAATTCGAATAGCGATCTTTCCCGCCGATCAAGTCCGTCATTCCGCTTTCGTCGATCCGGTCTGGGACAGATCGGATATTTCATTGAACGCAAACGTAAAGATTTCGTTTCGTTTTTCTTGCAGTGTGATGTGTAAAGGGAGAGTCCTCTTGGTTAGATGCAAATTCTCTCATATATTGGGAAATGAGATTCGAATTAGATGTTTTTTAGTTGTACACACGAAGGGGATTTTTTAAATATCTGGTCTGGCACAACCCAATCCCTCGAGCAATCCCTCGTATTTTATATGTACGTTTATGCTGCCAACATTCTACATCGGTGAAAATACCAGATCGTTGACAGTTTTTGATGCATGCAGTTCCAGAACGAAGCTTTCGTCTTTTCGCGTGTCTGTAAACATTTTATACAACTAAAAAACATCTAATCCGAACCTCAGTCCCCAACATATGAGGGAATTTGCAACTAACCAAGAGAACTGTCCCGTTACACATCAACACTGCAAGAAAAACGAAATGAGATCTTTACGTTTGTGTTCAATTAAACATCCGATCTGTCCCAGACCAGATTGGCTAAAGCGGAATGATGGATTTGATCTGCTGGAAAAATTGCTTCCACAATGAATATCCACCTATTTCCTTGTGGCGTTTCAGGCAATATGCAATGTTTCAAATAAATCTACTGAAATAACTTCAAATCGCTGAGAAGAAACTGGGGTCTGCAGTTAATCAGCAGGGTTGAGGTTTGTAGCCGTATACCACTGACACTCCACATGTAATTACGACCCCCTTTATCCCAGAAGGCTCTAGAAGAGCCTTGTGTGGGAGGGGGCGACACATTTAAAGACAAGGGACACACATCCAATATCCGTGTATAATGGAAAAATCCCTTCTCACAGTATTTTCCATTGCCACGTCCGGGAATCGAACCCGGGACTTTCGGGTGAGAGGCAGGTACGCTACCATCTCGATCAATCAGTCATCAAATGGATGTACACTGAAAGTACATTGATGTACATCTCTTATATGGCGTAAAATGTATGTACAATGGAAGTCCATTTGTAATGTTCTAACGTGAAACTTTTGTAGACGTCCATCAGATTTACCAAATTGTACTAAACCATAGAAGGATGAAAAATGGCTATACACTGAAAGTCCATTGATGTACATCTCTTTTATGACGCAAAATGTACGACAATGTACGTACAATATAAGTCCATTTGTAATGTTCTAATGTGGAACTTTTATGGACGTCCATCAGACATACCAGAATGGTCCAAACCTGTAGAAGGATGAAAAATGGATGTACATCTCTTAGATGGCATAAAATGTATACGTACAGTGGAAGTCCGTTTATATAATGCCCTATAATGTGGAAGTGGCTTCAAACTAAGGTCCATTACTTTACAAAACTGAAATTTTTAGACTAGAAGGGTCCCTGGCGCTTCACTCCAAGTCCAATATGCACACCTGTCCCACTCCTCGTAGCTTTTGTCTAAGCGCTTGGCGTACGCGCGTACGAGTGGGCACGTGGCTTATGTCGTGGCTTGGCGTGCCGCTCCAACATAAACTTGCACTTAGGAGGCGATTCCGGATATACAGTGTGACCCATTTGTTTGCGGGCCACCCCTGTAAAGTGGCTATTTTTGGTCTGATTTTGATCAACTTTTTTTTAGATTGTTGCTCATGGAAAACTGCATTTTGTGGCAAATTGATAGATGTCTGTCACAAAAATCAAGGCCAATAACTTTAATAATTGTATGTTTAGAGATGAAACATCAATATAAGTATATTAAATTGGATAATTATTATGCTTGTATTCGCGAAAATCACGGAGTGGGCGACATCTATATTTTTTGGCGTAATCTCAATATGATAGTGAACAACAAACCGCTGTCACTACTATGTCTCACTGTCAGTTGACGGATTTCTTAAATTAAAAGTGCGTTTAAAGTGTTGTTATTATAAATATTGTTTAAATGTTATTTGTGGCATTTCATAAATTATTTCTTTCCTTTTCTTTTTTGGGATTTATTACCACATTCCTTGATTCCTATTCAAAAAATTCGATTTATCTAAAAAATATTCAAATTAACCAGTTTAAAGCTGGGAAATAACCTCTACGCCTTTGACGTAATGTCAGAGAATCAGTTAGAGGGTGCTTTTTGACAACTAATAGGAATTAAATTAATACAAAAATACTGCGCTGACGTTTCGGAAACTATATCCGTTGCCTTTTTCAAAGTTTAGGTTTTAGATTTTTATGTAACGTGTAGAATAACACGGCATAAAATAAAAATTGTTTATATCATTTCCATAGATACTTACCATAGAAATGTTGAAAAATATACTAAATAATTATTTTTTTTTGAAAAAGAAAAATCAAAGAATCTGCAATAATTTTACTCAATGAAGATAAATGCGTATCAAATTGTTCGATAGAATTTTGTTCAACTTGGTTACCAATGTTGAGAGAAGAACTCAATAAAATTAATAATTATTTAGTATATTTTTCAACATTTCTATGGTAAGTATCTATGGAAATGATATAAACAATTTTTATTTTATGCGTGTTATTCTACACGTTACATAAAAATCGAAAACCTAAACTTTGAAAAAGGCAACGGATATAGTTTCCGAAACGTCAGCGCAGTATTTTTGTATTAATTTAATTCCTATTAGTTGTCAAAAAACACCCTCTAACTGATCCTCTGACATTACGTCAAAGGCGTAGAGGTTATTTCCCAGCTTTAAACTGGTTAATTTGAATATTTTTTAGATAAATCGAATTTTTTGGATAGGAATCAAGGAATGTGGTAATAAATCCCAAAAAAAAAAGGAAAGAAAAAAAATGTTGTTATTATATTTAACTAGTTTATAAACAATATAACAATGCAGTCAATTAATAAAACGGTTGACACGATACTTTAATAAAAAAAGATTTTTACTAGAATTAACCTTTAAATTTATCGTAAATGTCAAAACACTCAAAGGTTTGTTGTTCACCACTTGGTTCATACACACACTAGATTTTCAGCGCCATCTCGCGGTACGTGATTTTCGCGAATTAAGCCTAAATAAAGTCATTTGTAAACTGTAAAACTGTGACCACAAGAACTTTGACCGTAACAAGCTGGCAACACTGCAAATAAATTTGTGAACTGTCAACAGAAATGGCGCGCAAAGTTCCCAAATTCCTACTACACTTATAATAAGTCTATGATATGATGGTCTGTATTATTTGAACTTTTAACTGTCCGTAGTAAAGTGTTAAAAGAGAATAATACACAATTTACCAATATCTCTTGTTGATAGATCGCTTAATTAAAATAAATGAAATCGCCTACCTTGTTTGTAGAATATAAGCAGTACCGTAGCCGACGCAAATACGTAACCATACAAGCGACTGTTTTCAAAACACCGACGGTTCCGGCTCCAAGTTGAGCTGCCAATGTAGAGTGACACGGTTGGTATAGTGTTGAAAAATAATATATTGAAAAGATAGTAGGAAAACTATACACACTCGACACACTTCACTCTTGTTCATCTGTCTAACTGTCTTCTGTCACTCCACTCCCCTCTCTCTACTGCCACCTATCGTTCTAACTTCTAACAACTGAACACTAATTGGGATGGCGTTACAAATCAAATTTCTTAGATTAGAAGGCCCTTAGGGGTTTTAATCTTCGACCATTTAACTATCTAGAATCTACACCTTTTCCAATTGTAATTGAGAAAACGTCAAAATGTAATTGAGAATAGTCAAATGTAATTCAGAAGGCGTTAATTGTAATTGAGAATAGTCAAATGTAATTGAGAAACCGTCAAATGTAATTGAGAATAGTCAAATGTAATTGAGAAAGAGTCAAATGTAATTAAGAATAGTCAAACGTAATTGAGAATGCGTTAATTGTAATTGAGAAAGGGTTAAATGTAATTCAGAAAGCGTCAAATGAAATTGAGAGTAGGTCAAATGAAAATTTGAAGATGTCATATACAGGGAGCCACAAATTACATAGTGAGAATATATGGGGATATCAGAAACCGTAAGAGATGTTGGTTAAATAATGATATGAAGTTGCTCAATTTTATGCTCAAGAAAATATATTGCTTCGGAACTTTTAATTTTTCATGTAATAATAAATGACGACATGGTTGGAGTTTGACAATGACAACGGTACTTCTCGCCCAATGAACACAAGAAAATCACCGTGTAGTACTTAAGAGGTAACTTTGTGGAAATCAATGTCCCTTGTGATGTCTTGCACAACTTGCATAAGATGCTTCATAATCAGCAAAATGTCCGCCCCGTTGAACATTACAGACAAAGCTTAAAGGAATCGTTTTGTGAACATTGGTCGACCTCTTACAAAACTTTTGTAAGAGTTAAATGATGGAATTCTTATTTAAATCACAATTACATCTATCTAAAACACCACTGTGTAACTTAAGAGTATCTCTGCTTGTAATGTTAAAAGGCCTTATTATGTGATTGTGCTTTTAAGCTTTTTAATGATTGCTGATAATACATTGCATCTTTGCAGTTTTTAAACATCGCTATTGGATGTTAATAGGCCATTGTTTGTGAGAATCTATAGCACTTTTTGAATGACATAAAAAAGATGTTTACTTTAAATTACTTACCGTAGTCTCTAACAAATATACATTGAGGACCTTTTTAGGCCCTTAGGATGGAACAGCTGCTAAGATGTAATATACAGTGTGTCCCCGGATGGAGTTGACAAGAGGACCCCAACCTTTATTATTGATTTTTCATTCTTCATAAAAATCTTAATTTGATGTTAATAAATTAAGAAAACATGAAAATTTATAAGCGATAAGTCTACCATTATTTATTTCTTTAGGCAAAATGTTTATCAAACAAAGTTGTTTATAATTCAAAATAGAGTCTAAAAATAAATTTTTGAAGCCTAAATTTAGAATTTTGTTTTCATTGTATTTATCTTTATGAAAATTCAAATTAAAAATTCTACACAATGAGAATGAAAAAATGAGGTTTGTCAATTCAATATTAATCGACAGCAAATTCTGTTTTTTAATTTGAATTTTCATAAATTCTACTTAAAAGATAACACGATAAAAACATAAAATCCAAATTTAGGCTTCAAAATTTGTATTTAGGCTTTATTTTGAATTATAAACAACTTTGTTCAATAAACATTTTGTTTAATTATTAAAAAAATAAATAATAGTACCACTTCCTCTTGAGGCATTTTCATGTTTTCTTAATTTATTACTAGGTATAACTAATTTTTAAATGGTAAACACATTCTTTCAGACAAAACATTTTTTATAAATAATCACTATTCATCGTGAAACCAATAATAAAGATTTTTATTCTCTTGTCAACTCCATCCGGGGACACACCACACACCTGTATGTCATGAGGGATTTTATATCGTCTTACATGTTAGAAAAGTTTTGCTTTCCATAAAAACAGGATCTCAGCATCAAAAGTACAATGAGATGTACTGGGCATTAAAAAAAAACAACAAAAAAGGATAAAATATGCTATAAAATAGATTTTAAAAAGAAATAAATTGTTTCAATAGTTAGTACTTAGGTAATTAGAAAATTTAGAAAATACCTACTACCAAATTAACTTTCTAGAAACTTTTCTATTTGGCATTTATCGCAGTAAAATATAAAAATAGTTTTTTCCGAGGTTTTTTCTTAGCATTTGGATACCCTGTTTAATTGTATTTTCTAATGTTAATTCTATTTTTGTGGAAACCACAATTCCTCGAGAGAATTTTTGTAAAATGTAAATATTCCTCTGGATAGTAGTTAATTCAAAGGACTAACTAAATATAAATAGGTATACATAACTAAATTAAAACTTATTTTCACTTATTTTAATTTGCTAAAAATAAAATAAAGTTTTTGGTATCTGCAATTTTTCTACCTGTTGCCATTTTATAGCCGCTTTACACTTTTTATTGCTGGCAATAAAATTACTCTTGTGCGTTTGCACACTACTACGTCTTTTGATCATCTGTGGCAATGTTTCCTGCATTGCAGAAATTATAACTGGATCTAATTTTAATTGCATTATTGTGGCTTGAGGTTTTTTCAAACATTATTGGTTTAAAGTTATGGAAAATATTCAGGAGAATAAGGGCAAAATTGAAACTGGCGTAATTCAAAAACAAGATTTATTTTCGATTCATCCACATACCTACATCGTTTCCTACAGGAAAAAAAACCATTATTAGAGAATGTATTTTATAACATTGAATATTACGTAAAACGATGAAAAAAAAATTATTTTAACGAAAGTGACATACTTATAATAGGCAGACTTCAAATAACGAAGGCTCAAAATATAAAATGCACTTTTAGATGTTATATACAGTGTACAGGGTTATCCAACGAAAAGGCCCACCCTTATATTTTCTTTATTTTTCGAGTTAGGGAAAAATGTTTCAAATAAAAGTTGTAGTGAATCAAATGAACTCATTTAAAACCCCTGCAAAGAATATACAGGGTGTTCCATAAAAGCGGGACAAACCTAACTTACATTTTTTTAAATGGAACACCCTATATTTTTTTACATTTTTCAAATCTGTGTTTTTTTGTGATTTCAAATATATATATATATATGTTGTATTTTATCTTTTACTGTTTTTTATTTATTGCAAATTTCGTGAACAATATATTTATACCACCAGCATCTGCATGCGTATCAATCAGGTTAGCCATGGATGAAAAACAATTAATTTGACACTTATGCCTTACAGAAAAATTGAATAAATTCAAAAAGCAAATTTTCATCCATGGCTAACTTGATTGATACGCATGCAGATGCTGGTGATATAAATAATATTGTTCACGAAATTTGCAATAAATAAAAAACAGTAAAAGATAAGATACAACATATATATATATATATATATATATATATATATATATATATATATATATATATATACATATATATATATATATATATATATATATATATACATATATATATATATATATATATATATACATATATATATATATATATATATATATATATATATATATATATATATATATATATATACTTGAAATCACAAAAAAACACAGATTTGAAAAATGTAAAAAAATATAGGGTGTTCCATTTAAAAAAATGTAAGTTAGATGCTGGTGATATAAATAATATTGTTCACGAAATTTGCAATAAATAAAAAACAGTAAAAGATAAGATACAACATATATATATATATATATATATATATATATATATATATATACATATATATATATATATATATATATATATATATATATATATACATATATATATATATATATATATATATATATATATATATATATATATATATACTTGAAATCACAAAAAAACACAGATTTGAAAAATGTAAAAAAATATAGGGTGTTCCATTTAAAAAAATGTAAGTTAGGTTTGTCCCGCTTTTATGGAACACCCTGTATATTCTTTGCAGGGATTTTAAATGAGTTCATTTGATTCACTACAACTTTTATCCTAACTCGAAAAATAAAGAAAATATAAGGGTGGGCCTTTTCGTTGGATAACCCTGTACATCTGTGACCTCGAAAGCAAAATGTCGTATGTGCATTACAGTTCTATTACAAATAATTAGATGAATATTAAAAACATGCACAGATTTCAACTTTCCAAATTTGCATATGCACAATATATGATTTGCCCTATTATACATTTAAGGCTATGACTACCTATGTGAACATATAATACCTATCTAATTATTATTGCTAATTTCCTCCCGCTCTCTCCTTTGTTTGGAATGCCTTAGCCACTCTTTAACAAAAATTTCAAAATCACATATTGAGTAACGCCAGTGGAGTCTTGAACAGCAGCTGAAATTAAATGCATGCAATATGGTATATAATTATAATAAATAATGTGTAATTACATAATAATTACCTATATTTTTGTAGCAATAGTATCTTGATAGGGCAATATTATTATTGAAAATTCAAGTCTGATTTTTATGCTCCTCACACAGAAGTCAGTGGCTTAATAAACAAGTAAATTATATTATCACATGAAAATCAGACGATCGGCCAAGAAAAGCATCTGCTTTAAGTACCTAGTGATTATCTGTTTTCATTAAAAAACTTTTGTTTTACTTGATTCGCAAATCTTTATTACATTAAAATTCTTACAAGGATGAAAATAATGAATAAAAAACAGTGAGAATATTTTGATAACCTAATGAGTAGGTATTTTATACTTATTTTAGTATTTTAGAGCGAAAATATAGACATGGAAGTTGTAGACGCCATTTTCTCTAGAAACCTTTCTCTTCCGAGGTGCAAATAAATACATATCGAGATTGGATGTAATCTAAATTTATAACTTATCTTAGGTATAATAAATAAATAAAAACTTACTTACCTCTATATAACATGTAGATAATAGTGATTAAAACAGACGATATTACCGGTATAACCCCTTTTCTGGGATATAAATATAACACAACGCGTGATGGCTGAAACTAAAAAGGGCGAGGTTGAATTTTCTCATCTAAAATAAAGCCTTATGTTATGTCTTATATAAGGATTTATGTAATTACCCATATGACGACAAAATGGGTAAATTATATAGATCTACACAAATCTATTCAACACTACCGCCAACCGTTGGCTTTAAAAATACATTACAGTTAAACCAAAATGTACGTAACGCTGTGAGTTCCATAAGATCAACAACTGGCAAAATTACACAAATTGCAATCAAAGATCGGCGCATTGTAATAAAAATATATATCCTTCTATACATTTTGTTATTGCACCCAATGTAACCACTCTTTTTCATTACACTGGTAATATTAAATGAACATCCGCTTTTTTAAGTATATGCAGCCTCCATACGATGTAACAAATCTAATGTAACATTTTAGATATAATTTGAACATTGCAAAACCTCCTATACAGTTCTGTGTTCATTGGGCGTCATCTTTACACGACATATTGCACAGTTGTCTTTTAGTTCCATGTTTTAAACTGTTTATCAAATTAAGGACACCAACTTTACGAAATTCAAATTGACGTTTTAAATTTATCAAAATACATTTGTAAACACATAAAAGTCACTTGTGACTATCATCACAAACAATTATGACAGTTGAATGGCAGGTATTTTTTTTTTCACAGAATAATCGATTTCAAGCACAATCTATATATGTATAGGGTTCCCCATATTAAACTACCCATTTTATTATTCGAATAAAATCCTTTTAAGTCGAGTAAAAAAATCTTTTATTACACTAATGTACTATCGCGGCCGAAAAAAAGTAATCGACTGATTTTCCCGTTGTAACTATGGTTCTATTCAGTGTCGCATCACTCCCAATATTTTTTTATTAGTGTCAATGTCATTGTCATAATAAGTAAAAATAAATTTGTTATTACTTAATCATGCCTTATCATGTTTTGAGTGAAGAAGAAAAAGGCTACATCATCGCCAAACTTGGGGAAGGGTGGTCTCAACAACGCATAGCAAGTGAAATTAATTGCAGCAAAAGCATACGATTCAAAAACTAAACAAAAAGTGGATAGAAACTCATGATCTGAGCAGGGCAGTGGGTTCTGGGCGGCCAAGAAAGAGTTCTCTAGAAAACGACAATACCCTGGGTTAACTATGTGAATTTAAACCCATTTTGTAATTCTATTGAAGCCAAAGGGCAAACCAACTTCCCAGCGTCTGGTTGCGAGAGCAAGGTCTATTTAACTGTGCCAGTGCTAAAGAGCCCCGACTAACTATAAAGAGGCCAGAATGGAGTTTGCAAATACTTTTATTAATGAAAACGATAGTTATTGGGAGTGAGTGGTAAGTTTGATGAAGAATTTGCACAAAACAGATAATAGCGGAAGGTACCTATTCTACTATTCTGTCTTTTTGTTTAGTTTTTGAATTGTGCCTTTCCTGCGATTAATTTCACTTGCTATGCGTTGTTAAGACCACCCTTCTCCAAGTTTGGCGATGATGTAGCCTTTTCCTGCTTCTCTCAAAGCCATACTATTCCTTATAATTAAAAAATATTAACAAAACTTATTTCTTATTAGTTTTTTTTTAATAAATACGACCCCACCAATGATTTCTTGTCAAAATAATTTAAATGACATAACTGATGTAAAAACTCCCATTTACAAAGGAAAATTTTTCGAAAAAACATACTACTTGATAAAAAATCGATTACTTTTTTTCGGCCGCGATAGTACAGCTAATTGTATGGGATTTACTTCGTACCCAAGATTTGTTCAACTTTTAAAAATCATGTCTTCTAAATGCCCTCCATCAACTTGAACTTTCAATTCTGAATGCAAAATTGTTCATCACCCGGCGAAGAAAATCTCCAACTATCCCTGTAATTTCTTCTCGAATGCGGTCTTTCAAGTCCTCAATTGTTGCAGGGCGACTTGCAAAGACCTCTCCCTTCAAATACCCCCACAGAAAAAAATCGGGTGCCGTTATGTCGGGAGACCTAGGGGATTCTGCGAGAATTTTTTAACTACCGTATAATTTCTCGATTTGAAAATTTGCCTTGCCCCCCCCTAGGTTTCGCGACATAACGGCACCCGAGTAATAAATCCCATACAATTAGTTATACATTAGTGTAATAAAAGATTTTTTTTACTCGGCTTAAAAGGATTTTATTCGAATAATAAAATGGGTAGTTTAATATGGGGAACCCTGTATTTATGTAAAGGTTTCGAATTTTGCATGATCTCAATTTCAATTGACCCATTCTGAATTCCATTTGATGCTTTCCGAATTACATTTAACACTTTCTCAATTACATTTGACGCTTTCTCAATTACATTTGACTATTCTCAATTTCATTTGACGCTTTCCGAATTACATTTAACTATTCTCAATTACAATTAACGCATTCTGATTTACATTTGACTATTCTCAATTACATTTGCCGGTTTCTGAAATACATTTAACCGTTTCTCAATTACAACTGGAATAGGTGTAGACCCAAAGGTTTGTACGTTTGTAGAAAACTAACCTTGATCTAAACCCGGTTTTAAGGCGATTTGTTAGTATACGACACGCCCCTTGGGGCATGGTTGAGATATATCTCAAATTCAAATTCAAATTCTTTATTCATCTTTCCAGTGTAATATATAAATCAGATACGTCAATACATAGAGATGTAGAATACAAATATACACACATACATATACACACAAATTGTATACACATATATACAGGGTGTCCCGAAATAACGTGAAAACCCTTAAGGGCAGATTCCTCATCAAAAAATAAGTATAATCCTCCATATACAGTAAGGTCGAAAACGACCTCCTCAACCATGCATTGTAAATAATGTACTCCGTCTCCGATGAGTCCGATGTTTACTGGTCAGTTTTAAAAATATGTAGGTATTCGGGCGATACCGCCTCGACTCGGCTACAATCGGAATATTTGTGACATTTGCGTTTGGTAATTGGCCATATTTGCGCTGTTTATTATTTATTTTCTATAATTTCTGTGTTAAGTGTGTAAAACGTAAATTTTAAATTATCAAAATAATTATTTTGTGCCTTACATGCTTATTGTGTAAAAAGACTTTTCAAAAAGGCATTTGATTGCTCTTTTCATAGGTAAATTTAAAACCGCATGGGCGTAGATCTGGGGTACATTAAGTACAGGGTCCGGCAACAGGATTGAACGGTTTTTAATAGGTCACTGTAAAGAAACAAATAATATATTTGGACTAATTATTATTACAAGTAAACACACGATTCTGGAAATTTCTTGACACTTTTAGTTTGCAAAGATCACATCTCTAAGATGACCACCGTCTTCTTCTATGCATTGCTGCAATTTCTTTCTGAAATTGACCATAACGCGTCTGAGTACATATTCGTTTATCGAATTTATCTCTTCACGAATCCTTTCTTTGAGTTCCAGAAGTGTTTGGAGATGGGTAGAGTACACTCTAGACTTTAAGAAACCCCACAGAAAAAAATCCGGGACCGTCAGGTCCAGTGATCTTACGGACCATGCAAAGTCGCCAAACCTTGAAATTAGGCGATTCAGGAACAATAGGTAAATACGCTGTAAAACAGCATTGGACCCTTTAGCTGTATGTGCATGGCGCCGCCCTGTTGGTCCATTCTTTGAAGTTCCACAGCCACAAATGTTTCCAACATCTCAACGTACCGAAATGAATTGACTGTAACGATGTGGCCGATTTCTTCAAAAGAGTACCGATAGGGCAAGAACGGTAAACAGTTTACCGTTCTTGCCGCTACGGTAAATGATTTTACAGCAGAGACCCGTTGATTAATCAGCCAATTTGCCATTGTAACACAAAACCTTAGATCATAGATAAAACCCTCTTTATCTATGCCTTCGATAACAATATCACAGATTAACTATATCAGCTGCCTTTCATGTCCGCGACACACGTATTAGACAAAGGCCCGTCGGTTACTCGTAACGTTGCATGCTTTTTGCACCACAAGACTTTAATATTTATTTTTGTGGATGCGAGTCAGTTGCACCACTTGAGCGCTCGAGAAAAACAATAAAAATATATTATAAAATATTTTTTATTAAAACAAATATGAAATTGTATGTTTACAAATGGGATAATATTGTAAGTTTTCTATTTGTTTTATCAGGTCTTTTTGATGTTTTTAGATCTTTATTTGTATACTTTAGAGTATAAAATATTCTAAGTCTAATATGACACTATTTTGACTCGTACTAAACCCTCCGCATATATAAGGATGGAAGTAGTGGGGACCGTTGGACAGGCCGCCACGCTTACATTCGCATCTGGTATAGTTAGGCCCTCCGCACATTAAGCTACTAAAAAGAAACTAAACTAATTAGAAACATAAATCACAAACTAGTTACAAATTACGAATCGCACACGACGCTACTGAAAGTTCTTCTACTAGTCTTAAATTCAATGATTGTTCTGCCATTTTCGCAGTTTTGCGTAGTTATTGTTTACAAAAGAAACTAGAAATTAACTGCCAAGTGACTCTGCATGTCGGGTTGAGAGTGACTGATTACCGACGCGTTACAAACCGGTTACCAACTAGTAGCGTTGTGTGCGGATGCTCATTGAAATACATGGGTAGTGACTAATAAGTAACTGCTAGGTGATTTCAGTTTGTAACTTGTTTCTTTTTAGTAGCTTAATGTGCGGAGGGCCTTAATCTGTGACAATATACAATTTTATCACTATTTGACGTTTGTCAAATAAACAGTATTTCCACTGCAACCTTTTCAAAACCATTCAATCCTGTTGCCGGACCTTGTACAAGGTTTATATTTTTGAAATTTTTTATTATCAATTTTATTTGTTTTTCTTAGATTCCCAGCCCAGATAGCACCCAACATCCGAAGGATGTCCTTTTCGGGTTCATATGATGGACATATCCGGGACTAATTTAATATGGGTACCTATATATACACGGTGAGGCATGCCGTCGCACCTACCTGAACGTTTTGAGCTCGCGAGTAAGTGCTAACGTGTGTAAGCTGAACTGACGGCGCGTACTCCAGGCCTGTGGCTGGCGCATGGCGCGATGTGAAGCAATCTGGTGATTCTTGATTTTTCGAGGAGCTTAACAGGACTGCGTTCAGGAACGTTTACCTAGTAAACAGAAGGTGTGTTTGGTGACCCAGTCCAAAACGTCCCGAACTAAAAGTTACAACTTCCCACTGTAGTTTTAAAATAAATATCACTTTGACAACAACTATCAAACGTAAAAATCCCGAGTGTACATGTTTGTACACCGAACAAAATAGTTTTTAAAGTTCTAGCAATTCTAATTCAGTTTATATAATTCGCTGACTTTAGTACAGGACGTTCTGAACTGGGTCACCAAACACAGCTACAGTGTACCTGTAATCGTTCATAAATAGTAAAGTTACTTAACCTTGTAGATGGGGTGTTTACTACCTCGGCCTCGGCCCGATACATCTCTAATCTTGGTACAGCATTAAGTTTTAGGCGAATTTGATAATCACTTTTTATAAAATCTGTTGCTTTAAAATTATTAAAGCAGACAAATTTATTCTCTGACCAAGTGTATTCATCACTCAACTCTCCAACCACTTCTTAAACCTGTCACCTCTTGAGAAACTAGAATGTTATACTGTTATAAACGGCTGCAAAAAAACTCATGAAAAACCTTACTGGTGAAATGTAATTCCTTCAAGCTTAAATCGCATTGCGTTAGAACATCCCCTTACAACACAGGACATAATTAGAAACAAGCATTTTCAGTTGTAAAAGCAATATAATAATGATAAACAAAAACGTCCACCGCAATAACAAAGTCTATAAAATAACAATAAAAAAGTCCACACCACAACGTTAAATGGTAAATTAGTTTATAGAATAAATAGAAACATATACATATGCAGTCCGTAGGGTTTATAAATAAATATAATTAATCGCACAACAAAAAATTTTACTGTAACCAGTGTAACCTCACTTTACTCAACACTTTTTAACAGTTGCACGACAACAAACTTGAACAAACCACGTGATCATGTTCAAAATGTCTGCTCCCATGGTGTCTTAGGAAAATTGGATGCGCAGAAGGTCAAAGAGCATTCTCCCCTCTCTATTTCTCTGGTTCCAACGTGTGTAGGCTTCTCGCGTGCCAAGCCTTTCTTTTTCTATTTATATCACAGTAGTATCAGTACCTATCGAGATATTTTTTGAAAACATTAATTATCGTTTTCAAATAATTAATTAAATAATCTTATTAAAATTGACTGCGAGGGGGGAAAAAACTATTATAACAGAATTTATACATTTATATAGAGAAAACATATGTATGTGGAAAGTGAAATGCAAGGATTACATGGACAAAAATGACCTTGTTGTGCTGCTAGAGATAAGTGAATTTTGGGTAACATTTTTTCAAATAATCTCCATGTTCTGTCTGAATTGGAAATAAATAAAATAAATGTAACGTACCTGCCTCTCACCCAAAAGTTCCGGGTTCGAATCCCGGTCGTGGCAGTGGAAAATACTGTGAGAGGGATTTTTTCACTATACACGGATATTGGTAATTGTATGTCCCTTGTCTGTAAATGTGTAGCACCCTCCCACACAAGGCCCTAGAGCCTTTCGGGATAAAGGGGATCGTAATTACATGCGGTGTTTATTTATTTATTTATTTATTATGACAATGTTTTCAAAGAGATACCATCTGCAGACAGGTATTCGGCTTATCAGTGTGGCCTGAGGATTGTTATGTCCGGCCGGCGCGTTGGCGTGGAAGTTTTTCAATGAAATAAATCCTTCACAGTGTGGCGATCAAAGCATTTTCGACGTTTATTTTGATATGGACTAAAATCACTATAAAAACGCAATTGACTTCAAGGTGGAAACTGTCTTTGATTTTTATAGTTTATGTATCAATTAGTACCTATATAGTAAATGTACACAACTGTATACCTAATCATTAAAATAATAAAATAGGTATGACATATATGTTATTATTCCCGATAAAACAAAAAATGACAAATATTTTGCATCAAATAATTGTAGGTATGTTTTGAGACAAGCAATAATAAAGGGAGTAAATCTGAGTAATATCCAATATCCGAAATGTACAAGTATCTACTATTTAAAAGTAAGACTATACCTAAGTCAAATAAATTCTAGTAGGTACTTATACATGCCATTAACACTTTATTTAAATTAGAGTAGGCTTTGGAAAATCTGAATTCTGTTGGTATGAATGACTGTTTTAATTACTAAGGTTATGTTGAAAAGTCAAAAATATAACCACAAATTCAAATTAGGTCTACATAGTTGCCAGAGTGAGACCCTAAAGAAAGCACAGCAATGATATCAATACAAAATTTGGCAATTCAGCCCAAAGTAAATGACAGTGAAAATCAATTAAATCTGACACTTCAATATTTTGTCAATGGTAGACAACCCTGGGACAACCTAAGAAAAACATATCATAGTCCACTCTAATGTAAATAAAATGTAAATAATTCATAATACTATGTAAACGTAAACCATCCTGTCCCGGCTAACTATTATATATGTGTTAGTTGTAAGTATTTGGTCTGGATTATTTTGAAGAGAAACTAGAAATGGATGTAAATACTATAATGAATGTAATATACACGGTATATTATATAAATATAAAAAATATGAAGTTTTTTATTTTAATAGGAATTTACTTTTGAATATTAGCTGTTATTAAAGTAAAACAACTTTACTCATTATTTTTTGGCAGCATGTGCTCCTTTTGTAATAAGTATAAGATATCATCTTTCAAATAATTTCCCTCTTATTAATTTTTATTTTCAATATCTTTAATAAGTTACAATTTGTTAAGTAGACATATACACACACATACGGTTTCAAGTCAGCGTATCAAGCTTATCACGAGTTATTTATTATTGGCATACAATTTGGTTACCTACGTCGATTCTCACATATGGTCAAACAGGAGTATTCTTTTGGAGTTCCTTAGTTACACAGTCTAAAGAATAATTTTGCCACATTTCACATATTCAAGTGAATTAAGTCAGACAGCATATGTGCATAAAAAGCATAATCCAGTTCTACTGACCGGATATCGGATCGGATAGTCAAAGAGACAGACCTATAGTTGTGTGTATGTGAAAGAATCAAAAGTTTATGGTATAGTTATATTCAACTTTACAGCAATACAAAACGGCTTTGTTTGGCCAGAATACGAAGGAAACAGGGGAGCCAATTCACTTGCGCAGCAAAGTTTATACAAAAAATAGTTTGAGATGAAACACGTCACTTGCCTTGTGGACACAATCGGAAAGTGAAAATAGCAGCCTGCTACTATAGAAAGAGTAAGAAAAAAAAAGTTAATTTATTATTTGACCGCTGACTTTATTTCAATCATTTTATTTCTATGTTCGATTTGTTCCAAAAGCATCGCGTTTAATGTTAAACATCGCGGGTAATTTTCCAGCTTAAGAACAGATTGCGCTCCCGCGAATAACGTTTTGATAGCCTCTATCTTGACGTCACAATCGCTCGCAGCAACGTTATTAGGACGTTGTCTAAACTTCTCGGTTCAAGAGCTCATTTGTACTCCCGTGTATAACGTTTTGGTAGCCTGCTGTCTTGACGTGTTAATCGCTCGCAGCGACGTTATCAGGGTGTTGTCGCTACTTAAAGAACTAGTTTTGTCTATTTGCATCCATTTGTTTTGATAAGAGTAACCTTCTGCAAAACAATTCGAACATGTGTACCTGTCATTTTTTCTGTCCTGCCTGGTCAAATATAAATATATAAATAAATAACCCAGTCAGAGCTGGTAACCGTTTCGATATGTATAGTACTTTTGCTTGCGGTATATATGTTTTAACCGTTGCCGCTTTTTAACCTTATCTTAATTACTGCTCATTCCTGTAGTTTATTTTGGTTGCCGTTTTTTTTTTCGCTTTTAACCGTAGTTCGCCACTTATTTTCCAGTAGTATTGCCTAGCTTTGAATTAGCTGTATATACTTGTGCTTTATTTAACCGCAGAAGTGATTTATTGTGTTATTAAAATTTCTGAATAAACCCTTTTATAATTTTTAATTCGAAACTCTTGAGTTCTCTTTATAGGTTAATATAGACCCCCGGCTTAACCTTATCCGTTGCTTCACTGCAGCTACCTATGCCTCTATTATCCTCCTAATATAGGAAAGCGGTATCTCTACACTTTAAAAATGAAACTGGCGTCCGAGACACACCGTCCAGATAGTACCGTCGACCT
This sequence comes from Rhagium mordax, assembly GCA_963680705.1. NCBI lineage: Eukaryota > Metazoa > Arthropoda > Insecta > Coleoptera > Cerambycidae > Rhagium > Rhagium mordax. The sequence goes on along the minus strand of OY796659.1, from coordinate 20,927,629 downwards.
TCAGGCGTCAAAGTAACCTCCTCAGAACTTCCCCTTAACAAATGAAGGTTACAAAACTATAGAATGTGGTCTAAAATATACGAAGATCTTCTAAATTCAAAAGTGTAAATACCTATTTTGCACGAAAGGTTAGAAGAACATAATTAAAAATCGAAATGTAGGGTCCTTGTATAAATACTAGGTACCTACTCTACTTATAAATATGAAACCTCCAACAAATGTGTAAGCAGAAATATATCATAATATTCATGGAATATTACTACTTTTGTGAAGATTTTGCTGACATGTAACTCCATACATGTAACTATAGAACATTGCCTCAGAATTAATTCAGAATATACGAAGATCTCTTGGCCCCCCTGATTGGATTAATGTGTTAAGGCCGGCAAATACAAAATTGTCCTATACAGTAAACGTGATGTGTCATGTTGAGTTTTTGTATTATAAAGAGCTAAAAAAAAATAATACGGAATAGGAACAAACATCTTTGTCTCTATTCAGTATTATTTTTTTTTAGCTCTTTATAATACAAAAACTCAACATGACACATCACGTTTACTGTATCATCATAAAGAGAACGTTTTTAACTGGAAAGAAATGATATAAAGAAACCTAATAAATTCCAATATAAAAGCCAATATGGAAATTAATTTAAAAGTGTAAGTTACACGAAATGGGCGAAAAGAAATATAAGAAAAAATTCAAATTTACAGTCGGGGTCTGTATAGTGCTACTCTACTTATAAATAAGAAAAAGATTCAATACTTACAAACAATGTGTAAACAGAAATACTAAGATTAAGGGTAAAACGATAGGTCCTTTTCTCACAAACTCTTTATTTAAAAAAGGCTACCGGTTTCGTGGTATTTAATACTAAAGTATTACCACATCTTCAGGCAACAAGAGTTAAATACAAATAAGTAAAAGATTTGTCAATAGTTAAAACTATAATAGACAGCCAAATGAAATGCATCACAACAAACAAACTTGTAGTATTAATAAAAGAAGTTTGAACAAATTAATAAATCAATGAAAAATGTTAATACTTTAGTATTAAATACCACGAAACCAGTAGCCTTTTTTAAATAAAGAGTTTGTGAGAGGAGAACCTATTGTTTCACCCTTAATCTTAGTATTATGGACTCACACGGGTACCACATCCCTAAGTTAAACAAAAATATGTTGCAATTCGAAAAAAGGGACTAAGACTCAGCTAAACAAAGTGATTACTTTGACGAGATTTTGTTACAGAGAATAAAAGAGAAGCTATTATATCATAGAACGGAAAGTTAATATTACTGATGGTCGAGCGGTAGTGCACCTTCTCAGCCAAAAAGCACGGGTTCTATTCCCGGTCGTGGCAATGGAAAATACTGTGAGAAGGACTTTTCCATTATACACGGATATTGGGTGTATGTCTCTTGTCTTAAAAAGTGTAGCCCCCTCCTACACAAGGCTCTTCTAGAGCCTTCTGGGATAAAGGGGATCGTAATTACATATGGTGTTATTTATTTTTATTATTTAAGAAATTTCTAAAAATTTACCTAACCAACAGGTAAACATTGCCTTTTAACTAACTGAAAACGCTCTGTACCTGGTAGTGTACTAACTTAATAAATATCTGTTATTCATACACCACACCCACAACTTGTTAATTTATTTCTAGCCAAAATGGCGTACACTCAAAATACAGAAAAAGACCATCCTTCCTTATTTGTGGTTATCTGTATTGGATTGTAGTTTTTTCAATAATAGTACCTTATCAAATGTTCGGATTTTCAAAAACACTGAATTCTGCATTTGAAAATTATTGATACGCCCGCGCTACTTGAGCGACTTGAACCCTCAATATACAGTGTGGAAACTTTAACTGGAATAAATTCTGTTACTTATTATATACAGAAAAAATATCTTAAATCACGCCAATTTTACTTTTTTACATTTCAGCGGTAATGTTCTTAGGTTATCTTCACCTGAAGAGATGTAAACACTCTTAACTTTTTTTAAATGTAAGGGCATTGAAAATTCGAAAGAAATACAAAATATCTTATTTTTTTAGCAAAAATCCATCGATGGTAAAACCCATGTATTACACTTTCTAACATTTCCAGTGATATTTGCCTGATTTCATGCTAAGGTTCTCATTGTTGTCCAGTTTTGTTACATTATACTCTTGAGATATCCACATAAAAAGAAACCGAATGGAGTAATAATGCACGAAAATCTTACCAGTCGCTTAATTAGACCACTTTTTCCAATCCACTAATCTGATGAGAAACTGTCTAAAACGGTCAAAACATAGTGCAACGGATTTCGTATATTGATACCATAAGCCAGTAATTTGGTAATTTTGCCAGGAAAGTTTTCCGGGAGTTTTGTAAAATGCTACTTTTATACGTTTCGATGTGCACTTTTGGGAAAATGGCCCCAAAAAACAGTTTTTTGGTAATATCTCCTTTCCGACACATTTTACGATGAAAGTAGTTATGTGATAAATTTTAGAGGAAATTTCCTATTATTTATGTACTAATCTTTTTTTTTATAAAATAAATAGTTTCAGCGTATTATACAAGCCACACCACATGCACACACTAATTATGAGATTTAGTGTATTCTCCTTCGCTTCGCTGTCCCTGATGGACCAGGTTCTGCGAGTTCATCGTCTTGGGAACAGATCGAAACTTCTCGTTATTATCAAAATATTTTTCGGCTATACGCGCGTTGGTGTAGATGCGTGTTGGTTTGCGAGGCTCGTACTATTTTACAAAAAAAAAATTAGTAAATAATATTATAGGCTGCACGAGCGGCAAAAATACGAGGTGGCAAAGTAAAAAACCTCATGCATAATCTATAAAAGTGTCAAATATCAAAATTCCCGCAAAACTTTCCGCCTTTTTGAGCACCAAATGACTATTTAGTACCATAGCTGATCGTCGGGTAAGTCGCTATATCTAACTGGTTCGGAAATAAAGCTGCCAAACATCTTTGAAGAAAAGTAATACTTATTAATACATTAAGATTATTATTGAGGAATATTACTCAATCGCCGATTGTTTCAGTCAACACATTTATTATTTGTGGGCGTCAAATATGTATTTCCTGTATCCAATCGCCCAATAGTAGCCCAACTACAGTTGTGGCGATTACCTGTACAATGTAAACTGCACGTATTTTCATCCGTAAAAACTGATGCAATCCGGAGATAATAATTGGTTACGTATAATAAATTCTAACATTTGTTCGCAAAATCAATTCGACAATCCAATCCAATCTTGTAAGGATGCATCTTTTCATTTTTAAGTATATTCAGAACAATATAGCATGACATGTTTACAGGCTAGGTGCCAATCTAGAGTTACTGAATTCTTTTGAATAGTTAACAATGCCTTCAACTCAGTATTGTTTCCAATAATGGGAGGTCGTTGTCTAGGCACAATGGCACATGATATGCCTCTCATGAATCAGCTTTCGGTATCGTGGTTCAATTTTAAGAATCATAAGCTATGTGGATGTCGTTTTATAAATAATCGGGAAATCTCAATCTGAGATCGGCAACTTTCACGATACCGAATTATTATTAAAATCTCGTATTTCTGAACTAATTTTACAGAGCTTGTGAATTCACAATTAAGACATGAAAATTAACAAATTTAGAAGTTTATTTAGACATAAGATAAACAATGCTACTACAAAGAAGTTACAACAAATATGTACGTTAATAGCATTGCGACAAAGTAAGATATTCACATTACTAAAAAAACAACATTGTATTTTAGCCCTATGGGCCGATGATGGTGCTAGTAAAAAACGTCGGAAACTATACATAAATCCAGTTCGAATATTTAATTTCTTACTGAAAGTAGAAACTGTTTTCAGTCGATAACCTCTTGCGCCACAAATTCTATTTTAAATACATTTTTCAGAATCTTGTTATTCCGAAGGTTAACCTTTGTCAATTGTTAATATTGCTCTTTCGTAAGATAAGAAAGAGTGTTTAAAAGCTGGGCACAGTAGCCGTGTGGGTAAATGTGCATGATAAAGAATTATCGAAGCTCTGGATGTGGTTCTGGCTCCACAATAAACTGTAGGGTCTCATTTTTCTTTTGCTAACACAAAATCCTGGGATTTTCCGGGGGTTACTTCGGTTACTTCAGAGGCGGTTAAGAAAACATTAATACACATTTTGACATTTTCAACATTGAGCAGCATTTCACTTACAATGTGAATTCTTATTTTTTACCACTTGGAGAATATCTAGACAATTATTAGAAAATATTTCTTTTGAAATGAACTCTCAAATGATGTGTTAATGTTAAGATAAATCAAGAACATTAACACTGGAATGTAACTAGTGGAATAGTAAGATTAAGTTATCTTAGGGTTATTTACAGAATTACTGCACATCCAAGTTACAGAATTTATTCCAATTAAAGTTTTCCCACTATATATATGTGTGTGTATATATATCTTATATAAATAGATATTATATTTTTTATATTTATGGGTTCTTATATTTATTATATTTATCACTGCTTTGGTCGCGGTTCAGATTATTTGTCTTCTGATGTTTGTAAGTAAATAAGTCTTTAGTAAGCAATTTATTATCGGGATTAAGTTCTAGGATTTGTTTAATGAAATTCTGTCCCTCTATGTTAGTTGCTGTAGGACTCAAACTTTCACTTGCTGCTGTCAGAAGTTCTGGTTGCTCTGTTAAAGTATCAGCCAATGACGCGATAAGGACATCTGTAATAGGAATTTGTCAGTTAATTGCATTATTATTATTTGGTTCTTATATCAATTACGTTATACAAGTTAAAACATCTACAGAAAAATTAAAATTTAAATATTATTTCAAATTTTGACAATATACTGAAGTTTTATAAAAATTTATGAAAATTTTGCAGTCCCCTAGCTTAAACACATAATTTAATTATTTAACTTTTGTGTCAGATAATGAATCTTTGAACGTTAATTTTATGATGCAGGTAATAATTATAATGAATCAGACTACATGCATAAATGTATGTCTATAATGAATTTAACCTTTATGTCTATATAACTTACCAAGAACTTTTTTTTCCAGTGCTTTGGTTATATGTCCATGTTCGGCTTCCAGTTCCAAAAAGTCAGTGAATTTCTGTAGTGCTTGTTGAGCTTCTGCACTACCATGAGTGAGGCTTTGTGTAAACATTACTTTTGCGAGTTGATATATTACTTCTTCTAGTGAATATTCTGTATACAGAAAGTCTGCCATCCGTAATCTATCTAAAAGTTCATCATAGTCGCCGTCTTCTGTTTTGCTAGATTCTATACAATACAAAATTTTCTTTGAGAAATTAGGTTTGGTATTTTATGTCGATATTTTAAAACAACAGACTAAAATTTTAAATCAATATAATAGAAAAAATAAATAACTGACAAATCATCAGACAATACGATTCAGGTTAAAACAGTGCAGGCATCGAATTATATACAATTTGATTTATTTGGTAGCATATATACCTAAAGAACGTGCCAAGGATACAATTATTATTATTAGACTATTTTGTAATCTCTGACTCCTAAAAAAATAGGCATAGAAGAATGATTCAGCTTTTGCCAAAAATATAATGAAAGCACTCTTCTAAATGACACCTTCCTCAATAGTGGCCTCGAGTGTGTGTTCGATTTTGCTCGTTCTGCAAGACCAGCCCTAGCCTTTGAGAATTTTAAAATTATTTAAAATAAATTACTGATATCATTACTTTTTTTTTTTCATTAATGATTATTATATATTAATAATATACTAGTTAAGCTTCTTGTCCTTATTCTTGTACGTGCTTATATTTTAGCTTGTCTTTTGTGCTAGTTGCTAGCTGATAATACGATAATTGTTACTTTAATACCTGTTATACAATTTTTTGTGTTGTTTATTTGACTGAAAACCACCATTTGTATTAAATCGTAACATAACACTCACACTATTTCTTAATAAGTATGGGCTTACAAATTCAATAACCAAAATTCGATTTTTTTTTAAGAATATCGAATCGAATCGTAGACATGCAGTTCTAGAGTAATGATGCTACTTTTAACTTTTTATGATCTAACCCGTTTTTTTTTTTAATTAACAATCTACTTTTTATGATACAGTTTATTTGTCTTAATCTACCAGTGACTCCACAAATATCTCGGAATAGCACATGTACCATTTTTACACATGTACCTAATCTTAGTTCCAAAAAATTTCAAATGCTGGTAACTTTTCCAAAAACTAATATTTCTTTAAAAGCTAAAAAACCTTGTTTTAGATTGTATCAAGGATTATTCTGATATTAAAAAAAAATAAAAAATATAAAACTTTGGAAATTCTTTTCGCAAATCGTTTTCGATTTTTTTTCGCCAATATTCTCATTTTGGTCTCAAACGAAAACTCTTCTAATTTGGTGTATATAAGTCCCATGTGTCTAAATTGAAATATCAAGCATTGAAAATTCACCATCTGTCGCTGATAAAGTTTCAGTATAAAAACAAATATTTCTTATATTTATTTATCTTTCTTACCATCATATTTCTTTAATGTTGTTAGATGCTGCGGCGATTTCACAACCCGCTTCTTGTTGACTTCCTGCTTAAGTTGCTTTAAATCAGGGTTGTTTGCTATTTTTCCGTATGTCATAATCTGAATATTGCTGGATTTGTTTTCAATTCCTTGAGTCTAAAATAATGAAAATTTTAGGTATAATTCTGAAGCGATTTAGTCATTCTGAAGTAGTTTCCACTGACACCAAAATACCGAACACTCGACACACATTTTGCTATTCAAGTTTGTATTATCGGGATATGATTAAAACTCATCAATATTCCGAACACTCGACACACATTTTGCTATTCAAGTTTGTATTATCGGGATATGATTAAAACTCATCAGTATTCCGTATTGTTGCCCAGTAAGAACTACTTCAGAAACAATTTTAGTTACACATTTATAGGTATCTATACGTATTAATAAGTACTTTAGCGAACTTAGAATAGATCCTTGAGGTACTCCTTGTAAAGTACATAATATATTGTGTTGTGAATACAATTTCTTCTTCTATATTTCTTCTCTTATATTTAATTAAATGTATTCACAGTGAGCTCCAAAAGTCTGACTCTCCCAAAATAATTTTTTCTGCAAAAACTCTCAAACAGGTCAATTTTTTATTTTCTTTTTCCATGGTTTTGAATTACGGATTCATTTGTACAGTGGCGTATCACTAAGGTAAAATTTTAATTTTCTTTAAATGGCAATCTCAATTTTCTATTTAAAATTCACAAAAAACACATTTTTACGTGTTTTTGACCACAAATTTTATAGGGCTACATAAGAAAATTTTCGAGATAATGCAATTTAAAGTTAAAAAACCTAAAAATGTTTTCTAAACTTGAACCGAGCAGACTTTAGAATTTGAAATAAAACAATTGAAACACAACAATATATCATATAACTACACAACCCGCACTACACAACCAACCACCCATAATGACCAATCGTTTTAGATTTTAGAGACGGACCTGGGGAGTAGGCATATTGATGCTGCGGATACGAACCGCTCCGAAAGGCAGGGTGTCTAGGACGTTATCCGTCCTAGACACCCTACCTTTTTCTTGAAAATGACTCCAAAATAGGAGCCGAAACGTGGAGACCCTAATAATCTCAGACGCAGTTCGACCCGAGAATCCAGTAATATTTTCATATAGGTATATACATATAGATTAAATAAATTGTATAGGTAACATTTTTGTTGATACATAATTTGTAGATTAGCTTTATAGCCTTAGTAAACTATATGAGACTAGAGTGGTAGATACTTGCCTTCGATTGTAGTGAGTTCATTCCTAGTTCGGTATAATGGTTTTTTAAATATTCTAGATTATATTTGATTTCTTGGAGAAATGAAATGGCTTCTTCTCTTGTCATCTGTAACAAATTTAAAATTCTGAACAAAGAATTTGAAAATTAAAACGTTAAAAAGTCAAATGATTATACTGATTATTATAATTATTATTATTATTAGAAATTATTATTTATTATTATAATAGGAAACTTCATTGAAAATATCTATGAAAATATGAATAAAATTAACATGTTTAGTAGAAATTAGAAACGGGCACAGTGGTGGGTAATAATATTGACATCTAATTATATGCTTGCGAAGATTGATGGTTCGAATCCATCCTGAGAATTAAATAAAAAATTTATTTGTGATATACTTCAGACTTAGATATAAGAGAGAACTGACGCTGTTCTAGAATGTGATTCGGGCTCCACAATAAACTGTAGTAGGCATCGCCTCTTGTTCCTAAAACAAAATCCTAGAATTCTCTGAGGATTACTTTGGTGACGTGAGACGTAGTTAAGAGAAAACCTTTGAAAAATGAAATATTAGTAATAACTTACTTTGTTAGTGTTCGCAACTCGAAACGTTAAATCAAAAAGCTACTGTTCGCTTCTACTATACTTTAATTGTGTTCGCATATTGTTGTCGCATGAATGTTTAATCTCATTGTTATGTTATATTTTATCATTAGTAATTAGGATGAATTTCAAAGTCGACGATCTGATAAATTTTTCAAAACCATAATTTTGTCATTCGGTCATTCCAAAAAAAATATTTTTCTCTTTTTGTAAATAAGAAAATCCTTTAGTATGCAACAACTAGCAATTACTATTTTATTAACACTAAAAAGATGTGTTACACACTACATAATATAATTATTTAATAGATCTGCTAGGTTTAAGTGTTAGGGTACCATACATGTATGGTTAACTTCGTCCTAATGAAGGCGTTATTTTTACTATTATTATTAATAGTATTTTTATAAAAACATATTCATAAATCACAATACGAAATCGTTGAAATTCATCATGAAATAAAACACTTTAGAATCAGAAAAAAATCAGATTCTTTAGATGATAGAGGGACTTCAACAGAGAGTTGAGGTACTTCGGAACTTCTTGGTAATTGCTTGGACATATCTATCCACCCTAATCCAAAGAATTTCCGGAGGTTACTTTAGGTGACTCGAGAAGCAGTTAAGAAAACAAAATATAATATATAAATATAAATACAGACCCTACCTCAACTTTACCAGGGTATTGTTCAAAGCCCTGGGAAAGAAGAGCGAGGGGAAAAAAGGAACAGAGGAGATGGGAGAACAACCAACACCGGCTCCTATAGTACCTCCTGTAGTACAATCCATGGAGGCGGAGGGACCAGTAATGGATACCTCTGAAAAATAATCGACTATGGACCACCAAAAAATGGTGAAGATACTACAGGTAAATATACACCACTGTAAAGCAGCTTCGGCAGCTTTACAAAATTACATACTGCAGAGACATAGATTTCGCTCTGATACAAGAACCTTGGATTTACAAGGGACGTATCAGAGGAATTAGTCTGCCCATGGGCTATGAGCTGATAAGCCCAGCACATGTACACACACCAGGACTTTGGGGTCTATGTTGTAGGGACCTAATGGTGGCACAGGTAAAAACCGAAATACGAGGGAGCGAGAGGGATCTTGTCATCGGATCCGCATACCTCCCATACGACCAACCATACGACCAGCTAGGGAAATAAGGGAGCTCATAGAAAATTGCGAAAGCAATAACAACTTGTACTTGGATGCAATGCCAATGCGCACCAGACAGTGTGGGGCAGCTCAGGAATCAACATACGAGGTGAGTCACTTTTAGAATTTATTATTAGTAATAAGTTAGAAGTAGCAAATCGGGATAACGAACCTATCTTTGTAACTTTAACGAGAAGGGAGGTTATCGACATAACAATCGGGACATCGCTTGTATGTTCTGCGATCAGCGGGTGGCATGTGTCTCAGGAACCAACGCTGTCTGATCACAGATACATTAGATTCAACATTGAAACACCACAGGAAGTGATCGAGACATATCGAAATCCAGAACCTGTGACTGGGATCTTTACAAGGAGATCCTAGGGCAAAAGTTGGAAGAATGTCCTCAAAGACCAAAAACTGCGGTAGAAATAGAGCTGATGGCTGAACATATTACATTGGCAATAAAGGAGGCTTATGAAAGCAGCTGTCCTCTTAAGACAAGAAAAACAAAGCGAGAGGTCTCATGGTGGAATGAGGAACTCTCGTTGCTGAGTACAGAAGCGCGTAAGCAATACAACCGGGCCAAACGAACCGGGGAGTGGGAAACATACAAAAATTCTCAAAAGGAATATATGTATGCTGTTAGAAGGGCCAAAAACACCTCGTGGAGGAGGTACTGTGAGGACCTTGAAAAGACTCCAGAATGTGCCAGACTCCGAAAAGCCCTACAAAGAGAGTACCACGGAAAGATTGGATATCTCGTTAAATCACAGGGAGGTCTTACAAAAGACGAGGAGGAAACTTTCGAGCTTCTGCTCGAGACACACTTCTCAAGATGTGAGGCCCTACGAGTAAGAAACCCAGAACCAATTCCAAACCTTGTAATACCGACAACTCGGGCAAGAAGGGAAGATTGGAAACTGGCAAACAAAGTAATAAATCAGACCAGGCTTGCATGGGCGATAAATACCTTCAAACCATTCAAGTCAGCAGGAATTGACGGCATCTTTCCAGCCCTTCTATAGAAAGGGCTGGAGGAACTAGCCTCAGTGTTATGTGCACTATTTAGGGCTAGCATAGCACTAGGTTATGTGCCAAACTGCTGGAGGCAGGTAAAGGTGATATTTATACGAAAACCAGGGCGTGAAACATACGCCCAGACAAAATCCTTCCGGCCTATCAATCAGCCTTACTTCCTTCTTAATGAAGACCCTAGAGAAACTGGTAGATAGGCATTAACCTAGGCCGCTTTACAACCGTATTTCAGACAGAAGTGATAGCAGATCATGTTGTGGAGGGAATATGAAAATAAATGAATCCACATCATGAGTGACAGCCAGGCAGTATTAAAAGCCTTGGGAAATGGAGAAATACACTCAAAAGTAGTACAGGAATGCCTTAAAAACCTGGTGGCTCTGGCTGAAAAGAACAGTGTTACTCTGGAATGGGTACCAGGACACCAGGGATTTGAATTCAATGAGGCAGCTGACGCTTTAGTGAGGAAAGGAGCGGAACCCACGTGCGGGATATCATATCAGACCGCAAAGGGGTCAGTAAAGGGCGAACTAAGTGAACAACATGGCATTTACTGGATGGGGCTTCCGTGAATGCGGCAATCGCGAATGTTCCTTGAGGCACCAATCGGAACAAGAGCCAAGGAATACCTGCAACTGAGCAGGAAACAATTATTAAGAATGGCGATAGGACTTCTAACAGGACACTATCCCACGAGGAAGCACCCCAATACCATGAGGATATTAGACGACCCTAGTTGTAGGGTATGTGGTGATGAGGACGAAACTCCTCACCATATTCTATACCAGTGTCCGGCCTTTGTCCGGCCTTATGTGCAAAAAGGCACCGGCTTGGGGAGCCATTTCCAGAAGCTGAAGAAATTGCAAATGCACCCATCGGCAGTATCTTGAATTTTGTTAGGGATACTCGACTGATGGAGTAGAAACACAAGGCGGCACAATAAGCCAATTGAGCTTCAGTGCTGTGGGCCTGTAACCACAACCCTAGTGAGATAGATAGATAGATACTTATCTAGCAAAGAGCCCTGGGCAGCTATAAAAAATTAAATATAACACGTAGTAGTGTACAAGTTATTTATTCACATTAACAGAATACAAATGAAATAAACTCTTACTTTAGCTCAGTTTTTAGTTTATCTAATAACTGCGGAATAGGATTGCAGGAATCAACTACTCAGCAGGCAAAGACCCCGATCTGCATTGAATTACTGCAAATCCTGGTTGGTAGCCAAAATGATTTGTCTTTTCCTTACCAGACACAGTCTGGTTTCGAATTTATAATATTGTCATCAGTATGTCATAGGTGACAAAGACAAATAACAATGGCAAACCAAACTAGACTAAGCAAGACAGACGTGGAGATCTGGTGGTCAGTGTCACTACCTGTTTATGTCTGGTAAGGAAAGGACAAATAATCTTGGCTACTAATCATGCATTTGCAGATGTAATCGGGGCCCTTACCCACTGAATAGTTGTTTCCTGCAAACCTATCCAACATGCAGTTTAGTCCACCAGGGCTAGAGGTCACCGCTCTTGGTACGTGCTTGGCAGGTCACTATCTGTCAAAAATACATCGTTGATGTCTTGACAGTATCCCTGACCACCAAAAGGATATGCTTATCCCTCACCACTTTCGTCTAATAACTGTCAAGAGGCAGTACATTATTTTTCATCACATACTTTTAATGTTGATTTTTCTTTCCAATTTAAATTGATAGAGTTGAGGAATTTTCATCTATAATTATGACTCTTAAGTCTAATGCTGTGGCTGTAATGTTAAAAACATTGTCTTCCTATTATATTTTTGCATATAACGCATGTAGTTATCATGTATATATAATATTCTAACAATCATTGAAAGCGAGAGCTTTAGCACAACTACTGATTTAGCTAATATTTCGCAGAGTATTTTTATTTTAGCTGTTTTAGACAAAGGTGATGCAGCTGCGCTTGTATTTTTGGATTTTTCTAAGGCTTTTAACACGCTGGATCATGAACTACTTTGTACCAAAGTGTCTTTTTATGGTTTTGATCAAACAGCAATAAATTCTCTCAAAACTTATTTAACCAACAGACCTCAAACTCTTACGCTCAATGATGATCTATCAGACATTGATCCTATTATATTTGGTGTGCCGCAGGGTTCGAGATTAGGGCCTGCGCCATTTTTAATCTACAATGTCAATATACTTCAACATAATAAATATGTGAAGTTCAATGTTATGTTGATGATACTCAGTTGTTTTACAACTTCCGCCCCGAAGATACTAAATTTATTTGTTTTTTACATATAACTGTATTTTTGTACTTTTATGTATCTTAATTACATTTATTTACTGTTACTATGTATTTTCTTATACATTATACAACTTTATTAGTTAGGTTAAGTTGAGTAACTCTGATCTAGACTTCGCCTTAGTTTAGGAATTATTGTACTTTTATTCCAAAATGAAGTAATTTTATTGCTGTTATTATTATTAAATAGTTAACAACCATAATACATTTTGAACTATTTTGGTAATGTTTAATTCATCCGATTATTTAATATTTTAGACAATGTCAAATAAGGCCAATAAAAGTGAAAAACTATAAATATTAATATAGTTAAACCCCAGCTAATTAGATAATATAAGAACTTGGATTCTAGTTCTGTGGTAGGTGTAATGTTTTCTCATTCATTCAACGAGATAAACACATAATCTGATGTAATAAGTTGGAAGTCATACGAAATAAGTGAGAGAGATATAGATGGTAACACGTAATAAGTGTTAAGTCACATTATTCTACTTGAACTTCTTACCAAGCCTTCTTGTAGAAACTCTTCTATAGCCAACGTAACTCCTTTTTCATCCCCTGTCCAAAACACATATTCAGCCATGTCTAACGGAGAATACTGAATTTCTGAGGAGCTGTCGACATTTTCCATCTGTAAATATAGGATATGTGTGATCGATCAGAAATCAATATTAACGTTATTACATTTTTCTCTGAAGTATTTGATGATATATGGTGAGTGATTATGTTATTGCCTTATAAATACGTCTGTCACTGTCATGTACTTGTACATTTTGAAATAAAAAAATATATTGTAACGAAGCGATTTTTCCAATCAAGGAATGTTCATTTTTGCTTTAAATATTACCGTCACTTGGGTACACCCTGCCGCTGTTTTTAGTAAGTAAGTCCTATTTTAATTAAGTTATTAATGAGTTGTTAAGAAGTCCGCTGGTAAACAAGCAAGCAAGTAATTAATTGATTAATTTTCGACAATCCCTCGTATAAGTAAAATCCGAGAATTATTATAAATAATGGCCGAGTCGGAAATAAAAATCATTCGTTACTAAAATTGTTAATCCTTGCCCGTTTTAATCCGTTTCTTTTTGCAATATAGTATAGAAATTGCAAGTAACTCATTTCCGGTTATATACGTTCTGAATTGATGCGCCTACGTGCATAATCCGCTGCACCTCTGCAAGTTACGCTGGGTTGTGCACGCGACCTAGATACGTCATAAAGTTTACAAAAGGAAGAGGAACGCTCATTCCGCTGGCATTCCGAGAAAACCGGCAGCAGTTCATACTCATTCCGAGAAAGTCAGCAACAGTCCAGCCGGATCAGATCCGATTTACTGCCAGCAATTGAAGATCAATTTGAAACCGTCAATATCTCCGTACCGCCGCTCCGAGTTTTTACTAGTAAAATTTCTTTGAATATAAACTTGGTAAGAATTCACCGTGACCTGCTACATTCTGCAAGTACTGCCTTCAGTTAAGTATAGATATTCAAAGGTCTTTTTGTCCGTAAGTATTGTTATGTTATACTACCCAATCAAACCAGAGCTAATTAATAATACCTCCGTTGGTCTTTTGTTTGCTAATATATGCAGCGGCTGCTGAGATCTGTTGGCTGGGGCCATCTTAAAAGCCTCCCTGCATAATAGGTTACCGGAAAACTTACGTGAAACCAAATAGTCATTATATGCATCAACTGCGTGGATCTGTTCGCTGGGGCTGTCCGTACAGGTGATCTGCATAGAGTTGACTCAAAAACTTACGTTACTTAACATAATCATTAACAAACAGCTCCACGTTTGTGGCAGTAGTTCGCCGCGTGTTTCAATATTTTGTCTAGCCTCAAATATCTATAGCTAACGGTTTGCCCGCCGTTTATAATATTACCTAGTGGAAAGGTCGGTTTGCTTGTCGCACACAATAATTTATTAATTCAACGTCTCCGAAAATTCCGCCGTAAAATCGCGTAAAGATTCTTGATTGCCAGCTTGACTTGTTTTTAATCATTTTGAAATAGTTTTATACACACTCGACTGTACAGTCGTGGAGGTTTTAGAGTAAATTATTCTGTTTCCAATTACTACTGAATAAATACGTTATTTTAAAGAGGTAAAATTCACGAGTTATTATTTCTGTCATTTATTTCTGATTAACCCGTTTGAGCAGCATGATCGAAATCCATTAGATAGATCTCTAGCTCCGACCTCTGGCAATTCCGTATCTACGCTGTTTCGCTATTCAGGGTTGTTCTCCCAATTAGGAGAGCCAAACAAGTGTAGTTCTTTGCACTTAAAAATGGACTGGCGCCCGAGATTTCCGTATAAAAGATTACGTAAGTATCTTGACTAAAAGCACCGTTATAAGTAACCACCTTTATAATATGTGACTGTATATGTATATAGTAACTGGCAGTCAAGTACGTACACTTACGAATTTATGGGTAACTAGACATTTCACATTCACGGGTGAAAAACCGATTGAATTCGCAACGATGCAAAGAAATTTGAATGGTGGGGACTCGAGAGAGCCTACAGTCTACAAGATCACACCTGCGTGTGCTGCAAGTCCATTTACCCATTTATTTCGCATGTAAACCCGGCCCGATTCACTTACTTGGCTGCTGGTTACTGTATAGGTAAATAAAAACTATAGTGTGAGTGAGTAAATAACACATCTGCTAACTCTGATTTTGGTTAAGAATTGGAAATCGCAGTCGAACAATAGGATACCATCGAATCGTGATTTTTTCTTATTTGAAGAAAAAGGGGCATGTACGAGTAAATTCCGTGTTCGTGTCGATTTCGGTTTATAATTGAGTTGAGTTATATCCTGGTTGCTAATGATGACGTAGATGCTTTGTCCCTAATTGATGATGATGTGTGGTAATATAATGCAGTGTGATACATGTACTACTACTTGAGTATAATCTACTAGTATGAGAAGCAACTAAAAAAAGTTTTGTTAACAATGTTTGTCTAGTCAAATAAGTGCCTTTTCTAACAAATCCAAAATGAAGTCATAATTATATTCACATACTCACTGATTTCATCGATTCTGACAGAGGATCTACAGTTGGAGCAGATGAGCGCCTACTGTTATTTCTTGTAAATATTTTATAATCTGGAGGTAACTGCAGTAAAGTTTTATCAATTTCTTTCGACGGGACTTCTACATCTGTTTTAATATTAGTTACGGATTTGTCACTAGGAGTGGGAAACGCAGTATCTACATGCTGGTTCATTCTAACTATGAATTTTCCATTTTCTTTAACTGAAATAACCATAAAACAATTAAATCTTTATGAAATTAGTTAAATCAGCTAATCAGATGTAGAACATGAAAACGGAATTTGTTTTTTAATATCTAAAACTAAAATTATTATAGATGTCATTAAATTATCTTAAAAAATTTGGGATTTTAGTGAATGGGTAGTCTTTCGAATATTATATAACTGGCTAAAGATACAAATATTTTGTGTTACATGTGGTGTATGTGGTGTATTTATATAATCAGATCTAGAAGGCTTTATTTAACAAGTATTCGTGAAACATCATACCCTCTTGGATTCTGGATTGCACAAAAATCCAGGAAACTGTACAAGGTGTAGTAAAACATTTGCTTATTCACAAAGTATTCATAGACGTAATAGTAAACATTGTCATTTCATTTGTATTGTATATTCTTTACAGAATACATAATAAATATGTAATAAAATGTATGATGTGAATTTTATGTTAAATTTATTGTATGTTTTCAAACTGCGAATTTATTTTGATTTTGAAAGAAATAGGAAAGGTTGTACTAAAGTAAAAATAGAGTAAGTACTTAAAATAATCGGCATAGTTTACAAGTCGGTAAAATCTATTAACTTTTAGGTTGAAGACGGAACTCTTTTAAAACAGAAATTTCTAACAGGTGCTTAACCATATAGGTACTTTCCTTCAACTATTAATTTTCACTTGTTGGGCCAAAGGTCCAAACGGCCAAAGGTCGCGGAAACAGTATTTTATAAATATTTTGAAAGCGGTGAACTTTACGAAAAAGAAAACATAATTTACTAATTTGTAGCTGAAATAATTTGCTATAAAAACGAATCAAAAAGTATTTTTGTAGGAGAAACCGTTCACGAGATAATGATTGTTTTCATTTTCTGAGTCTGATTTTTCAGTCTTCAAACATTGGATGAAGAAAGATGATGGATCTATGACATGGTTGATCTTCTCGTTATTAATATCGAGTGTAACTGTATTCAAACATGACCATGACATTGGCTACAAACTATAGACCAATTTAATCCTATTTTTTGAGACATCTACAATTAGAACTACAACCTTATGACTTTGCACAAATAAATTTGTATTTAAAACACTCAAGGTTTGTCGCTTGTCCTTCGACAAATTTAGTTCAAAAATTTTGATTTTGATCAATAATTAGTGCTATGACGTTACCAAAGCGACAAACTTTAGTAAATAAAAATTTATTCTACAAAATCATAGCCCTTGATATATTGTTACTAACAATAATAACTGATACTTCACAAGTTTTAGTACATTTTTTCATACAAAATATAGGATTGTAACTTAAAACGGTGTGAAATTGGCAGATATTTTGGGAAAATCCTATAGGGTTTTACGTTGCAATCCTCTACTTTGTATGAAAAAATGTACAGAAACATGTAAAGAGTCACGCAGCCTTTACACAATAAATAATAAATTATTAAAACTATTTTGATCATAATCTGAACAAATTCAATTTAAAAGTGATTTTATATTTTGGTCGCGGGAAAAACATAAAACTCGCCGGAAAGTGTCTTACAAACTCAATAAATGACAGTATTACAGGTAAGGCAATTGATTTATGGGTTCGAAAATGCTGTCATTCAAACACATAGTTTAGCGAGCAGAAATTATATTTTCCACTTTTACATAACTGTTGATTTAGCTGCGCTCGAACAATTTCTATAGTCAATCGGAACTCTTTACTTTTTGTTCTTAATACACAAATAACTATTGCTACGCTGCTACGAAGGAGTACTGCCATAAATATAAGTGTTTTAAATTTGCATATGGTAGGTACTATTTCTCTTGCTATTTCCACACCAAATTGCGTCCACTGTTGCTAATAGTTCAATACTTATATTAATTGTATTAATACACAGAAATAGTTTTTGTCATAGACCCCACAAAGAAACATAATGCAGCTACGGACACGTGTTTCAGAGTTATTGCTCCTCATCAGCGTGGCGTAGCTTACATAATGGATCCGTGTGAATAGGATGAGAAACAAATAACTATTAACATTAACGGTTAGAAAGTAACAGCACACAGTACTCAATGTATGCCTTCGTGCATCATGTGCCAATTTGCGGCTTCAAATGATAACAGTCAGCATACAGAGCCCTATGTGTGCTGCCCTATTTCTATCTAGACAATATAATCGAAACAAAAGAAAGGAGTTTCTTGTGGTTAAATAATATAGAGAAATACTTTTTGTCATAGACCCCAACGAAGAAAGCATCATGTTTCTTTCTTAGGGTCTATGGTAAAAACTATTTTTCTGTAATATTTAGCCCCGAAAAACTTTTCTCTTTTGTTTTGATTATATTAATGTCTTGTTGTGAGAAAATATAACAAATGCTTGTTAACTAGCTAATTACAATCTTTACATTACTTAGGTAATACAACAAATGAAAACAATTTTGGGTATCCATTTCCTGAAAAGTACATAATTTCTTCAATTAGGCAAGCCTCTTTGAATATTACTTTATCTTTTAAAATTATACAAAATTTTAAAGAACCATTACTATTTCTATAGGTACTTCTAACATTTTTTAAGAATACTCACTAGCCTCATTTATGTCTGAATGAGATTCGCTTTCTCCATTTACAGTAGTATAAATAGATGTTTGAGATTTTAATAAATCCATCGTTCTTCCTAATTTCCCTACAACAAAAATAATTTTAGAAGTTGTTGATATTTGAACGATATATTAGTAGGAGAGCCCTCGACCAAAATTTCGAATTATTACGTCACGGGTAATTTCATGAAAAATGTTTAGTTCGAGTCAAAAGAAACAAGTTTTATTTATGAAGGAAAGTTCCATGATGTTGCGGAAAGGGTGAAAATGAGTTTTCTGTCGGTAAAAAAAAATTACGGTGGTCAGGTAAACTCGCTTTAATTTCGTTTTGAGTTTTTTACGTACTTTGCCGCCTCAAAGGCTTTTTTCCGGGCGAGTGTCGGTGCGCGGCGTTGTATTTTATAGGCGTCTTCGACTCGGGAAAATCTTTTAGGCTATTTCGTAGGTAGCGATCCTTGGAGTATTAAAAAATTATTAACATTTCAATACCCCCGTGTCGGAGGATTGTGTAAAACTTGTGAGATTAGAAAGAGACGCGAGAACAATAATAATAATAAATAATATTAAAACAACGATAAGTAACAAGATAAACGTATAAAATATAATTGGAAAAAAATGTATGGTATCACTTTTATTATCTACACTGAACTGTCAGAACACGCGAGCGGTTCCTATTTCTCCACCGACAAGAACCTATAATGCCAAACACAATTACATTACAATACGAAGAAATAAAAAGTTCGTTTACGCACCGAAAGCTAATTTCTCTTATTAATAGCCTGAAACTAGATTAGGTAAATAATCATCTTTAGCCCAGGGTCGATCTGAAGATTTATATAGGAAACCTTGAACAAATTAGAGACAAGCTGAAATTTGGTATATAAGTTTGTATTGGGGTCCTTAAAATACCACCAAACCCCACCGGTAATCCGCCGTGCCTGTCACTCCTAAACAACCCCCGAAAGGGGTGAAAATCGGACTTTTTTTAGTTTTTTGGCAATATCTTAAAAACAAAGCTATATACGAAAAAATATGAAGACAGAAAAATCAAAGAGTATAAAATTTCCTATAAAATTACGTTTAGCAGATATATTTTGCTTTACCAGTGGCGGAGTTATGATATTTTTAATAAATGGGTATTTTGTAAAAATACTCCCTAGCCATTACTTATTGGATTTTGACATTAAATATACATAACAATATATATGGGTATTTTGGTAAATACATTTAATACATCCTTACGTCAATAAATTAGAAATAAAAAGCATACCAGTGGAGTAGGTACTATATTTCTAATTTCATACATTATTTTGTATTAGCTAATAGAACTTTAACATTTTACGTTCCTATTAAATGTAACAAAATAATTATTTTAAATATCCGTGGAATTTCTGTTAGAAATTGAGAGGAATTATTTTTATATTAATAATATTTAGGACATAATACCGCCTAGCCCAGGGTCGATCTGAAGCTTTATATAGGAAACCATGAACAAATTAGAGACAAGCTGAAATTTGGTTATATAAGTTTGAATAGGGGTCCTTAAATTATCACCAAACCCCACCTGTAATCTGCCGTGCCTGTCACCCCTAAACAACCCCCGAAAGCATACAATTTCCTATAAAGTTACGTTTAGCAGATATATTTTGCTTTACCAGTGGTGGAGTTATCGTATTGTAAATTCCAGTATATTTTAACAAAATACACATTTCCCACAAAATAATTACGTTACATTAATATATTTTACGTCTTTTACACCAAAACAGATTAAAACTACAATAATACATAAAATATGAGTTATTTTATGTAGTAAGTAGCACAGTTGCTTTTTCTTAAATAAACCAAAATACTTACAGGTTATGTTTAAGTAAATTAATGTAATGTATGTTTTTAATTAGGTACTTATTATCCAATATATTTTATCTCCATGTTGAGATGTTGTCTTCCGCCTGTAAATCCTCAACTGCCCTATTAAAACAGGTTACGGCATGAGCATGCACTTTTACAACCACCTGATGAACAGTTGCAAAAAATTTGGTTAAGGAACCCTTTGGGGTCTATATCTTGTTCCATCTGGACTGGAGAGATTCCGGAATCACTAGAAATCCATCCCCAGTCCTGGAGTGGTAAGAAATTATTCAACCATGCTTGAACCAAAAAGTTAATCATACCTATATGTAAATAAAATATGTATGTAGAGTTGCTGGATGAAATATCCTATATGCACGGTACTGAGCAGCATTTATGATCGGTGGAAGTGAAGCCAGATTAAAATATTTATTTAAACTTTGCTTTGCTACATACTGCTGGTAGAGAATGTATCTGACGTTATTCAAATCGGTACTTGTTCTATTTTTGACGTATACGGAAATAAAAATGTCGAAATAAAGGTCCTCAATCTGTCTTTGGATATATTTGGATTGTAAAATTCTTCAAGAAGGTCAACCAACTTCTTCTTTTTCACAGTATTGACCAAATTAATTTTTCCCCTGGTAAACAGGCCAGATGCAGTATCACATCCGGAAATGGCGTGCATGGCAATAATAATAATAATAATAAACGTCTTTATTGATGGGCGAAGTTTAGTACAAAATACTATTCTTACACTTTATTTATTTATTTACTTAACATTTATTAAAGGTCCCAACTTATGCTGCAACTTTGAAGTATTAGTAATTTTATTTGGTTTCGAACTTCTTCCTGGGCGTAGAATATACAAATTTTGTTTAGCGTAATGGAGTCGTATCGAGAATATACGAAGAGAGCATACATACAGGGGCGAATGGCGACGCGGAAAACTACTCAGTTGTCTTGACATGCGGTATATGTCCTTAATATTATTAATATAAAAATAATTCCTTTCAATTCGTAACAGAAATTCACGGATATTTAAAATAATTATTTTATTACATTTAATAGGCACGTAAAATGTTAAAGTTCTATTAGCTAATACAAAATAATGTATGAAATTAGAATATAGTACTCCACTGGTATGTTTTTTATTTCTAATTTATTGATGTAAGAATGTATTAAATGTATTTACCAAAATATCCATATACATTGTTATGTATATTTAATGTCAAAATCCAATAAGTAAAGGCTAGAGAATATTTTTACAAAATACCCAATTATTAAAAATATCATAACTCCGCCACTGGTAAAGCAAAATATATCTGCTAAACGCAATTTTGTAGGAAATTTTATGCCCTTTAATTTTTATATCTTAATATTTTTTCGTATATAGCTTTGTTTTTAAGATATTGCCAAATAACTAGAAAAAGTCCGATTTTCACCCCTTTCGGGGGTTGTTTAGGGGTGACAGGCACGGCGGATTACCGGTGGGGTTTGGTGGTATTTTAAGGACCCCAATACAAACTTATATACCAAATTTCAGCTTGTCTCTAATTTGTTCATGGTTTGACTGGATCGACCCTGGGCTACTTTATGCACTGCTGCTAAATTTTGTTTACAGTTGGTGGTTCATTTATTTCAAAAAAAGATTCAATATTAATTGTTTGCATTACGTGGTACCTTACTTAACACAGCACAGATGACATAAGTTATTAAGAAATATCACAAAAACGAATAAGACAGTTGACAGTCAAGCCAGCTCCCAATTTATTCGTGTTTTTCGTTTAAGGTCGAGACACACATAACCGCACCGAGAGCGAGCCGTGAATCGGCCGTGTCACGGACGTACTCGGTGCTGAACACAATATATGCGCCAGTCTTCACGTGACCGATTTACGCCCGAGCGACGATACCGAGCCGAGAGCGCGCCGTGTCCGTTATAACTTGTTTGAATTTTTACGGCAATCGGTCTCCGAGATTTGGCCCTGGCCTTTACACTATATGGAATCTTGGACCGCAACACGGCCCACTTGCGGTCAAGTGTAGTTACACAAAATTACCACCGTAGTATGCCGGTGACACGGCCGATTCACGGCTCGCTCTCGGTGCGGTTATGTGTGTCTCGACCTTTATGCGTTCTGACTGTTACAAAATATGTAAAACCGAGTCGGCCTTTGTCAGTCAAATCTAGCGGTTGCTTTGTTATCCTGGTTCTATAAATACGACCAATTGAGAAATTCCATTCAAATTTAGCGGACATATTTGGGACGGAGTCTATTTATATCTGTTGGTGAGACAGATTATAGCTCGGATAATCGAATAAATACTATGACCCTGTTTTTTACATCTTCGATCATTTTTTTTCACCCCTTTAGCAACGAGATAGACATCAGTTGCAATTGAATTTTTTTTTCGTATTGACATTAACTGTTGAAAAAAAAAATAGAATCCTCTTATCGCGATGAGGTCGAAAATTCTGGTTAAGGGCTCTCCTACTATTATGATACATTGATTGGGCTGTTTATTGCAGTATAATAATATTAGTTATTAGCTATTGGCAATGTTGTATCCGCACACACAAATATTGCATCTGGTGTCCCACAAGGGTCCCATTTGGGACCTTTACTGTTTCATATATATACAAATGATATCTCTAGCTGTTTTAGATCTTCCAAATTCTTAATGTATGCAGACGATTTGAAAATATTTTCTGCAGTTCAACATATTAACAACAATTATTTGATCCAAGAAGATCTCGACAGATTTTTTGAGTATATCTAATTACCTATTTCTAAACTATAAAAAATGTCACCAAGGACTTATTAGTACAACAAACAGTTTATTATGTGTCATTAGTTGAATGAAATACAGTTAAAAAGTACAAAATCAACTCCTATATATTCACTACGTACACTTGTTTTACTTTAAAATTAATGTTCTCCAGAAAATTAATATTTATACATCATAGGAGTAAAGTGAGTATTTGAGCTCCGACATGAATAGTAGGTACTTTCCGAGCAAACTCAGGGAGACATTCAGGCAAAGGAATGAAACACACTCTATCCCAAGGTGTACACATTTCTTGTACGAATTACACCCTATGCTACCGTCATGGACCTGCGGGAATCGACTACTGTTGAGGATAAAACGCGATATCCCTAACCGAAGCCATACAATAGTACAAACTACAAGCCTGGCAGTAATATTCATGACAACTGTAGATATCTGAGTTCTCATAAGAGTAGCATATAATTTAGCCGTATCTGCGAAAATTGATAGGTTTTTCCTGTTCATAGTGAAAAAGCCGTTTTTTTAAAAGTTTCTTGAATTTTCAAGAATAATATCGCAAAAAAGTTGTGAAATATGGTATTTATGAAGCTGTATTTTTAAAAAAATTTTAAATGGAACATCCTGTATATTTTCACAATTTTGAAAAAGATTTAAGTTCTCTTTCAAAAATATAACATAATAGGTATATTTTTCATATTTAGTAAAATACCAATAATAATTGAAATAATTTATAAAATAACATCAAATTAAGCAAGTAACATCAAATATCTTAACGAACAAATAACATTTATATTTATAGAGACTGTTCAAAATGTGCCATATTATTTTCACAGAAATAGTATATCGTTTATATAGGGTGTCCCATGACATGACGGCCATAGCTTGACAGTACGTTGCCAAAGCAATTTCAAGTCAAAAATGTCTAAAACATATTATGCCCTAAACTCAATCGTTTATCACTTATTAAATAAAATTCTAAATCTGTTTTTTCTTCTGCTGAGTAAGGCGTTTTTAACTTTAATCAACGTAAAGAGTTACAACAAACTATTTAAGTGACAATTTAAAAAACTTTCTAAGCGAACGAATTAATTCAATTATCAGTATTTTACTAAATATGAATGTAAATATATACATTGCTTTATTTTTTCTCATTTTTGTTTACCTTTCAATTTTTTTTTTGTTGAAATTTTCAAAATCCTTGGAAAAAATACTGTAAGTTACGTTAAATATTTTTATTTTATTTCCAAAGACTAACAAAAAAAATTGGGGTAAGAACATTATAGGAATCACCCTGTACATGCATAATAAAGAGATCTCCCTCATTTCCATTCATTTTATAATAATTTTAAACATAATTGCTCACAATTATTTGAAAGATAGGTATGTTGGATCTTCTGATCATGATTATACATAATTTGTTCAACTATCATCACTAAAGAAAGAAAGAAACTTTTTACTTCATTTGGTAGTTTTAAATTCCCATAACTAGAATACTGAGTTATTATTCTTCACATATGCTATTCAGTGAGCACTCGGGCCTGATGGTATATACAAATTAATACTACCATATTCGTTATTATTAACTTTACTGGTAAAAGCATCTCTTTAAATACTCCAAAAATAAAGATTTTTACCCTAACTGGAAGTAGAGTATGGGGTTTTTTGGCTGTTTTTGGTTCTTCAAAGGGTTAACATTACGATTCCGATTGATGCCACTCTGGCACCCTTGGGCATTTTGAGATCTTCAAGATGGCGACTGGCTTAGAGTGGAAAAACCGGGTTTTTCCAAATATTTCATTATACAGGGTGAATCTTAGAGTGGGGGTCAGGGTGTGTGACACGTCGTTTTATATGTTTTAAGGTCTGTAAATTGTAAATTAGTATTTGAGGTTAAAAATCGTGTAGGACGGAGAATAAAATCGGCTGATTCGGAGAATAAATTAATTTTTGATGCAAAAAAACTAGCACTTAGTTCTGTTGCATAATCAAGTTAGGCTTTGGGAATACAGATAACACCATATCCTTAAAAGTGGTATGCGTGCGCAAGTTAAATGATCTTTTAAAAACATTGGTTAAAAGGGCCTGCTTGCTCAAAACAAGTAAGGTTTTAAAAAAATTAAACAAACATAAACTTAATATTCTGTTTTTTTAGGGTGGAAAGGTTTGATCAATCTTGTTTTATTTTATATTTATTTATGATTTACTTAGTTTTCTGTTTCTTTTTTGTAATTTTCATTTTCTTTTTATTTCTGTTCTTTTTTTAAATTCTTATTGTAAGAACTGTAAACAACGAAACTTCAAAATCAACATATAATCTTCTTTGGAATCTTAGTTATATTTTCAGAAATTCTCGTATGAGGATTCTGGCAAGAATATTCTGTGTTAAATCGCAGACAATAAAGTATGCGCATGATTTTTGAATTAAATGTAATTTTGTAAATTAACTTACTAAATGGCTATCGCAATAATAAAAAACGGTTAAAATGTAACCCATTATCCAAAAAAAATTAACAAAAATTGATTATTCCAAAAATGACTGTGACGGCATGCAAATGGTTGCTGTGGTGTTGTGACGTCAGAAACTCGCATTTCCATTTAATGTTTGTTAAAATAGCGTTTAATGCAGCATTTTACAATGGAAAACAAGGATATTATTGATTTTAAGCATCCAAGGTACTGTATACCGCAGTGCCAGTCGTCCATAAAAAAAAACACCATAAAAAAGATTTGTCTCATTACCAATATACGATCAAGCTCTAAATTAAAGAAAAAACAAAAATTATGGTTACGTACCATGAGGAGTGAAACTGATATATCAGAAATCACCAAAGGGGTTGTATGTGAGGATCATTTCAACGTAAGTCATTGAGTAAAAAATAATAAAGAGTTGCAACTGTCAAGGTTTCGAGATTTTAGTATTGTATTTCTTTGCCAATAACTTCATGATTGTCATCAATTTTTAGTGCTACAGGAAGGTATTTGTAATGTGGCTGTATAGCCCTTATAATTGAAGACAATCATGAAGCTATAGGTGAAAAAATACAACACTAAAATCTCGAAACCTTTTTTTCTCAATTAGAGGAAGATTTAGAAAACTATATGATGTTTAAATGAATGGGTAGTTACATACATTTAAAAGATTATGTATTTTGATTGTCGAACTGGTAGAAAAAGGCGCCTTCCACTTAAAAGTAGTACAGCAACAAAGAGAGCAACATTGGCCAAATTATCTCTCTGGGCTTTTACAAAATCTGTTCCACTCACTTTTCCGTGAAAAATGTTAATATTTAACACCGAAATCGCACATTGAATCTACACGTAAACAGTATAACATATTGCACAACGGCAAACATAAAAGATTCCCTAAAGTTCTGTCAAAAAAAACGGTGATTGACGTCACGGTGAGATTCGAATTCCATCGTTTGTTCTCGGCCAGTAGTCGTAAACTAAAAAATAATATGAATTTTAATTAATAAATACATAAATATAGGGTAGGTACAATGTTGATAAAATTTTATTGTTATTATTTTTTTTATAGCATTAACTATCTTTTATAACCAATTTTGCTTAAAAATCTCGGCATACCCTATTGCACATTAAACTGCATGAAAATGCATTAGGCACGCAGCTGCATCGTGTGTGTTACACGGATTTATTGATTTGTATGAGCATTTTGCTAATACCAAAATGTAATCTGGGGCAATTTGAATCTTTTTTGGCAAGGCGATCGGATGTAATTCCATTTTATCCTCGTTAGTCTGTCACCCGTATTGAGTGAGATCTATATTTGGCCAAGAGAAATCCTTTACAGACAACCAGGAAAATATTTGGAGATGTCCCCTTTTTACGTTTTCTTGAAAACATTTAGTAGTTGGTGAAAGAGCAGAGAATGGCGGAGCTTTTATTTGGGCTTGTCCGACTTTTTTATCCCATAGAAAAGTTCTAACATCAGTCATTTTGCTAGCATTATTTACTCCATCACATGAAGCTACAAAAATTGTACGTTCTTGAAAAACATCTTCAATATTGCTGTTTAATCGATCCAAATGCGTTAAAACCCAACCATCCGTTAAACATTTAATGACCGGCCTTAATTATGTCCTAACTTTCTTCCGTAAAAAAATAAAAATAATTTTTTAATTTCTCACGGAAGAAAGTTTAATAATAAATTATAAATAAGGGAGAATTTTATTTTATTATTGACATAAACTAATTATTACTGCTCCAAAATTATTCTCAGTCCTAGAATTGGTAAAACAAAATACAAATATGTCAAAAAATAATCTTACCTACAGATTTCTTTAAATTTTCTAATTGTTGGACGGCAAAGTCCTGCAACAAATATGGAAATCAGATTTAATCACACTTGAAGTAATTAATTATTGAATATTTAATTAAGTGAAGAAATTATAAAGACGTGCATTGCTATTATTGTAAACTCGTGTGTTCGTATTTTATTCCCTGACTATCTTCCACCCACCCATACCATCAATTTATTCTGTCTCTGTACCGGTACATTCGGCCAACAGGGTTTACAAAAAGTCATATTTTATTTATTATTTACTTCAATTTTCAAATCGCACTTGGCTCGGTCAGCTAATGGGATGAATTATTGTATATCAAATTTGAATATTTATTCCTTCTCGGTCCTTTTTCATATAATAACAAGCTTTATTAAAATGTGCTAAAAGGAAAAAAGTATTCTTTTCGGACTTTCATCCTCAGCATCAAGTGGATCCAGTAGGCTCTTAGGGAGAGGTCATTCAGTTAAATATAATAAATATACTTATATCTACGACATTAAATACTCAGATTGATCGAAATAACATTATAGATCCAAGTAACCTTTAACTCATAAACGCTTACGGCAGGGTTGCGGCTGTGTAGTAGCATGATACTAAATAGGTTTTAGTATCATGGTGTAGTAGCAATCGTATGTCACTATCAGACATCTGTTCTTATAAGTTTGTACGCATAACACATGTCATCATAAAGAAGAAAAAAATTTGGTATAAGGTTAAAACTTCTAAATTTAGTTAAAATAAGTGATTACCTGTTCTTGTGCGTTGTCTTCTGATATTCCTGAAACAAAGATACCCTATTAAAATTATGATTTTATACAAATTTAAATTCAAATTCAAAATAGGAAAAATTGCAAACTTATAATTTCTGTAGTTACGCATACATTCTGGTACCTATCAAGATTAATTAAATGTTGTAGAAATTAAAAAAGTGATGTTTCGTGGGGTTAAATAATATAAATGAGAAATATAATTGTGCCATATACTCCGAAGTGAAAGTGAAAGTAGTGCAACCACGGACACGTGCTTCAGAGTTATTGCTGAGGAGCAAACGAAACAACACGTGCAATTGGCAAAACTTTGCCGTAAGTAAAGAGAAACCTCTCTTGTAATGTTTCGCTGAATGGCCAGTGTCCCGAGCAACTGATAAGTAGACAAGCCTCGCTTCTTAATTACCGGATCATTGTTGCCGACAGTTCCACTACGGAAACTTAATATTACATAACACTGTTAAGGGAGCAACTATTCCTAATTTATTGACGTTGTGTGTACTCCTCCATCAATAAGAAAACCAAGGTAAACACTTATTTCCAATCGTAGTTTTAGATAAGTGCAGCTTTTAATAGAATTGTAAATCACTTCGGGAAGTTAAATATTGAATAAAACACAATACAATATCTCATCAGCTCTCGGAACTACAGTAAAGTTCAGGGCTCTATCGTTTAAATTCATGTTTGATAGAGGTGTCGTAACGTAAAGTAACGTCTAGCAGGAACTGCTTCATAGGTGCATACAATTATGCCAGTACGAAGACGTCGCGGTCGGTCGCAAACGGTGTGCAAAGTTTGGTTTTACACAGAAGACTAGACGTTGGGCAATATCGTGGAGACGCATGACAGGCGTCTCGACACAGTGGAGTCTTAAGTCAGTCCCCTCGATAGGGGTTTTGGATTCCGTATTTATATGATTTTTCAATATGACGTATTGCCTATTTTGCGCGAAGTAAACTAAGAAACAAAACAACGCAGGGCTCGTTCTGCCAGAGCCAGATGTCAATGTATATGTATCCCGGCATTAGAGACTAAGGGCTGATTATTGACTAATTCCCCGTGAGGATAGATTTTATTTATATTAACACCATTTACTTTTACATTCCTAATCTGGTGTGAAACGCAATTATGGTCAACTTTTAGTATTTTTAAAATTGTGATGAATCGCACTATTTAAAAAATAACGTGTTAGAAATACAATTACCGAGAATGAAATAGAATTAATATGATATATGCACGTAATGATGAAACACACTGCTCGTATTTACGTTTCCGTGTCCATTTCAAGGCAGCGTGGTCTTGAAGTAAACACGGAAACGGTATGCAATATTTGGTTTTAAATTCTTGTTGATTTCAAGGCGCTGAACCTTGAAGTACGCACGAATTCGTTAGGTTAGGTTTCCTGTACCAACATAGCTATATCAAATAAAATCTCATTACATTACATTAATTACCCTTGCCCTAAAATGATTTTAGGACAAGCGTAATTAAGAGACATGAAATGTAGATGGAGAGTAAATTTCTCAAATAGGTTTACATTATTTTAATGCATTTAACACAGTCATGTTGGTACAGGGAACCTAACCCCATAAACGCATTTCGAGATTTGAAGGTGAACTTTGCGTACCGTTTCGGTGTTTATTTCAAGACCACGCTGCCTTGAAATGAACACGGAAACCACCTAGCGCTGGGGTGCATCATTATGAAGAAAAATGGCACTCACATGATATAAATAGAAAATGGTTTAATTACCTTGAGAAACTGGAGCTGTATCAACGAATCTTTGTTGGTTGCCTACTGCTACGCATACTACGAGTATTATTAATAAATTCTGCATGTTTTTTCCTGAAACAAATTATTTATCATAATTTAAAATTGATAACTCCTTTAACAAAAATAAAACTATCTATATGTATGTTCATAAAAATATACCGACATTTTCACAAAAATAATATAAAATTGTGTAATTAGGATTTTTTTTATTTATCGACACATTTTGTTGTCAAGGTCAACGGTCAGTAGTTTGATAAAATAAAGTGGCCTTAAGGTACAGACCGTAGTTTCAATGAAAATTTCACACGTCGCATTTTTAGCCAATCAGAAGTTTGTTTTTGGTTTCGCTACCATGGCAACCCAAAAAATTTTCGAAAATTTTTATCCTTGAGCCAAATTAATAAGTGAAAATTTTTCTGTCAATTAAAATACGATCATATTTGACATTGGCCGCGTTCATCAGATTCAACAGTTGGAGGTGGCTAAGGTTACAGCTGCCACTGTGATGACTGAATTTAATTCCCGATGAAGACTGTAACCTTAAAACAATCTAAAAATTGGCAACCGTTCATGAACTGTTGGGTCTGGTGAACGCGGCCATTTGCTTTTCAAACGCTGTTTTCGAAAAAAAAACTGCCGCTGGATCACCGAAATCCAAAGTAGAGGGTCCAACTTGGAACTACATCGCGAATCGCATGGTCTCGTTCCGATTTTCGGAGCAGGAGGAACGAACGTAAAGTGGCGATTTTGACGTCTACCTACCATAAAATTGGCCGTTTCGAATTTTTTAACCTCATTTATTTTTTAATTTAATTTAGGTGTGAAATTTTCTTACCTCATGAGCTTAAATTAATAACCGGAAATTTTTTAAAACAATTGCCAACGCCAATACCAGCGGTGTGTGGAGTCAGGAGTGAAAACAATTCGGACATATACATATACATATAGCAATCGTCCACACCAAGTTTCACACAAGTTTGATGATGTTGAATGTTGGTTACCCTTCACTTATATCGTTGTGAGAAGGAATTGTATATTCGTTCATTCTCGAATCTCGTAAAAAAATTATAATAATAAGTAATTGAAGTGAGAAGAAAAAAGCAAACAAAGCTTTCCAATTATAATCCTTTTTATTTTTGTACACAATATTTGTTTTATTCCAACTAGTTTCGGCTTCAAGCCATCATCAGGAGATATTAATAATATGAATATTTTCAACAGAAAAAGGTTAAACGATTGTCATAGTATGTCATTACTGTTATAACATTAACATTAAACAATTGGATGTAAAAAACGACACATTCTTCCTGTCAACCAGGAAGAATGTGTCGTTTTTTACATCTAATTGTTTAATCTTAATGTGCTTCCTATTTTTTACTATTGCGATGTTATATATTTTCCCTGTCTCGATTTAGCCACAAAATGTAGGATGCAAAGGGTAATACGTGCGTTCGATTCGTTTGTGGATTGCGCAAATTTGATCATATATAAAATATAAAGAATTAAAATGGTTAAAATTTGATGTTACTTGGAAGTACCATTTTTTAAAATTTGTTCAGCGCCCACTTATTACTTCCACACCTGCCTATTATCAGAATTAGTGCATCGTAGTCTCAAATTCATGATGCAAATATAAGAGATATTCGTGCTTTGTCGATACCACATCATTCAACGGCCATGTTTTAAAAATCTTTTACTTTCCTTTGTCCAATATATTTAAGAGTTATTCATTAAAGAAGTTTCGATCGCTATTGTGTTAAATTTCGTTTACTTAACTTTCAATAATAAAATTTTTATTTTCTTTTGAGTCTTGTTATAGTCATTACTTTTATTATTATTATTATTTCATTAGTGTTCTTCACGTTTATGACAGTAATTATGTTTTAATTACCCAGTAGTCCTCTTTCATGCTAATATAAGATTAGGGTTAAGTGTCAGAGTAGCCATTAGAGCTAAACTTCGCTCTAAAATATATCTAAATGTAAGTATATGCAATTAATTAATAAAGAGGTTTATTATTATTATTATTATTATTATATAGGCGTAATTAATTTTGGAAAATATTTTTCTTGAGAATAATTTAATCAAAATCTGAAATAAAAATAGTACATATTACGAAATTTGATCAGAATCGATCAATAAATGACCGAAATATAGAGGTGTAGTGGTGGTAAATACCAACTCAACTGTAAATGAAGAGTATTATCGCATTCCTCATTCTTTCGCCAGTTTTGCTTCCATTTGACAGACATTATGAAAACATTTATTATAGGACTGAGAATATTCAACATTTTTGTTTTTGTGGTAGTCTCATTCCTATTATGGACACGACGTTAAATAACTTTATAACTGACAGCATGTTGAGATAATAACGCCTCCACAATGCCGTCGGTTCATTATGATCTCTAAGTATGCTGAATGAACTCTAATTTCACATTTGAAGCAAGAAATTAAAATGAAATGAATTTATAAGCACATTAACTGTCACCACAGAATAGATAGGTATCAAACGGGAATTTTAATCCTGTGAATAACTTAGTGTATGGCCACAACGCCACTCGCCCACACCAAAAAATAAATGTATTTTTTTAAATGTACGCTGCCACAACGGCGCACCGCCCTTTGCCTAGACCGTGGCATAGTACCATATAGCCTTGCCCAGAGAAATAGAATAGAGCTTAGCTCTTAGTATTATATTAACCATCGCCCATAGAATTTGGCAGTTGTAATGGGCTGTACATGGTATAGTTTTCCCAATTTTTTCAATTATCTCCAATTTTGCTTATAATGTAATCAAAGGTACTTATACTCATTCTCATGTATTGAAAAAATATCGACCCCTCTCAAATCGTTAAAGATGATGAAATTCGCCATAACAACACCGCTTCTTGGGGTGCACCGGCACTTTTTTTGATTTTGTACACATACTACTTTTTAAAATTTGACTCGACTAAAATAACCTTTTCACCCGAGGAAGACGACGAAAACTTATAATGCTTATAAGGCAAACATCTACATAAAACTGCCACAGAAAAGCGAAGGTCGGTGCTTATGGCCACCTCATAGGCGAAGCTAAGCAGGCGATGGTCGAGGTTCGGGTACCCCAAGGCTTATAGAGTTTGTATTCTACAGGTTGCACCAATGAGCAACATTAGGGCGAGAAAAATGCGGGGTGTGGGCAGAGGTTTTGATGTTAACTGGTGGCCGCGGTGTGTTTATTTAATTTGCCGTCTTGTTTCGATTGTTCAGTTGCGCAGAAACTACTACTGATTGTTTGTGTTTGTGTGAAAAAAACACGTGAAAGTGTACTTTCATCATTTTGAAGAATAACTACTTGTCATTTTATTAATAATATAATAATAATAACACCTCAGATAATAAGACCCCCTTTATCCCTGAAGACTCTGAAAGTCTTGTGCGGGAGGGGGCTACACATTTAGAGACAAGGGACACACACCCAATATCCGAGTATACTAGGATTAATTTCTTTGTCCGAAAAAATCCTAGTACCACGGCCGGGAATCGAACCCGGGACTCTTGGCGGAGAGTCTAGTATCCTAGCCTCTCAACCAACCAGCCATTATATTATATTATTATAAAAATAGACCATTATTGCATGGTTTTGCATTGTGATAGATAGGACTTTAAACTGATAGAGTTTCAAGCTTTCAGAACACATAAAGTAATATAAGTAAGTACAAATAATAAATAGATTTATGCTTAATATTCTACAATTTAAGACCTATTATCGATGATGATACAATTAACCTGATTTTTTTAAATTATGCCATTTTTTGCACCACTCTGTTACATTTTTTATTACAGTCTACATCAGTCATCATTAGTGTTTACTGTTTTTTAATTCTGGGGTTAGTCTAATAACTCTAATATAAATTTTTTACGTATTGTAATAATTTCTTAAATAACGACTGGGTAATGGTTTTTTAATTATTCTATTTTATTCTTTACATAACTACGATGCTTGGAATTTGGATATGTTACAAAATGTTGCTTGCGACGACGAACCTTCATTAGAATTAAATTTCCAAATGAAAAAGCAAAAGAAAATAACAATAAAAAACGTCCTGGTGTTGAGATATTAAGTACATGACAACGTATGATGAACGGGTTGTGGGATTAACAAATAGTGGACGACTGGTTTTGGATTAACACCGCTACTTTATTGTATAATAAGAACACTTCACAGAAATTCTAAGACCAAGTACACCAATAATATCTAGTTAGTCTAGATTTTTGAGATCGCACCAAAAGGCTCTTAGAATAACATCTTCAAGTGAAGGAGCACGTGGTGGTATTCTCGACTCCGCACATCATCCAGCGGTATGACAAAAAACCTAATTCTACGGAGGCGACCTCGGTGATAACGTATCCCAATCGATAGGTATCCAATGATTGATTCGACCCTTGAGTGATAGAGAGCGCGGACATTTATAGCTATTAAAATCAGACCAAACACAAAACACCAACCTAGTATAGATTTGGTACAATATGTATAAGAAAATGAAAAAAATTATTAATTAAGATATCTAGAATATATTTTTTGAGTTTTTTTTATTTTGTACTACATAGTACATGGAGAAAATTAAATTTGCGTTATTGATAAGTTTAATGCCCATTTTCCGTCATAATAGGAATTCATTTTATATGTTAAGTAAATAGGTTTACCTATTTCTGTTTTAAGACAAATTCAGTCATTCAAGTGGTTATACTTTTTATCTGATACCTACTTATTTTGGCCAAATTGTTTTTATTTTTCTTCTAGATGTGTTTGTTACCAAATTTTATTAAGAAATTAGAAAAATTCTGCACACTGAATAGTACCTACTGCTTCTAGCTGCTATTGGAATCAGGAACAGATCTTCTACAGAAAATGATGTGCTTTTCTCCGAATAGATTTATTAATAACTCCAAGATAAATCTCTAAGTAAAACTAAAACCCTCTGGGACTAGAGGGGTTTAATTCTATATATATAATGCCCTCTCTTTTATCTCTGATTGTGTCGACAAAAAGGAAAAGGTAGCTGGAATATTTTTTGATTTTACACGGACTTTCAATACAATAAATCACAATTTGCTGTTGTATAAATTAGAAAACTATGGAGTGAGAGGGGTCATTTTGCATCTACTACGATCATATTTGAGTAACAGAACACAACAAGTATTAATTAAGACAACTTCTGATGGATGCGTAGTAGAGACATTCTCAGAAAGAGCAATAATATCGCAAGGGGTACCACAGGGTTCCATCCTAGGCCCCTTACTTTTTCTTTTATACGTCAATGATATGCCCCATTTCATTGAGCTTCAATCTTTCTATCAATTTGCAGATGACAGTACAGCGGTAGTAAATACTAAAACTCATCAAGATTTGTCACTGAAAGGTAATTTAATTGTAGAAAAAATGTCAGGGTGGTCAAGGAATAACTCAGCTAACCTAAATCCTGAATAGACAAAGCTTGTATATTTTAATAAAAATGCAAATAAGACTGAATCCATCTATGTAAAAATAAATGGAAAATCTATCCCAAATTCAGAATCGACAAAATTCTTGGGCATTACTATTCAAAATACCTTAAGTTGGCAAGTGCATATTGACAGTTTAATATCTAAATTAAAGTCTGCAATCTATGCCTGCAGATTCATAAGACACAGTGGCGGCGCCAGGGGTGGGCGCGGTTGGGCGAGCGCCCAACCTAAATTGTTCTCGCCCAACCGTTCGCCCAACCTGCTAAATCGAGCATTTGAATAAAAAAATATAGAAAACCCAGTAGATGAAATATGAAATTAAAAAAATATAAACCATCGCTTTCAATATTATGTAGTTCTTATATAATAATAATTATACCTAAACTATTAAAAAAGAACTGTTATTTTGTTCTATACCTACTATAAACGAATTAATAAAATATCCATAATCTATATTTTACTTATATTTTCCTATCTTATTTATTGCATTTTCGGTACGCGATACCAAGTTTACAGTAAACTTTGGGCGATACCAATACGGCCCCTTTGTTTTAAGCCGCTTCCCGTCGATCGGAAGGCCTTTGTATGTGGAAATCAAAATAAACACCGCCCAGTCGTCGGCACTACATTAAAAAATTAACACGTGCGGTCGCAATTTTTTAAGTTATCTTAAGTTGTTATGTTTGGGGCGAGATTTAGGATTTATGTAACCACTATAATAGGTACTTATAAAAATTAGGTTTGCTTTCTTACGACTTTAATTTTTTCCTTGATTTTTTAAATGCATATTTTTATGTGCCAAAAGAAATATCAAAAACTAGACATTTTTTAAATGGTTAGTAGCGAGCCGGACCGTGTCGAACTTTTTTCAAGGATTTCAAAAATTTTAACCAATCAATTGCAAGTCAAATGAAAAAGGGAAATAATAGAGCAATTTTGAAAATATTTAAATTAATATCAAGTTTAATACAAATTTTGAGGCACTTGTAAAACACAATGACCTTGAAAATCATGAAAAATTTTCGCCTGCGGCGCTTTACGGGGGGCTGCCGCCCCCCGCGCCCTCTGCAGCTCTTGCCCCATGTACACATCTTTTTTTGCTGCCCACCCTCCAAATTTTTCTGCCGGGTGTCGCCCAACCGAAAAAAAAAAGCTGGCGCCGCCACTGATAAGACAACAAGTCTCTCTTGAATCAATACAAATTTATTATTTTTCTTACATCCAGTCTCTTTTAAATTATAGTGTAATATTCTGGGGCGGCGATGCAAATAGCTCGCGACTGTTTGTAATGCAAAAAAGGTTCATTTGAAGTATGTTGGGAGTATCTCAACTCACATCATGCAGACCTTATTTTAATTCATTGGGTATAATGTCCCTCCCTTCATTTTATATTTACCGTCTAGTAAATTTTGTAAAATCTAATATACATCTATTCACTCATAACTATGAAATTTATAATAATATGGCAACTAGAGGTGGAAGTGATTTACGAATACCTCGACATAATACTACTTCTTTACAAAAAAATGTGACCTACAGAGCTATTAAAGCATATAATAATCTTCCCACAGAAATCAAGGATATAACTAATGCAAATCAATTTAAAAATAAAACTAAAAAATTCTTCCTAAACCACTGCTATTACTCCTTCAGTGAATACATACATTCATAGCTTGAATATTTTCTATTATATCATTCTGCCAAAGAGATCTCTAGAAAGATTAGAGTAATTAGAGTAAAAATTAGTTATTGTTGTTGTACCTTATATTATTGTTATACCTTGACTATGGTTTTTTTTTCTCTTTTACTATTTTGTACTTTCCGTACTATATTGTACTTTTTGTATTTTATTAACATATGTAGACATTTGTTTTTTTTTTCTGACAATGCTGATATTCAATTGAATCAATAGCAATAAAGATTTATTATTATTATTATTATTATTATAATTCCAATAAACAAAATAGCCATATGGTATCATAACCATAAACAAGAATGATGACAATAAATCCCGAAAAAGGTAGATTTTCAATTCGGTACAGAAGATTAACTTTTCTACTACAAAACACAATTGAAAATCACAAACTTTTAGATTTAAACAACAGATCCATTTACGGATGTTTATTGATACACATTTGTATTAAACTATTAACAGTCACTATTCTACTAAAGCCAAAAAAAGTTATGAATCCGATATTTCAAAAAAAAAAACAATGAAGGAATGCTGAACTATTTGTAGTAAACTTTTTACCTAGAGAGGCAACTAGATATTCAAATTAAGTCAAAAGAAGTTGCTAATCCGAAAATAATTATTGCAAATATTGATAATTAAATTATTTTAAATGTCGCGCTTGAGATGGAAGTAAAATCAAACAGTTACAAACAAACCACGAAAAAGACTTGGCCACATTATCCATACCAGACAAAGTAACAAATTCTGGCTTTACTACTTTTTGTATTTTTCTTACCCTTCAGTAAATTTGTTTGTTCATTTATTTATTTAATGTTGTGTTACCTTTTACATTTGTATTATATAATTTATTTTATGTGACTAGTCTTATTTCTCTGTATCTGAAAATATGAGTTGGCACTCATAATAAATTTGTTACTAAGTTTGTTTAGTAGCTGGCGCCCAAACTATAATTCCTTAAGTTAACAACTAATATCTTTTCAGCAAAAATTAACTTAACCTTGATAAATAAGAATTTGTAAATGTAATATAGCTTCGCAATACTAAATTTGATAATTTGATTAAATAGATATATAATGAACTCTTAAACTTGCCCAGTTAACAAATAATGATTATTATATCAGATTCATTAAGAAGTTTGTTAATTGCTTTTAACGCCATCTTCTTATTCACGACCCACCGGAAAAATCTGAGCAGCCGACAGGCATGTAAAACTTCGAAACCAGAGGCCTATGAAAGGCAAATTTAATTTGTTAAATCTGGTGTTACACTATTTAATTAAATTAAATTGGTATATTCTAACCAGACCCAAAATCATCTTAAGAAAAAACAATTGCATAACACGCCAAATTCAAATATCGAATAAAACGTTTTTGTGTATGTATGACGTATGTGTGTAGATCGTTTCTTGTAACTGCTTCTGTTACACCTCGGAAAGTCACCTATAGAGATTATCGTTTTTTTGATTCAAATGAGTTTGCTAAGGATGCCTCTGCTGTAAACTGGAACTACATAAACTCACTCACTCACATCGATGATAAAGTTGATTTTCTCAATAAAGCCATAATCACTTTATTTGATATTCATGCACCCTATAGGACGGTTAATATCAAGCATCCTCCAAGGCCCTACATCACAGATACTATCAAACAGATGATCAAACTTAAAGATCGAGCGTACAATAAATACAAAGAAACGAAATCGGAAAATCATTTACAGATGTATAAAGATCTCAAAAATTATTTATCCCTTGCAATTAAAAATGAGAAAAAGGCATATATATCTCATCAGATAAACATGAACCGAAATGATCCAAAAAAATTGTGGACGGATTTTGCTAAATGGAACGTGCATAACAAACCTCACAATGAAATTTCCTCTGATATAGACAATCCCGATGAAATAAACGATTCTTCACAAATATCAAAGCTGGAGCTATAGATAATGAAACTCTAAATTTCTACCTTACCAATTCGGCGATATCGGCAACTACACAAATGAAGTTTCCAGTAGTTTTTGTTGAAGAAGTCGAAAAAACTCTAGCCGAAATAAAATCGTTTGCATTTGGTTCTGATAACATTAACTTAAAAATGTTACGTTATGTTTTTCCATTTTGTAAGGAGATCATAACACATATTATTAATTCGTCTTTTGAGTATGCCATTGTCCCTTCAATCTGAAAAAAATCCATAGAAACACCGCTGCCCAAAGTTTCGTTAGCTGTTGAACTGATAGACCTTAGACCTATAAGTGTCCTGCCACCATTGTCTAAAACCTTGGAAAAAATAATGAGTAGAAGACTTACTGAGCATGTTAATAATAATGATATACTTCCTTTAATACAATCGGGATTTAGAAAGAATCACAATACTACAACAGCACTGATAAAGATAACCAATGACATAATGCAGAATGTGGACAAGTCTCAATCAACATTTTTAGTACTTCTAGATTACAGTAAAGCATTTGACGTAATCAACCATGAACTTCTTATTGCTAAACTTTACTAATATAACATACATCCAGTAGTGCTAACATGGTTTTCAAGTTATCTATCCAACCGAGTGCAATCTGTTAAATTAAACAATATTCAATCTACAGACATGGTCGTTAGCAAAGGTGTGCCTCAAGGTAGCATTTTGGGACCGCTTTTATTTATCATATTCACAAGTGACTTACCAAGTGTATTAACATCAACATGCATTATGCATTTGTACGCGGATGATGCCCAACTGCAGGTTGCAAGTAATCCACAATGTCCTGATCTGCCCATCATTGAATTAAATGAAAATTTACGTAAAGTTTCTGAATACTCGAAGAACCACGGCATGGTGATTAATCAAACTGTCGCCTTATGTGTTGGAAATAAAGTAATCTGTTCCAAAACTATTCAAAACATAACACGTGACATTGTACTCGATAATAATAAGATCAATTTAAATGATTGTGCTAAAAATTTAGGAGTGATTATCGACCAACATCTGAATTTTGAAAAACATGTTATAAATAAATGCTGTGTAGGTTACTCTAAAATTAAATATATCCATAAATATAAGTATATTCTGTCCAGTGATATAAAATGGAGGTTAGTTGATAGTCTAATTTTAAGCCATTTTAATTATGCCAGCAGTGTATATTTTAACTTTCTTAGTAAAAATTTTCAAAACAAAATTCAAGTTATGCAAAATTGCTGTCTAAGATTCTCCTTTAACTTAGACAGAAGAAACCACATTACACCATTTTATATTGAAAGGGACATCTTAAAAATTGACCAAAGATTTATATTCTTGTATGCTACACTATTATATAATATTTTTGCAAATAACATTCCAAAATATTTATTTGATCTTCTTGAACGCAGATCGAATATACATAATGCCAACTTGAGATATGTTGACAGTTACTCCATACCAAAGCATAATACCAATAAATTCGAGAGTTGCTTTTTTTATACTGCACCCAAGTTGCTTAACATGCACTCTAATATATTTAATTCTTCAACATCTGTTTTCCAGTTTAAATCCAAATTTAAAAAAGAACTCTAGACAGACAAAAAAATGTTTATAATTAAAGATAGATTTTATTTTTTTTTTTTTTTTATCTCTTTGTATGTGAAATTCATGTATACTGCATTATTTGTATGAACTGAGAAAAGATTGTATAGTTTCCCTCTAGTGATACTTAATAGCATAATATGTTATGGCTGCATTTGGATATACATAAATATGTCTATTTGTCTCTATGTATATATGTACTTGTATATGTAGATGTATGTATATGTATATCTTTCGGGGAAGTTGTGAAAACGGCCCTGCCGATACTCCCTCCTGTTTGATTTTATTTGTATAAATGTTTATATGAGTATGTCAAATAAAGAATGTTTATTATTATTATTATTATTATTATTACTTTCCATGTTTATATGAAATATGGCGTGTTCATTTGAAAATTCCCTGCCTCCAGTATTTTTACCCTAAGAAAAATTTTAAACACATTCATTTTTCTTCTAAGGTGTTGTATTTCAAATTAAATCCGCTTTAAAATGATGTATTACAAGTGGGGTGGTTATGTTCTTTAAAGTTGGGGTGGTTGCTGGGAGATGATTCACGTATCTGCCAAAAAGTCCCCCTTAGAACAAAAACTTCGTGTCATGGCGATTTTTAAAATTTTTCGTAGGGAATATACTGGAAGTGGGGAATTTTCAAATGAACACAGTGTATATAAAATAGTATAGTAAAATACTCAATTGAACTTGAGCCGTCATATCAGTCAAACACGGCGATCGCTAGAGATGTCAAAACTATCTAACGAATGTAAAATATCAAAATTTTATAATACACAGTGTGTCTCTCAGATTCAACCTAATATTAATTAGACTATGTGATATAATACCGATGATTAAAAATTAAACCGTCTCGGTAGCGCAGCGGGCTAGAGCGTAAGTGACAGACAAGGCTCTAGTCACACTGCTTAGCGTGACTGGGTCCGGACACCCTTGGCTTTGGGTTTGGAGTTGACTAATTTCTGTGGTGTGTTATTATTGTTAATAGGTTTACTTTAAAATGTTATTAATGTGTTTTTAATGCGACTCTTACGAAAAAGTAAAGTACCTACATGTTCAAGTAAATCAATTAAATTAAATTCAATTAAAAAGGTGATATGTTCTGCAGGTTTATAGATAAACAGTATATCCCTGGATTACTAATCGAACAGGAAATATATTTTTACTTTTGATTTTTCGAGAAAAGTTTCTGTTTATAAAAGTTTTGCTAAAATAAACTTTGACGTTGAAAAATTGAATGTATTTGTAATTAATCGTGAACCAGAAATATAAAATTTGTATGCAAAATGTTAAAAGCAATTCTGAAATTGATAACAGTACGATACAGAATCAATAACAGCTGTATCAGCACTTAGCGATGGCGAAGGTCAAACAGTAGTAAACAGTTTCCATTTTTCTTGATTCAGTTAGTTTTTACTTTTACAACACTGTCCATGATGGCTCCCTTTGTTCTACGCTTCTGTTTTAATTATGTTGTTAAAGTATAGGTTAATAAACGAAATTTATGCTTTAATATTAGACAATATTACCCAAAAGTATTTGTATTATGTTTAGCGTACAAAGATCGAAATGAAACACGCTAAAATTTTACCCTAGAAGCAGATATTTAATATACCTAATATAATAATAATAATTTATTCATTCATTTAAACTACAACAATAATAATTATAAAACAAAGTAAAACATACAAATAAATGTTGTTAGTATATGTAGATTATAAATGATAAATAAATAAGGAAAGCTCGCGAAATTGGAGAATTGTTATTTATACAGTGCGTTTAATATGGAAACCTGGAAATATAAATACACCTGATGTTGAATAAAGTGTATTTTAAGAGACCTAACTCTCGAAGATTTAAAAAATCCAATACGTGCTGAAATTACAGCAATTACACCAGAAACAATTTAGCACGTTCTCCGAGAATTCCAAAACAAACTTGCATTTTGTCAAGAAGTTCAAGGAGTTCAGTTCGAGCACCTCATTTGACATTGTTAGTAATATTGATTTTTATTAATTTTTAAGTTTTTTTGAAGTATTTTTTAAATAATTATTATTGATTTAAAAAACTTCTATTTTTTTAACTTTGACGACGCTTATCTCCGAAACTATCAATTCCCAAATCATACTTCTGCATATTGACATTTTCAGAGTTGGATCCTCTGTCTAAATTTGACAAAGAAATTGGGGGTCGCCATTTAGCCATTTAAAAAAAATGGCTTATGACGTCACACCTCATTAAAATATGATGGAACGAATTGAAGCGACATGACAAAATGTGCGCAAAAGGAATACAAATTGACCTGTCCGAAGATTTTTTTCGCAAACGATCAGGTGAATTTATATTTCCAGGTTTCCATATTACACGAAAATAATCTTAAATTTCAAAA
Organism: Rhagium mordax; assembly: GCA_963680705.1. Classification (NCBI taxonomy): domain Eukaryota; kingdom Metazoa; phylum Arthropoda; class Insecta; order Coleoptera; family Cerambycidae; genus Rhagium; species Rhagium mordax. The sequence continues at coordinate 20,884,231 of OY796659.1, read as the reverse complement.
ATACATACAATGAGATTAGGCATATGGATTCCATAGAACTCGATAAAGCTCCATATGCTAACTGCTATCATTTGAGGCTACAAATTGGCACATGATGCACGAAAGCACAAATTGTGTAGGTACTGTGTGCTGTTACTTTCTAACGCGTTGGTAGTTGTTTCTGATTCTATTGACACGGATCCATTATTTAAGCTACCTACGCTGATGAGGAGCAATAACTCCGAAACACGTGTCCCTTGCTACATGTGTCTTTCTTGGGGTAAACGGTAAAAAACATTTCTCTATTTTATTTACCTTCCCCAAAAAACTTCTTTCTTTTAAGTATAAAAACCATTATTTGCAGTCAGGAAACATTTATATACTCTTACAATATGATCGCCAAAAGTGTGCTAACTTTAGGGACACAAAAGAGTTCTAGATATTCATTTGAGTACGAACAAATTTTTATATTTTTTCATCACCAAAAACGCTTCAGTTTTAGTAATGAATAATTCCAGTGTGGATAAGGCACTAGTTAATTATACATATATTTTGAGCGCAAAAAATAATGGGTGTACCGTTAAAATAAATATATTTGAGAAATTATTCGAAAAAATAAACTTATCTAAGATATGAGACTAATAGGCCAGTATGCTTAAAATCCAAATCGGAAATAATTGCTAGAAAAGGTTTTATTGTTTTAATGGCTTTATTTCTTGCCCAATATGACTATCCTAGGTTTTCCCCCGCGGCGGAGTTGTGTTAAAAGTGTACCCCCAAAATGGGTATTTTTTCGGTTTTATGGTTATATCTCGTAAAGGACTCACAATATCGAAAACATTGTCCTATTAAGTTGTAGGGCATTAAATTCTGCATTGAATGATACTAGGCGCAAATTTTTTGGACCGCCCGTTCCCATGCTAGTGCTCATCAAAGTTGGACAAATTTTGCAAATTTATGAAAAATGTTTTATTTGCACTATATGTACTAGTCTTGTACTAAACTGATTTAAAGATGGAGGCAGGATAAAGAAACACAATTCTTAAAATCAATTAGTAAGGATTATATTTCATAATAACAAAAATTGTAGTTAAAGGTTATTATAAATATGCAAAATTTGTCCAACTTTGATGAGCACTAGTATGGGAACGGGTGGTCCAAAAAATATGCGCCTAGTATCATTCAATGCAGAATTGAATGTCCTACAACTTTTAATAGGACAATGTTTTCGATATTGTGAGAACTTTACGAGATATAACCATAAAACCGAAAAAAATACCCATTTTGGGGGTACATTTTTACCCCCCACCACATTAACACAACTCCGCCGAGGGGGAACCTAGGATAGTTATATTGGGCAACAAATAAAGCCATTAAAACAATAAAACCTTTTGTAGCAATTATTTCCGATTCGTCTAATTTTCTGGTTTTACACTACTGACCTATAAAGATTGGCGTAGAGTTATCTAGAATAAAATATTCAATTAAACATAATCTAGACTTATAAATCACACACTCAAACTAAAAATATATTGGGTTGAGTTTACGTTTCCTAATTAAATAATAACTAATTTTACAATAATTACAATTATTCCAGTTTACCCTGAAATACTAAAATTAATTATTCTAAAGTTGATTTGCTTAATATGGCAGTTAAAAATTCATTAAAACAACAAGAGAATTTAATTCCTTTTTCCTTTCATATTCCCTGCCGCATTAAGTTATTACTTTATATTACCAGAAGTTTCAAAGGTTAATAAAGCGATTTTCTTTCTCAGAAGCAGAAAGATAGGCCATGATATACTCATGATAATTTTTACCATATTTTCACTGATCTTGAAAGAAGCCATGTAAGTACCTACCTAATATTACCAGGTACCTCTAAGATATCAAAGAACGATATTTAATATATTTCCTAATGTTTAAATTTTGATTTATTTACCAGCTTGTACAGTGCAGTAAATATAATACCAAAATTACTATCAAAACTGTTTTTCTGTTTTCAAGGGACGAAGAAACCATATATGCTTAATCACATTAAATTATGCACATCTTGCTTTTAAATTTACCAGATAAATTGAAGGGAAGTAAAAGTATGTCTAAGCCAAATTGTCTATACAGTGTATTTATTTAAAAATTGTCCACCCTCTTTTTCTCTAAAACTATGAAAATTTTAAAAATTCGCCGAAATATGTTGATTTTTGTTCCATGGGAATTTGGATGGAGATATATCGGTATAAAATTATTCAATAAATTGCCAGATAATATATGGAGTCTAAATAATTTTCAAAGTTTTAAAAATAATGTTAAGCATTTTCTTATCACCAACTGTTTTATAGTGTTAATGAATATCTTGAAATTGAATAACTGTCTATTAATATGTAGAATTGCTAAAATACTATACTCGTTTATTTTGTATATATAGAACTATCTTTTGTTTTATATATAGGTACATATTTTTAGTGTGCTTGATTACTCTATGTGCAAATTTAATTTAAATGTTTTTTTATTTTGTAACTGATATGACATATCCGATACCAAATGTAATGGTCTATTGGATTTAATAAATTATTATTACAATTTTGCGTTTTTTAAAAGTGGTGTCCATCACTACTTTTATGGTTAAAAAAAGTCAACACAAGAAAATTTCGCAATAGAATTAGCTATAAAATTCTGTATGACAAATGGAGTAATTCCATTTAATATTTTAAAGTTGATGGTACTGGGTGTGAATTCAGCATCATTACTTAAACCTCATACAATTTTTTACGTTCTGGGTTTTGCAGATATCTTACCGGCGCATTCGCCATATTTTAGTATTTTAAATCTAAAAGTGTGTAGGTACTTTCGTAAGCATAATAACTTACAACTATTGTTAAAAAAGGCATTGGGTATATTTTTCAAACAGTCTTGTTAGGTAATTGTTAATTTACTGACCAAAATATATATTTTTTTAAAGTAATTTTCATTACTTAAGTTAATTTTACAACTAGGTACCTAATGGTAAAAATATCTGTTATCTAATCGGTCCATAGAAATTCTCATTGGGTTCTATACTGTCGACAACAGTGCTCATAAAAAATCAAAACGTGTGGATCTTTCATATTAAAGAGCCATACAAGTGATAGTGCCTGAAAAGTTTTGTAAAATTGACTACACTTACACTTAGGTACTGACTTACAAATTGGTTACATAGAGGGTTTTTATAAATCAACAGTGCTTGTTTTCTCAGTGTAGTTGTAAATTTCTAAGTAAGTCCAATAATTTTTTAAAAGGTTAAAGTTTCGAAAACAACTAAATTATTAATTTTACAAGGTGGTACAATTATTTTTCCTTTAACAGTAACAGGATAATCTTTAATTAAAGTTTCTTTAGGTGAAATTTCAGGTTTAAAAGAAATTTCGTCAGATTTTCTGTAATAAAATGGTAGTTTATGATAATCGTTTACTGCTCTCTGATTTAAAATTAATGGTTAGATTTATTGAAATGAGATCTTTAAGTCATATAATCCGTCAAAATATTCATGAAAATTAAATAGCGTAAAATCAATTTCTTATTACATTGAAATTTATCAAAAGCCGGTGTTTTAGCTTTATAATGTATTTCCTTTTCTCCTAAATGTGTTTTAATAATAGAAGGTGAATATACATTACACATTGAGAAATAATCATCGATTACGTAGGGTTTTATTATTGACATAAAACTTCCTGTATCGATTAATAATTTGAGAGACGGTGACTAAATTTGTATATATATATATGGTAAAGCTCTTACGAGTGTTCATTTTTATCGGATCGTCTGTCTGTTCACTTATCCGAAAATTTTCATTTTCATTCATGTTGGTAGAAATACGAATTTTGTTAAACTTCGTTCGGTTCACACTCAGTTTTCTCAAAGGAAGTTTGATAATTAGTGCCACTAGCAAAAGTTATTAAATTCGACAGTCATATTATGTGGGGTGATTGGTAAAATGATTCCGAGGCAAAGATTCCGGAGATTCATCAATATTATTCAGTTCACGTGTTTAGTGGCACTAAATCTGTTTATTATATTGAGGGCTTCATAGCAAAGAGAAATATCCAAAACCCGACAAATATTGTTTCAGAGGTGCGAGAAATTGCAGGGAACCTCGTAATCACTAGGGATAGTTTCACGGCTGATATTTGGTACATTTATCAAGGTAACATTTTAAAACCTATTTCATACACAGTAGCCGGCAGCCAAGTAAATTCATACGGCAGGGTTTACATGCTAAATAAATGGGCAATAACTGTGTACGTGCTATGGTATATTTCCAATTTTTTCTTTTTTTAATATTTATAGAAAACAATGAAGGATGATTCTATAGCAGTAAATTTTGGATTAAAGTCTTAAATTTTAAGATATATCACTAATAAAATGATCGTTTTTTGGCGTTATTGTTGATTAAATTGTGATTTTATAAATCGAACTATTAAAAATCTAAAACTATAGTATCATCCTTTATTACTTTCTGTATGTATTAAAAAAAGAAAACATCAAAAATATTCTAAAACAAATGAACAGTTATGGCCCTACCAAACGATTGTAAAGCACTATTTAAATCCATAGCGAGCTAGTACGCTTTTATAATTAATTGCATGGTAGTAATGATCATGAGAAACTTAAAAAACGTAACTAAGTAAATGCAAAATAATTGTAAAAACCTTGTAAATAAAGTAACATGCATACGTTAAGTGTCAGCATTAGAACAGCCTTAAATTTGTGTAGGTTAATTCTGTAAGGCTTTAAAAACTATTCAAATACTCTAAACACATCGTAAAATGCTGTTGCGCAGGAAGGATGTGTATTTTAAATACCTGGTGCAGGAAAGAGCCTTTGGAGGCTACAGATTTTGGATAATAATAATAATAATGTTTATTTAAACAGAAACAAATCTGTAAATTTAAATGGAAGGATAAAATCTACAGACAATTTAAACTTGATATATTATTTTCTAGGTTAGAAGAATTCTATATGAGCAAAAATCCAGCTTGTTTTACTACTATTCAGTAATATTTTTAAATACAATATATTGAAAATCTCTTTAAAAAGTTTGTCGGTTAAAATACGTTAGAAAGTTAATTTATTAGATTTCCTGATAAAATGCAAAATAATTACTACCTACCTACGATACTTTTATGTTATTTAGATCGACATTGTATAGATATTTTTAGTCCCTTAACAATTATTACACGTAAAATTCTAATTTGTCTATTTATTTACGAATTCCATTTATGTGTATTTAAATATTATTATGACTTATTTTTATACCTTTAGACATGCGACGCACGCGAACATTCAAAATAATATTTTTGTACAGTAGGAAATATATTCATGATACTTATACATATATAAATTATTAATAAATGAGTCGGAAACTGTGATCTTTACCGCCCAAATTACTTCATAATCTAATTAACTGCTCAAATATTTTAAACGGATCCAACTTTTATTGAACTTTCAACGCCTTTAAAACACGCATAATTAATAATCTTCCTATAATAATAACTATTTTATATTGTGTTGAAATATTGTTGAAATACTGCAAATATTAAATTTATATAGCAATGAGCTTATTCATTTTATTTCAAAAAATGTTTAATTGCAGCTAGCCTTCAGTAGTTGGAACCATTTGGCCGAATTGTAAGTCGCTGAATTGTCTACTTCCAGGTCACAAAGATTTGAGGCAAATGCCGGTCTGCGGATGCTGTAGTAAAGCCTTGGTAGTATACATCGTCTGGCACGGAGCCGCTTCTGCTATAGGTTTGTTGCAATCAACGCATTTTACCCATTTCTGATATTAATTGTATTAATATTTCTCAATGAGAAGTAGTTTTCGATTATTTCAAAACCCAGTTTTGTGGCAATTGAAAGTTTGTTATGGACTTAATAGTAATTTATTTCTTTTTTCATTTTCTAAAAATTTTGATGGTTTAAATATGTTTTATTTTGTATATTTTAAAAATTTATGTAAATGTATATTTAGTATTTATTTTTTATATTTTAAATTTTTTTTGCAAAATTTTTATAATTATTGTAGTATTTTTCTACCGTAATTCACATCTGTGGACTGAGCTGGTGGAACTAAATATATAAATAAATAAAGATAATTACATGATCATATTTTTTAAACTTTTACGTACAGATTTTTCCCTAATACCTAATTAGCCACCCCCTACACTATACAGTGTTTATTTTAATGTAATTTTTATTCGGACTTTGCCATATTACAATGGGTGTAAAAGTCAGTTACATAGTATATAGGTACCTAGATAATATAAAACTTGTAAATAGAAAAAAAAGTTAGTTTAGTTGGGTATTATAACTAAAAATACAGAAAAATTTTATATACAAAAGGTGCAGTATTTTTCCTGAATTTTAATAATCTGCCAATAAAACAAACAAATGTCAATCACAAAATGACGAAATTCTATAAACTTAGGGTTTTTTTGGACCCTATGTATAAATAGATATTATATTTTCGAAATCCTTATAATTTTCTGATATCAAAAACATTTAATGTCTATATTTATTTAAACTATCTTTTCTCCAGTTATTCAAAATGAAAATGTATGCAAAAACATAATATTGTCTATATTAACCCATGGGTTACTAAGGCAATATCATGTTTTACAAACATTTTTATTTTGAATAACTGGAGAACGGATAATTTATATAAGACTTGTAATGTTTTTGAAAGCAGATAATTATAAGGATTCCGAAAATATAATAATATATTAAATAAATAATATTTTAAAAAACCCAATTTTATAGAATTTCGCCATTTTGCGATTGCCATTTGTTTGTTTTATTGGCAGATTATTAAAATTCAGGAAAAATACTGCAACTTTTGTATATAATTTTTTTTGTATTTCTTCAAATAAACTCTGTACGGGGGTGGCTAATTATAAGGAAAACCCTGTACATAGGTATGTGTTAGCAATTCAACAAATCCTTTTTAAACTTTAGAATATTGACTGGATATGTAAAATGATACCTAGAGAAGTTATATCCTTGTATATATAAGAATAGAGCTACAAGGGTTATATGTATAATGAGCGATATGATGTTTTTAAAATATTTTAAAATTTTATGAAGTTTATACCAACCGAAAATTTTGCACCTCTTGTAGATACTTATTACTAGTATTACTAACAGTGTATTTGTAGCAAAAAAATTGCCAATAAATACCAATTGTAGGTTTTAGTTTTTAAAATAAAAATATATTAATAACATATATTAACAGCAAATAGTTCCTTTTATGATTTTTCTATTTAATCCCTTTGTAATTTAATAATAGGTATGTAATAAATTTATATATTATGTTTCAAATATTCCACATTAGTAATATTGATGTTCTACATCTTGCATATCCGTTCTCGATGTTTCTTAGAAAATATACATATTTTTTCATTAATTAGTTATAGTAAATCTATTAATCGCTTGTATTATTACACATACTATATATTATTATCATTCGGTACTTACTTTGAAAAACAAGCACAGCTGTTAGACAACACGCGGTCAAACGGTATGTTCGTTCTGCGTATATGCAGACGACTACAGCACACTACGGCACTCCAATTCAAAATGTAACGTCGCGACGCCTACGCCGTCGCATCGATACTTTCTGCCGCCAACTGTTTACTCACTTCCAACCCCATCTTTTGACTCTGACATTCAACTGTACAAACACATTTTAACTTATTGGTGTATCAAATAACAAATAATTACTTACAAGAACTTATAACTGCGATCTTTTATATTAAACCGTTGTGATTGCCAAGATTTGTGATTTCTTTTGACATCGTTCTATTTTATCTCAAGATTTTTCGATGCTCTGCTTTATATTCGATTTTTCCTATTTCTCTTTCTTTATTCTCCCTCCCGCATCGTACTTTGCCACTGTACTGTCGCCAGCCGGGTTACAAAAAATTACATTTTATTTATTATTTATTACAAATGCCAAATCGTACTCGGTTCAGCAGCGAATTAAAAACGACGGTATACCATCAGGACCAACTGTGAATTTGTTCTTCAGTTTTCTTAAAGCTCAGTTGATGTTCATTTTCATGCATCTAGGCCGATTCCCATCTAAGCAGCACCGAGCAGAGCCGCGCGGCACGGCATCGCGCGGCGAAATGCTGCTTAAGGCCGATTCCCATCTAAGCAGCACCGAGCAGAGCGGCGCGGCGCGGCGCAGCGCAGAGCATGAGCAGCATTTTCTTAGCTATTCCCATCTAAGCAGCATTTGGAAGCGACAGCACCGGCAGCGGCAAGCAAAGCAGCAGATCACAGTGTTTGAGCGACAATGGAGCATTCTACATCGTCGTGTTCCGTAATATTTATTCTTTTTATTTTAAAAATATTTCTTTGATTTTTTAAATGGCAACCTCCAATTTTCTTTGCACTTTCGAATTCCTTGTAAAATTCTACACATTTTTTTATGTTTACCTGAAATCGTTTCTGAGTTGTTCATATTTAAAATTAAATATTTTTGAAATCGAAAATATTTTTAATGGTAAATGTTTTATTTTTAGGTTATCAACAAATTTTATCCGCATCCATACCTAATCGTTTTATAAATGCAAACTGTTCATACAATATGCAAGTCGCTGCTTGCTTTTGCCGCCACTAGATCCCCACTTGTCCGTCAGCACGCAGGGCGGCGTGTCGCAAAGCAGCAGTGTCGGGAGCCAATGCTCCCCGAAGAATTAAAAAATTGCTGCTGCGAGTCGCGTCGCTCAGCGCTGCGCCGCTCTGCTTAGATGGGAACGGTATCATTTAAATGTAGGCAAACAATTGTAAGCAGCATTTCGCCGCGCCGTGCTGCGCCGCGCCGCTCTGCTCGGTGCTGCTTAGATGGGAATCGGCCTTTTACAATTATTTGCCTACATTTAAATGATACCGTTTCCATCTAAGCAGAGCGACGCAGCGCAGAGCGACGCGACTCGTAGTAGCAAATTTTTAATTCTTCGGGGAGCATTGGCTCGCGACACTGCTGCTTTGCGACACGCCGCCCTGCGTGCTGACGGACAAGTGGGGATCTAGTGGTGTTTAGAATTTTACAAGGAATTCGAAAGTGCAAAGAATATTGGAGGTTGCCATTTAAAAAATCAAAGAAATATTTTTAAAATAACATAAGAATAAATATTACAGAACACGACGATGTAGAATACTCCATTGTCGCTCAAACACTGCGATCTGCTGCTTTGCTTGCCGCTGCCGGCGCTGTCGCTTCCAAATGCTGCTTAGATGGGAATAGCTAAGAAAATGCTGCTCATTCTCTGCGCTGCGCCGCGCCGCGCCGCTCTGCTCGGTGCTGCTTAGATGGGAATCGGCCTTATCACTTCGCTAATATCAGAATCTACGAATTCCAATGATTCAGTAAATGCAGTTTTAAACAACTCTGCAAATGCATTGACAATTTCTTGAGGATTATCAATAGAGTTACCGTTGTATGTCCTTATTTTTTATTGTTGTATTATACAGTCACTTGGTGCCAAAAAGTACCCAAACTTCGAACTACTTCTATAGCTATTTGTAATTTTTTTTTGTAGATTCTTAAAGCTTCAGTGTATGAACTTCAAATATTAAAAAGGAATATATGTGCTTTTACCCCTAAGGGAGAGAGTAATATGAAGTCAAAATATTATAATTCGTGATTGCACCTCTAATACGGCCGATATAATAGGGGTCCAATGGAAAAATATAGGTATTTTGGTTGTTTTGAACAAGTAGAACTTTTTCTTTGCAAGTTCTTATATTTTAGGGCATAAAATTTATATTCTAATAAGAAAAATGATTGCTCTTACCCCTAAGAGGGGGAAAACCACCCCTAGAGTAAAAAAATTAAGAATTAACGAAGCCTACTGAGAACAAGTTAATGAAACTTATAAGTACCATTGCTCTTGGAGTCGCTGATCACGAATGTGAGGTCAGAAATTATAAATTTTATAATGGCCGATATAAAAGGAGTAAAATGAATGAATGAATTATTTTTTATTTATTTTGAGATTTTAGGATTTTCTTAGCAGGTTATTACCCTAAGAAGAAAAATAAATCATTTACCCGTAAGTGGGTGAAGACCACCCCTAAAATCAAAAAATCAATTATTAACAAAGTACCTACTGAGAATAAATTGCCCCCAAACGAGCAATATCTTAATTTGCTAAACCGGGACGCGCTTCTTATTTTGGTCATATCTCCTTTGTAGTTAACGCTAAAAAAAAAGCATTTTGAAAGTTCTTTAATCATCACTAAGGTCAGGTAAGTCAAAACAGTACAAAGGTTTTCAGTTTTTCTATATTCATCGAGTCGATTAAAAAAAAACGGTAAGAGTTCAACTTCAAACACTTCTATCTCCTAATCTATTATCATAATAACAAAAAAATAAAAACAGTAGCATTTTACTTGGTTTATTGCCATCATTTTTTGTCTGTGGTAACATTCAACTAAGAATCTTCCCTGATAAGTTATTTAACCTCAAAGGCAAAAAAAATCATTATTTCAAAAATCTTCAAAATACATTAAGTGTAAAATCTTTTAGATAATGCATCCATCACGGTCAAAAAAATTTGAGCATATACATAACAGTAATGACACAATTGGATTTTTTTTATTTAGAATTTACTGAAATAAAAAACGGGCACTTTTTTTGTAAAAAATAAAAATTTTGCCTTTATTTTCCTTGTATCATTTTTGATTTAGCGGATATCAAAATTTGCCACAGGATAATTTTAAGCTACTGTAATAAGCTGCAATTTGATTCAAGGTACTATTGCGGCTGAAAAAAGTAATCGATTTTTTTATCAAATAAGTAGTATATTTTTCAAAAAACCGTCTGTAGTAAATGGGGATTTTTACGTCAGTTACAATTAAATTAGTTTGACAACAAATCATTGGTGGGTCATATTTAGTTTTTTAATAAAAAACTAACAAATAATATAAAAAAAGATTAATATTTATTATATTTAATTAAATAATAATATTAAATTAATTATGTTTAAAAAGGCCTTGTTCTCTCAACCGTTTTCTTACCGTCCTAACGGATGCTGGAGTTAGTTTCCTCTTTAGCTTAAGAGTCCTATATACCCACTTAAATCGTAGTTTTCGAATATCTCGTTTAAAACTTATCCGATTTGAAAGCAATTTTTATCAGATTAATCTAAAATATGTATAAAATGTTGGAAAGTTATTTTTTTCTTCAAAAGAATAATATATTAAAGTATAAGTTGATATTAAGGTCTTTAAAACACGACTGCGCAGTCGGAGTGCTCGAAATAGAGCAAGTGTTTTAAAGACCAGTTATCCAAGAATACTGTACGCTATTTTTTTTTATTGGTACACTTTGAAATCATAAATAATTACTACAAAAAATGGAAATAGAACTAATGATGTAAAATACCTTTAGTTGTCATCGAAATGAGAAAAACAAAAATTAATTTGCAATCTGTCATATATAAGATTAAGTGTTTTCATCATAGTTAATGCTTTTGAAACGTATGTCAGCAATATTTTATTTGACGTTACAAGGTACTTCTGTCAGATCAATAATTAAAAAGTTGACATTTACACTTCACGTTTCTCGGGTTATTGAAGTTGGCATGGTAACTTTAAAACACCCGCGTTTTTTATAGTTAGATTTAAACACTCTGAGGCGTACTTTGAATAAGCAAAATAGGGTAGGTACCGATAAAAAAAATTTTTTTTTGCTTGCATTTTATATCTTTTCTGGCCAAATTTACTAACTTTCCGACATTATTCATTGCTTCTAACTTTTAAATTCATTTTCCCCAACTCTTGATATGAGCTGTAAATTAATGTATTCGAAAAATAAAAAGTGCATATTTATGCCTTAAAAGTGCTGCCATCTCGCACGAATTTGCGAAAACACATATGCACCTGCTGTAACCTGCAGTTACGGTAATATCGGTTTGATTGCATCATGTCCAACGGTCTGTGCTGGGTGTGGTAGAATCGAGACTTGCATTTGATACAAACCCTTAAATGGAGTTGAAAAATAGGTTTTTCCTCAGATATTCAACCAAGGCTATTATTTTGTGCTGGAGTTGTCCTTCTTGGCCGCCCAGAACCAACTGCTCTACTCAGATTATAAGTTTCTAACCACTTTTTGTTTAATTTATGAATCGCGCCTTTGCTGCAATTAACAACATGCACTTGCTATATACGTTGTTGAGACTATCCTTCTCCAATTTTGGCGATGATATAGTTTTTTTCTTTTTTTCTTCACTTAAGATATGATTAGGCATAATTAAGAAAGTAATAAAATACCAAAAAGATAATTTCACTTAATATGATAGGTACCTCATCACGATGACATTGACACGAATAAAAATATATTGATTGATGCGGCACTGGTGAGAACCATATCCACAACGGGAAAATCAGTCGATTTTTTTTTCGGCCACAATAACATGTCAAAAGGTTTTTTAAACCAGAGTTATGACTGTTTGAAGCGAGTGACCTTTGAAGGGCTACTTTCAAATACACCTAACATGAACTGTATCTCGGCAACGATGAGCCTAAACAAATTTTTATTTCATGGATTATTTTTATTTCATAAGCTAACTTTTTTTGTTATGAAATACTTTATCGAAAATGTGATTCTCTTTGAGTAATTTGCTTAAAACCTTTGATTATAAATCAACGGTATCAACCCCCGTAACTCGGCGGGTATTAAAGCAAAAATAACGTTATAGGATTTGTTTTTGGGGTAGAATTCGACGATCTACACGTTCAAATAGTCGCGGAACCCCTGAGTTGGGATGAAACTCATCCCCAACGAAAAAACACCCTTATTCCTTTTTAATATTTGTTATTTGACCCATTTTGAATCAAACTATCCAAAAATGTTTGAATTTAAAACAGCTATAGAATTAGTTCGAGGTGAGATCACCAAGTAACTGTACTATACCGGGTAACCACGAAATGACGCTCAACTTCAATCGTGTCTAATATTTGCTACATATCGGCCTTATGACGTTAATAACTATTTTGATCTTTGGTCTTAGAGCTTTTAATTTTTCAAGATCGTCAGATCGTGAGGATTATTAAATTGCTTACATTTTTTCCATAATAAAGATTTTTCTCTAATAGCACAAAGTATGTCTCTACTGTACCATGGAGTATATTGATGCATTTTAGGATAAGCCACTTTTGTGTACGCTTAGCGTCGGAAATAGGAAATTTAAAGAAAAATGTAATGTTTTTTTTAAGTTTACTATTATTAAGGCAGTTTTGTTTTATAAACACAAATATTGCGTGCGTTTCCATGATTGCACAAAAAATTTATAATGGCACGGAAAATACACAATAAAATAATTAAACTTGCACGGAGGACGATAGTCAGGAATCCAGTCAACTAAATTCCGCTTATTTTTCTGGTGCTATGCAACTTTTGGACATACTTTTAAAATTAGGTCCATGTTATGTAAAATTTTCTTCCGAATCCATTTCCGGAGGGCGATTTACGATATGAGCTTGCTAGTCCTTCCCCTAGGGTGGAAAACTCTGCCCTAATATGTGCAGAGAGTTTGACTTCAGAACCTAGTTTGTGATCATATAGGGATCAGGAAAACATGAGGTGGACATCCCGGTTCGTGGGAGGAAGTCCGCCATATTGGATGGCAGTATGTCCAGGTGATATTTCAACAACATTTCCGACATTACTTCTGGGTGGACTGGCAGTTAATGTTCAACTTGAATGTTCCCATGGCCGAGAATATCCTGTACACATTTAATTTTAGATGCATAATCTGCCATAGATTACTTAAACTAGAGACAAAATAGAAAAAATATAAAACAAGTGTATATTATTTATTAAATTAATATACTAATCGTACGGGCATATAATTACAGTTGACTCGATGGTTTTTTGGACTGACGTCATCAACGTATGACACCGAAAGTTGTTTGTTATCTGGTCCAATGCACAGGATGTGCTACGCAAGCTCATTCATAGATTGTAGATGACGTGTGTTCTTATAGCCATTTCAGTAAGAATAATGATGAACGATCGAATACATTATGATTGTACAAACGAGTCAAATACTTCTTTTCTGGTCTCTTATATTAACGACGTCAGTCAAAATTAAATATATTTTATTATTAATCTATTACAATTACATACCTAGCCCTTAACAAGGATGGAGATTCACACAGTCTTAATGGAACAACAACTTTCTTTAAATATTTCATTCCAACCTGCGGTTCTTCAGTGAAATCATTTTGTGCAAAGTGATCTGAGCAAATATATGCATACTTTAGCAGATCTTTTGAAATGGCCAAAGACATTATCCATGTTTGCTATTGTTTTATATCTTCTGAAAATCTAGGAAGAAAATATATAACTACCTCAAAAAAATAACGTTATGATACGTCTATGGAATTTGATTCTTACCAGTGAAATGTCCGATTTACGTTTTATCCTGTACTATATGACACATTACGCACCTTTTGTTCACTATCTTTTATTAATAGAGTATCCAAACACTCAAAAACACAACAAATTAACGAAAATTTGCATATAAACAAAAAATTACAGTAACTGTCATATACAATGAACGTTCGGAGCAGTATAGAGCATGACATTATTTTCGCCAACCAATAAGATTAGGGGATTTGCAGTTTGTGTGTTTACTAATATTTAGTAAATATTTACAGTTGTTGGTCAGACAAACAAACGGGGCTTTGGCCCCCTCTATTTTCCCTTATATGCTCGAAGATACGAACACGCACCGTCCACAGACCTAAAATAGTTCTGTGGCACCGACCAGAGAAATAGTCTCCACAGAATAGACAGTCTCCTCACTGTTGCCGAGTGTATAAAAACTAGTAGTACGCGAAGGATCCGAGGACTGCAGCGCCCAATTAAAATTATCAACAAACATTTTAATTCATGTAACATTTTAATTCAACAAACAAAAAATAAGAAGCATTTAAATTCAAGAATTAAATTGTTAGTTGATAATTTAAAATCCTAAATATAAACAGTTGCTATTTTTTTGTTTGTTGAATTAAAATGTTACATGAATTAAAATGTTTGTAGATAATTTTATTTACAAGATTTATAATAGACTATTTTATTGTGACTGTTGTAATTTTATAACCAAAGATCTTTTGTCGAGAAAGATTTTTATTCTTCTGACATTTTAAATGGGTAAAATTTTTAAAACAAACTTCAAATTTACTGATTATAAACACTGATATCAACTTAATGAAAATGGTATTTTCTTTGGGTGTAACAAAATACATTTTAAAAATAAATCATTAAATGTCGTTCTATACTTGTTCGTTTTATTTTTGAATTATATCCTTATTTTAAATAGTTGGCTTATAAATCTTCTTGAATAAAAATGTTTGATTCAACTGAATTGCTGATTTACAATGTTTAATGAATACAACTGTTTCTCCATAAAATATCTTCGTACAAAGAAATCTAACAATCATATTAAAAGCCCATCATTTATATTAATTGATTAAAAGTGTCATCAAACATTCGAATTCATCTAACATTTTAATTCAACTGACAAATAAACAAATAATATTAAAATTCAGGAATTAAAATATTTGTTGCAAATTTGTATTTAGTATTGCTTAAATACATAAGAAGGCATGTCCTATGAATTACAATTATCAACATAGATTTTAATTCCCGAATTTAAATAGTTATAATTTTTGTGATTGTTGAATTAATTGTTACTCGATTTAAAATGTTTGTTGATAATTTTAATTTCCAGATTTAAAATACGGGATTTTAATGTGACTCTTGCAAGTTTCTTACCAAATATATTTCATCAAGAAACAATTATTCTATTCAACAAACATATTAAATAGGGAAAGTTTTATAAACAGACTTATTTATTGTAACAAACCCATTGTAGAAACATCAAAATTAATTAAATGTAAATTGAACGTTTTAAATGTCAATAAATAAATTTTAATAATAAAAAGCAAAACGGCATTCCATATGTATATGAACCAGTTAATTTTTAATTTCAATCATTATTTGATGTACAGAAAGAAACTATGTAGATAGATATAAATATTTTATTTAATGAATATTCTAATCAAATTTACAATTTCCCATGCAAACGCAGCTTATTATGCGCACTTAATACTTTTACACTTACGCGTTGTCACATATATTTGTTCCTGTTTTAGGTGTTTCGTAATCATGATGGGAATTAAAATGTTATGTTCATTTTTCCAACCAAATTCATGCCTGTTCAGTAATTTAGGGGATGGTTTGTGCAAGAATGCTAGTGATTCATTTCCTAAATTACTGAACAGTCATGAATATGGTTGAAAAAATAAACACAACATTTTCATTCCCATCATGATCACGAAACACCCAAAACCGGAACAAACAAATGTGACAACGTGTAAGTGTAAAAATAATAACTGGAGTATAAGGTGTTGTTGTAAGAAGCTAGGAAATGATTACATAAAAAGCTGCGTTTGCATGGGAAATTGTAAATTTGACTGGAATACTCATGAAATAAAATATTTTTTTCTAATTTTGACATATAAAATTACACTTTTCAAAACTGACGTATAAGTGTCAAAACGTTCTACTTTTCATTACCAATTAGGAAAAGTAAACTTTTCCTAACTGATGAGGAAAAGTTCGTTATATCACTAGTTAAGAAAAATAAAGAACTCTCAAGAAGAAATAGAAACAACGTATATTCAAAACCTAATACAAGTTTATAGGAATTATTATTTTTTAATTATAAATATTAACTATACAATTTGTGAAATTTGTCAAATTAACTCCTGAATGAAGAAGTTTTATTTGTTGAATTTGCCATTATATTATGTGCTGCATTATGCCCTAAATTAATAACATTTGTCTTTTGTCACTTTTGACATTAAAATTAAATGCGTAATAACAGAGACAAAGATGACTATGTTTACGCATGAATACTTAATTTTTTATGATTTTTAAACATTTTGTTTAAAGAATTTTATTTTTAGGCGTTTAAATTAGAAAAAAATCTTGTATGTATAGTTCATTTCATATTTCTAAAGCAGGAAAAAAATGCCGCATTTACAAAGCAGAAAGGCGGCCTCTTTAACGTTCAAAGAAGCCGCCGCACGTGCTCCTTTGTCGGGAATTTTTTATCTGCGGAACAAATATGAATTCGACTTTAACACGAAACGAAAGACCATTTTGTGTAACTCGTGTCATTTTGCGGGAACTTCGCGTAAAGAAGCAAGTTATTTTGAAAATGGTATATTCATTGGAAAAGAGTTACTTGAAATTTATATTCAGTGCAACAAGAATAAGTCTCTTGCTCGGAGGGAGTATGTTAGGTTATTTCCAGAAAGGCTACCTCCTTCCAAAAATAGTTTTCCATTTAAAAAAATCATGTTTTATTTTCCACCCTGTATATTTTACGAGATTTTTAATATCCGTTCTCAGATTATAAAAATTCATCAAAAACCGTGTCCACTCCTTTTTTGAATGAGTTAAATCGGCAAAGGATAAGTGAGATAAGGGGGGTGTCAATCTTAAGAGACTTACCCTGTACATACGCGTTTCTATTTGTTATTTCACGTGTTGTATCAACGCCACCTAAAATACAGGTGGCGTTGGTTGTATTCGTATGTTTTGCGACGTCAGGGTTCGGCCACGCTGGCGAGCGATTTGTCGCGGGCGATATTGCGACAAGTGAAACGCGACACCTGTTCTACGTAGAGCGATTTAACAGTTAGTTTCCACAATGCCTTTGTCGCGAACGCATCGAATTGATCTTCTTTTGGAAGACGATTTTCCATTCGACTATTTGGTCAAGCGGGACAATATGGTGTACAACTTATTTTTACATAACATAACCTCAAAGAATAAGTAGGTATATAATAATAATTACCTTCTACACCGCAAGCACGTCCTACTTCCCATAGTTTATCAATTACACTCTTATTTTTATAGTGTTTATGGCTATCCTGCCACAAAATGGGTCTAGTTTGCACTTCGGATATTAAAATCTCTTTAAAATACGACATCATGATAGTGCACAATCTCTCACAACTAACTAAATGTCGCTTAGAAATCAAACAATATTGAATTCAGAGCGACACGCTTACACGCTAGAGATTTGTCGCTCATATTGTGTGGCTACTGTGGCCACTTCAATTGAATTATATATGTTTGAAATATATTTTTGTCGGAATATCGCCCGCGACAAATCGCCCGTGACAAATCGCTCGCCAGCGTGGCCCAGTCGGTCGAATGGTGAGCGCGTTTCTGCCACAGTTCACAAAACAACACTTCATGCCTAAGCAATCGAAACGCGCGTATCGTTCCCGATACTAAATAATTTATATCTTTCGCTAGAATACTCCGATTGTAAAAATTCTTTTACCAAAATTAAATTTGAACTTTCTACTACAATACCGCCCACATAACCGATATAGTATCTCTAGAAATAGAAAAAGTACCTAGATGCTACATTTTTCTCTACAATATTTCTACACCCCGCGTACTTTATTTTTTTCTTGGAAGATCAATAATCAAAATACTATTTTAACGCTGCTGTCGTAGTCACCATACATCATACAACCTCCGTCTAAAATTTGATCCCTGTAGGTTTGATAGTTTTGGAGTTATATCTGAAAAATTTTAAATATCGTGTATCACCGAAAAGGGGTGAAAAATTAATATAGGGGATGAACGCAAGCTCATATCGCAAATCGCCCTCCGGAAATGGATTCGGCAGAAAATTTTACATAACATAGACCTAATTTTAAAAGTAGGTATGTCCAAAAGTTGAATAGGACTGAAAGTAAACGGTCTCTGGATCCCTGACTACGACTAGCGTTCGAAAATTTTACATAACATAGACCTAATTTTAAAAGTAGGTATGTCCAAAAGTTGAATAGGACTGAAAGTAAACGGTCTCTGGATCCCTGACTACGACTAGCGTTCGATGTTCTACACAGCATCTGCGCTGACATTATAAACCACTCTGACCAAATCTCGCGTACAAATATGCGGCCAGCATAAAGCCACGTTCAAGACAATAGGGGTTGCGGCTCGTTATATTTTTTTACCCAACGTCTAAAATGAATTCCTAATACATACAAAATATTAAAACTTTATTTAATTATTTTAATTAAAAAAATATATAATTTTCTATATTTTGTATAGCTTGTTTCTCCATTATTAAATGTTTTAAAATTATGAGAATTTTATTATTATTAAGGACCACAGAATTTCTCCCTAAAATATTTGAACCAACTTACTAATGATTCTAACTAAAGATATCAACTTTTCATATGATTATGTGGTTGAGAGATAAATACGTTCACTCTTACCCTAGGGTTTTGGATTCGATTCCTAGCTTCATAACAATCATAGCTAGGAATCGATTGCAAAACCCTAACTGCATAGCTAGGAATCGATTTCAAAACCCTAGGGTATTGTCTCTCAACCACATAATCATAAAAAACCACTACTTTCTGATATTGTTTTAGAATGTAGTGGTTTTTTCGTACGATGAGCAGGCAGAACATAAAAGGTATTTTCTCGTGTTTCAAGAATCCAAAAAATATTTCCAGAAATATTTATTACTATAGCTTATTGATATAATTTTAATATATATGACAATATCTATTATAATATGTAAGTATTAATAAATTAATATTTACTTTTGTACTAAAAGAGTTACTTTGATATATATCATTTGATTATAGTTTTATTAATGTGATGCTTAATTTTGTAATATAGAAATAAAAATCATTTCAATAAAATAAACTTAAGGGAAGTAAAATACATTCAAATGTACAAAAATTTTATATATATATTTAAAAATTATATATAAAATATAATTGATCGAGATCTAAAATTTTAAGGTCATATTATTTTAATAATTACATTTCGAAGAAAGTTGGAAAAATAATTAAATTATTACTACTAGTAACTTCCATCGACGTCAACATAATTTACTATAATTAATTAATTCTTTTATATTGCCTCGTTTTATTTATTATTGATCCATGCTTCATATTTTTTGTGTTAACTTTTGCAAGACTGCACAAATTGCAGAAGAAATATGTCATTTATTTTCAAAGTATATCAAATAACAGTATTAAAAAAATATTAGAAAATGAGTCGTATGGTATCTGTTTTGATTATCTTTTAATTATTTTTCTAAACATTAATTCTCAAATGCACAATTTGGTTAAAAAATTTAAATAAATCTAAAAACAGGATATAACGTGGCATACATTAAAAAATAAATAAAGAATATGTTAGTAAACATTGATACAAATTAACAATAAACGTGAATAGGTTAATTATACAAAAAAATTAGAACTCAATACGTTTCCCTATAAGGCAACGTAGGTAACTAGCGAAAAAATTTTAATTAACTGACAAAAGAATAGTTTCTCACAAACAAACATTCACATGGATTAATAGAAACTGAAATACATTCCAAAAGATTCACATAATATTGTTAGGTAATAATTAATTTATTTTATGCTATAGTAACATGCTATTATATTATGTAAGTACAGTGTATAGTACATTTTTTAAAAAGGTAGATCTATAATTTACTGTATCTATTCTAATCTAGGCATTTTTTACTGTGCGTGCACTACATCCTCTAGGTAGGACACGCCTTTTGGAGTATAAAATCTTTATATAAAAAAATCATAATGTTTATTTCTACCTATATTACATTATTGTTTTATTATATTTACAGTATGTACCAATATTTTTTTAAATAAATATTATTTAAAAAAGAAAGTAATATCAGTATTATCTAATTATATTATGCAGCAACTTGTGAAACGATGTCTGACCAAAATTGGGTGTACTCCTTTAAAACCGTGCCCCTGAAAAAGTAATCATATTATGTAACCAAGAACATTTAACAGGCAATTACAACACTACAATGATAAATCGACGATGTTTCAATATATGAAAAAATGTTCTTACATTACTTAAAAAGTTATAATTAAATATTAAATATAATTTATGATAAAATAAACAAAAGGAATATTGTATAATACACTCCTATTCCCATTGCAATTACAAATTTCTGCTCATGACATTTTCATATTAAAATAGTCGTATACTAATACGCATTAACTTTCATTTGTATTACAAAACTGTAATTAGTATTTAATGAAATTATTTAGTATTCAAGTTTTAGCTATATGTACTTAATATTAATTGATATTGAATACACTTGGGAATTTACTCTCTCGCTTTGAGGGCAAATTAAGTTTTATTTATGAAATATTCTAAGTTATATTTAACGTTTACAATTTCAAATATTACTTAGGTATGAAATATAATTATTGTTCTTTTAAGAATGGACTTAAGTCATCTTGTTCTTGTAAAATCGGTAATTTTTTAAGTTTAGATATCCATGTTCACGATAACACCTTGTGGGTTATAACTCATTCTCTACCAAGATTGAAATAATTATTATAAGTAGTAAAACCACAATTAATTTATTCTTCACAACAAAATTATCACCAAGAAGTGTTAATTGACACGACCTAGGCAACATGTCAAACATTAATCTCCCTGATTTGGAAGCACTAGCTACATCACTATTTGAAAAATTACTCATTACAAAATCTAAAAGACAGCAATAAACTGGTAAACGCTACTTCTTGCTGGCTGCAGTATTCATCCTTGCACCGTTGCATTTCATGATTTCATTTCATGCAGCAAGACCTTCTAGTTAATTCCTTTTAATCTTGAATCACTTAGTTGTGCCAACTTTTATAGTACATATTTAATTTTGAACTGTTTTATCATAGACACGGCTTGTGCTCTCTAACTCTCAGGTTATGGAATAAGTATTTGCAGTCAGCTTCAATCTTCGGGGCAAAATCTTCGCTACTGCTGATATATTGAGAAATGCTCTGGTTTCTTATATCATCAATCTAAAAAGATATATTCGATATTTAGCCATCACTGTGAATTTCTTACACTTTTACCAACAACAGACAATTGTTTCGGCCTGTTAGGTCTCATCAGTGTTGTACAGGTTTGGTACGGGTATATCAGAGATATCCCAAGTGAAGACAATTCCAGCGTAGTAAATATCGAATGTATCTCAGTTTGGATCCGATGAGAATCGGAGACTTATAACTTGCGCCATCTAAAAGATGAGTAAGGAAGACATATATTCCAGCAATTTTTACGGTGAGAGCACTGTTACATGCAAACTCTCCAACTGCATAGCAGAAAAAAGCTTAGGTATATGCAACCCGTTACGCACAGCTACAAGTCGTTGCCTAACCATATAGGTATTTCTTGAGGATTATATTGCCCCAGCCAAATAAATTTGGCAAAAGTATATATCTAAAAAGATCGAATATATCTTTTTAGATATATACTTTTGCCAAATTTATTTGGCTGGGGCAATGTAATCCTCAAGAAATACCTATATATCATCAATAGCACAAAATATTCCTATTTATCCTTTTCCTTTTTTTGTACTAATCGAATCACCCAAGAGTTTTGATCAATATTGGCGCATTGTTTCAAGTTGCCTCAACTGAATTTTGTGATATGTATATATTTTGACCTTAACTATTGACCATCGAGGGAAAATGGTCGTAACCATAGGTCGGGCGTAATTACGAACTGCTGTCCTTTCTCCCTTCATTTTATTTAACATCATCCTCAAATTACCTCAACTTGTAAAAAAAATATATCGATTTCAAATTTTGGGAAGTTGTACTTATAATTGAATACGGTGCACATTTTGACTAGAACACCCTGTATGTTATTCAAAATTTAAATTACGTATGAAATTCTAGGTACAAAACATGTAGTAGAACACTCTATATCTATATTTGACAGTCTTTGAGAAAATTGCGGTTGAAAATAATATATCGATCATAAATTATTCAATTTTCATGTAAAACAAATGAATGTAGGAATAAATCTGTTATGGTTATTTAAGTATTTGGTGAGAAAGTCATAAAAATTACATTTCCGGCTAAACCGGAGGTGCTACGAAATGTGACTTTCAGCCTCAAATCGCTTCGATACTATTGATAGAACATCCTGTATTGAACCTTATATTCTACTAACCTTTGTGGATATTTTTTTGTTTCTTGTGTCATTTGTTTAAACCTAATAGTTTTTAAAATATCGGCAACTGAATGTTCACCTGCATCAGAAATCTGTTCAAAGCAGAAAAATATTCAGTTGCCGATATCTCAAAAACTAGCAAGTTTAGACAAAAACACAAGAAACAAATAATATTCAGAAAGGCTAGTAGAATGTAAGGGTGTTGCATTAAAAGTATCGAAGTGATTTGAGTTAAAAATCCCTTTTCGCAGTACCTACTTCCGGTTCTACCGGGTATGAAATTTGTATGACTTTATCAATTCTCGCCAAATAAACAACAGATTTGTTCCTACATTTATTTGCTTTATGTGAAAATGGAATAATTTATGATCGACATAACATTTTTAACCGCCATTTTCTCGAAAACTGTCAAAGATAGATATAGTGTGCGCCACAATACCTATATGTTTTGTACCTAAAATTTCTTGAGTCTTAATTTTGAATAACATACTGGGTGTTCTATTAAAAATAACAAAGTTTGTACTGTTTCGTAAACCGGAAATGAAAATCGGCTCCCATTTTGAAGCTTTCTTTAAGAGAAAGGAATGGGTAAGGAGGGGTTGGAGTCCAGGGCCTCAATCTACCCAGGTCGAATTGCAAAATGTGTTTCGTTGAACTTGTCAATAAATTTCAGCTGAATAACATTTTTTGCCTTTCTAAATTTTTTTTGCTAGTGTTTTCGATATTCGTCTACTAGTCGGTTTAAATATTATTTTGTAGAGTAAAGTAACCGATTGTGAATACCGGACCAAATGCGAAATACCCCCATCCTGGCCAATCTACTGACACCATCTGCATTCCAATAGACTTATTATATACCTACTATTTAGATTTAGATTGTCATTCACTTGAATGTAAACTATAAAACCGACGCTTGTCCCCTAACCCCAAATATAAATGAAACGTATTTATGCAAAGGTGCTACATTTTTTTAAGTAAGTACGCAAGTGTTTTGTTGTGATATGTTAGAAAGATATTAAGCATGAAATTTTACTGGATGGGGTTTAAATATAAAGATCTAGGCATCTAAGCTATAACAAATATTTGACAAAAAAAAATAATTTGAATTTTTTACAACAGTTTAAAATAAAATGTTGCGCAGCCGGTATTCTGGAATACTCGAGGGTGTTCGAATGTGGAATATTTCACATTTAGACCACTATTATACATAATAATCCATTTTTGAAATATGACTTCCTATTTCCTAATGTGCATTTTTCCTTTAGAAAGATGTCTCTCAGAAACGTCAAAGAGCAAAAATGGTCTGACGAAAATATGACGAATGACATTCGTCATATCTCGAAACAAATCAGTGGAATTTTTATCAACTCATTTAGCAGCTTCTAAGCGTTATTACAACGTCCCACGCCCCACTCCATTCTTTCGGTATTGCAAAAAGGGTAATGACGTTGGGAAGAAAGCCTGTTTTGACCAAAGAATTAGAAACCAAGCTCGTTGAGTATATTTTCAATACGGAAAAACTAATTTTTTGCGACCTAACGAGGCGAGATTAATGTTCCATTGCATTTTAACTGACAAGGTTTTTTTTTTACGTTATGTTTCAGAACATTGCCTTTTTTATCCTTTTTTCTATTTTATATAATCCAGGATATTGTATTTTTTTAACCGTTCACAGAGATAATAAATTTTAATTGTTACAAAACTGTTAAAAAATGAGGTTTTATATCTAACATTGAAATTAATCCTATTCCACATTAGGGTATAGCTGTATTTCTACATTATCGACCCATTTTTTGAGGTGCGTAAAAGTCACTTTTTGTACAATTGTATTTTTTTCAATCTGTTTGTTTCAATGATTATTTCTGAAATTCTGGCCTCCCGTTTATAACTATCGGTCGTCTATTGCCAAAAAATTAAAACTTAATATTAATAATTTCTATATTTTTTTCACAAAAAACAAAACAGTATTCCACAATCGGCTACTTTACTCTATTGCTTGATGTCAATGGTAGTTTGTAGCACAATAAACTGATTAAATTAACTGATTAAACTCTCATATTATTAATAGCCAAATACTTTGAGGGTTCAACTTGATGAGATCGAAAATGACCAAAAGAATACGCGTCTCATTTTCTTAAGATTTCCATATATGATTATATTTTTTGTGAATCACCCTATATATACGTGAATAAATACTTACGTAAAATATACTTGTCCAGGACGAACATTATGTGGTGCTTGCCATACTAAAGTAGCTTGCTGTTTAGGTTTGGGATCTCCGTGTGTGATAGCGCTGCATTCAGGGTGAATTTTTGTATTAGCGGTTTCTAACCAGTTTCCAATCCATTCATTTGAAGCGACATCTCTAGCTTGTATCAAAAATCCTTTAAAGTATTCTGCACCTTGAATGGTAACTGTAATAATATTGATTAAATTAATAAAGAATGTATATATAGAAACACAAATCATATTTAAATAATTCAATTTAATACCATACTCAATAAATATATCGTGTATGTTAAATAATAGTGCAGTAAAATATTGTCCTTTCTAGACAACATTTATTTTATTAGGTATTCTCTAAGTACATAATATACAGTGTTTAAATGATATTAATTGTATATTATAGGGTTGTTGGTTATATTTTGTTCCAAAGTTTTCTCGTACATACATATTAAAATATACGAAAACTTAGATTCACTATCAGAATTTGGCATTAATAAAACAATTTAACGTTGGTTACAGAAATTATGAATATTTTTTTATGAGTATGTATATCATTAGTAATTTTTTAAATTTTAAATCTGCACGTTTCAAAAGCGATCGCCTTTTTTAATTTTTACTTGTTAAAAAATAGTGATACGCCACTGGATAAATTTTAAAAAATTAACATTTTTAAAAACTACAATTATTTCTTAATAAAAAATTAATAAAATACAGAATGTTTTATTAAAAAAAATTGACTTTCAGGCAGTTAAAATTAGTCAAAGTCAACTGAAATTTTTGGATACCCTATTAATAATACATTATCAAATTATACATATCTGAAAGTTTGATAATCTGCCTAACTACCTATGGCAAAAACTTAACCATAACTTTCCTTTTCAATCCGTGACAAGTATTTCAATAAGATACTACCAAATTTTTTCATATTAAAAAACGAAGGATTACAAGGTATTCCATTTAAAATAAGAAAATTGATAGCCACTTCCTGTACAGAAATGCCAGACAAGCTTTAGTTTAATAGAACTTCCTCGAAAGTCCATAAACTTTTAATGAACGGGTTAGTTGAATTAACCTGTATATAATTACCATAAAATGCTAGAACTGATTAATTGCAGCAAACACCAGCCGAAAGAATTATTCCCAATAAGGAACTCTCAACTCTCGTGTTGCACCACTTGTGGACTAGTTATATACAATATGAGTGTACGTGTGACCTTTTCATTCGATCTAATAAATAAGAATTTCCAAATTATTAATATAATTTGAAAGAATAATTTGTAATACCGTAAAACAAAAAATTGTATATTCACTATTATCAAATAGGCATTTATTCACAATGATTTTGATTAATCGCCAATGAAATTTCTTTTATAGAAATGTGTTTCATAAAATCTTTGATATAAACAAGTTACATAATAATTATATATTATTTCAGTTTGACAAAACTTTGAATTAAAATTTCGCACAAATTATATAGTACCTACAATAAAATCTTGAAATGGAATAGAAGAATGTATTATACACGTGTGGTCACTCAGTTGTTTCGGATACAGTTCAGTAAGTTGCACCAACTCCCCTAACAATTTCGACTCCGCCCCATAATCACGTTAGTCCGAGACGGAGCGCCGACTGTCGACCTGTTCTATTCAGGGGAGATGGGTGCAACTTACTGAACTGTATCCGAAACAACTGAGTGGCCAGACGTGTATATGCTCCATTGTATAATTAGTAACAGACATGGCAGCTTAAATAAACAAACACAATTTGGGCCATACAGGCATTTATCAAACTTCACTAATGAAATTATGGAATTTTTAGAAATGATTACGTATATTTAAACTTATTCATATTTTTCAGATATTCTACATGCATTACACAACTTGAACAAATTGTAGTCCTAATATAATTAAATCAGTTTCATAATAGTAATAACCATAGCAATTGACATTTCAATCAATGGAATAAATACTTTGGTCATCGAAAAATGTATACACATTTTAGATATGTATATTTTGTCACAAGGTGCTACTCCAAAATACACTGTGTGAATTTATACAGCTGTGGGGTTATGAATATTTATTATGGTTTTGACCTTAAATACTGTACAAATTAATTTAAATTATATTTACATTAAATATATTATACATATAAACTAGATAAATAGACAGATATGCTTGATTAAATACATACCCTTCGATATGCTTCATTAAATAAGAGAATGTTTATTCCCCATTTTAAAGGAATTTGACATTAAAGCAATTAATATGAGAACTAAGAAACTTATATATTAATTTATTTAATTGTTTCTCAAAAATCTTTTATATATTAACACGTTCACAATTTATTTTCTTTTGATTCTGATGAACGTCTATGGTTGCTCATAAGGTCCGTACATTTGAGTTATATATTTATTTGGCTGCTGCTTGCGTATGATTTAAGAAGGTTTTAGGACCGTTAAACCAAGTAAAATATAAAATATCAATATATTTACTATTTAGATCAAGAATATATTTATCCATTACATTAAAAAATGTGTTGGCAGAGTTTTGAGAGATGACCCATACAGGCCTTAATTAAGCAGGACTTAACTTTTAAAAATAAAATAAACTTTAGTTTTAGCATCTACTATGTAATTTCAAAATAATATGTACAGTATGGTCCAATTTTAAATTGCAATACTTCGGCAACAGAATATTTAGGTAAAATCATGACATACCTCTTCTGAAATCTTTCTTTCTATTTAGCGTCCCAAGGAAGATTGGCTTTAGCTTTCTTTCATGTTTTTTAAATTTTCTTAAAATTAAAGTTACAGCAACGAGAGTACGTACATGTAGTTCATATACCACATTCTACTTTTCTGATGATTTGAGGCAAAGTAGAAACGCTTCAAATTTTGATGTGGGCCTTGGTTTCGAGTATATTTGCGATATAATAGAACGGTATACAAAAAAAAGTTGTTTTATTTTTCAAGTTTAATATCCATAACTGTATTAATATAGTAATATAATTAGTTACAAATTATTTTGCAAAAAATTCAATTCATTTGAGCTGCTCAAAATGCTTACCGCCCACAATGATGCACTTCCGACACATTAAAATTATTCAATTCACAGCAGCAGATATTTCATGTCTACTGTACCTCATTTTGTCGCAAGCTAATTGAATTATCACAATAAGTTCATCTCTTGTTGCAACTGGCTCAGCACTTTGTCTTTCAAACAAAGGAGTAATGTCGGGAGATCGCGGTAAGCGTTAGGCTATACTGGACCTAATCTGTCTATCCAGAGCTCCAAGTAATTATCATTAAGTCATTCGCGAACTACTCACCCAAAATGTGCTGTATATGGCACTATTCATTTTTCTTGTATTTGTTTAGCCCCGCCAAACTTCACTCTTTTATTAATATTATCATTAAATGTTCTGAGGATTGTATTTTAATTTATTCTGATTCCTTAATTTAGGGTGTGGGAACAACACTTCCGCATTCAGCGGTTTGACAGACGCTGGGGTAGCTACAGTGAAGACACGGTTTCGCCCAGGGGTCGAATATGGATGATTGTCGATGGCACAGGACTGGAGAATTTATCATACGAATCTAATTAGTTTTGCCTTACTTCATTTGTTTATTAAACAAATATCCACTGCGCAGGTCGGCGGTGTGTTGCTGAATAGAACCTAATAAAACTCGACTGTTCAAATATATTTTATCTTTATCTTTATGGACGTCTTCTGTCTGGAAAACGTCTATGATATTCTTCAACGACTGCTTGACCACTACCGTCACAAAATCCGTATATGAAATGTAGGTATATTCATTGTTTGTGAATAATCTTGGCATAACTAATAATATCGTAAAAAATTACTTGTACAAACTTCAACTTGAAATCAACATAACCTTCAGTGTCATTGCCAACTAAGAGCAACATCAGGGAGTACGTAAACATGCTTTGAATACTCAATGAATTCTAATTAAAATTTAACTGTAAAACGATACTTTTTATGTAAAAACCACAAAAGACTCTTTACTCGTAAATTGAGTGTAGATCTGAACAAGGTGAAAAATACCTTCATTGGTGTTTTTTTTAAATTAAGAATTAAGACGAAACTAAAATGGAGTTATGAGTATTAAACTTGAAAAATAATACGATTTTTTTTGTTTAACGTTCAACTCTATCGCAAATATCTCGGAAACTAAGTGCCTACATCAAAATAATTCCATTATAGCTAATTTTGGCAAATTAGTTGCAGAATTCAAACATTATAATTATTTCTAATACGGTATTTGTGGGTTATTTTTTGGACAAAATTAAAAACACTTTAATGTGATTGACCGGTTTCTCCTTTAATATAAGGCTTCATCAGAATCTATAATATTTAATACAATATAATTTCAAATTAAATGAGAAACAGTAATCAACACTTACCAATCAACACAGTCATTAAAAACACTACTACAAACATAATATAACACTACGTCTACGTCAATAAAATATTTTTTACACAAAACGCACATTAAAAATGTAAGAAGTAATGTGGTGTATAAAATAAATTGTGAATGTGGTCATTGTTACATCGGTCAAACTAAGCAATGGGTTAAGGCTAG
The DNA here is from genome assembly GCA_963680705.1 of Rhagium mordax. Taxonomy (NCBI): domain Eukaryota; kingdom Metazoa; phylum Arthropoda; class Insecta; order Coleoptera; family Cerambycidae; genus Rhagium; species Rhagium mordax. The sequence goes on along the minus strand of OY796659.1, from coordinate 20,854,310 downwards.
GGTAAAAAATCATCAATATGATGTTTCCAAAAACAAAACTACCGTTAGCCGCACATTCTTTTAATTTAGATCATAAGTTTGATTTCGATAATGTTAAGATTCTGGACACGGAGTGTAATTTAGATAAAAGATTGTTTTTGGAAATGATTCATATTATTAATAATCAAAATTGTGTAAATCTAAGAACGGATATAGAGGGATTAAGTAATGTCTATAGAAATGTATTAAAAGGTGGTTAGTGTTAGGTTAAGTATTCTTCTTCTTATTGTCTTGATAAAGTAACCTTTTAAAGTAGTTCAAATTAGTAATATGTTATTCCAGTACGATTAAGAAGAAGATTTAGTGAGGTTTGATAAAAGATACCTATAGGTTAATGTTCAGATAGTTATTGTTAATTATTAGTTTCAAAGGAAAAAGTTATTTACGTGTTTTTTAATGTGCGATTTGTGTAAAAAATATTTTATTGACGTAGACGTAGTGTTATATTATGTTTGTAGTAGTGTTTTTAATGACTGTGTTGATTGGTAAGTGTTGATTACTGTTTCTCATTTAATTTGAAATTATATTGTATTAAATATTATAGATTCTGATGAAGCCTTATATTAAAGGAGAAACCGGTCAATCACATTAAAGTGTTTTTAATTTTGTCCAAAAAATAACCCACAAATACCGTATTAGAAATTTTAAAGTGGACACAAAACAGTAAGAAAATAAATTATAATTATTAAAAAATAACACTGGTGTATGTTACTTTTTTAAAAAAGATGCCGGCACCCTGCAGCCGCACGCTACTGATGTGTTTCTATTTTACTTTAAATCGTCAAAAAGTTAGACGTATATGAACTATATGTATCTACTTTCAATAACCTTAATTTTAAGGAAGTTATTAAAAAAATATTAAAATTAAAGTTCAACGTCCTTTATCTTCCTTAGAAGGTTAGATAGAAAAAAATCCTGAAGGGGTATATCATTAATTTGTTTGACCATTCTGTTGTTGAATTATCGCAACTTAAAATAGGACGTTTGAATATTCAAATCCGTAAATATTTACTGTTTCTATAACTTACACATAAAAACTGTGAGCAAAACAAATACCTACTATATTTATTTGTCACTTCGTGAGTATAGTAAAGTGATTTCATGTGGCTGCCGCATACACTGGAAATCCAGTAAAAAAAAATCTGCATTCTTAGCACCAAAATTTGGGAGAAAAAGGGGACATAATCAAAAACCCACCTTAAAATATTAAGTTGATAATGCGATCATTTAAAAGCGACGATACTGTACACTATACCTTTAGCGAATAGAAAGAAACATTTCTTTAAGTTACACGTAATTTCATAGTAATATGTTGAAGATAAACACTTGCCTGTAATTTGGGTTCCAGGACCAAAATCGGCACTAGACTGAAGAACTTGGTAAGGATTTGTTTGTGGTGGTTGTGGTCTAGATTGACCATGGTTAGGTTGGTTTGGTCTAGGTTTGACACAAGCATCAACAGGAGCTCCGTCTGGAAATCCAAATGTACCAAGCACAAATCCTAGTATTAGTAAAATACAAGAACTGGACATCATGCTCTATCACTGCTTAAAATCAACTTTAAAAGAATTGTGCTTTGTATTAATGTCTAATCGACACTAAATGTTATAATCGTTTAAATGTGCTTAGGACCAGGAACAGAGTATGTATCTTGACTCTAGTAAACCACTTTCACTTACATATATTGGCAGCGAGCTAACCCACATTGCATATAATATGATGCAACTGTCGTCTTTAAGTATGTCTATGCTCTTAAGTCCGAAGACTTGATTGATGTATAAAATTTGTTGAACATAATTTGTAATTAATGAGAAATCATATAATGCAATAAAGATTAAACAAGCTTGATATATAAACTTCCATTGGAGAAATAGGTAATATTGTGCTCATTTAGTAGTTATGTAATTTTAAATAAATATTAAGTCAACATTTAATGTACGTTATTTTATTATGCAATTCGACTATAAATTTTTGTGAATTAAAATTTTTGTAAATGCATCTACAGAAAGTCTAGAATAATATGTGGTAAAACATCAGCATTTTTGGTAAAATGTCAAATTGCCTTGTACAGGGTGAGGGGTGAGTGAAACTCGATGTCTCAGCTCTATTGTAAGAAAAGAAAAAACGATAAAAAGAATCTGAAAAGTGGTTAAATGGGATTATGTAAAGGTCCATTTTAAGACGTATTTGCATTTCTTTGTTTAAAAATTAAACGTAAATTTGTAAAAAAAAGAATTATCAAAAATTCGCAACCATCACGATTTAAACAAGTAGCCTTTGGAAACAAATAGCAAAGTCGCATCTGCCAATAATTAAACATTATTAATAATTAGTATTAATTATTAATTTAACATTAAGAAACACATAATATGTTACTACTATTCCCACAGAAAGAAACAAAGTATGTAGGCAATCACTACAACAAATTTTCAATATAACCACCTTCTACTTCTAAACAATTACCCAAACTCCGCCTTACTTCTCTCACTGAAGCCTTACGTAACATTTCTTTTAAATGTTCCAAGTTAACAGATCGTGTTTAGTAAACTTTATTTTTCAAAGTTCCCCATAGGAAGAAATCTAGTGGGGTAAATTCCAGTGATTTTGGCGCCAATTGTATTGTTAGTTAATTCTTGTTTTATGCGGTGGAGCTCCGTCATGCTGGAAACACATGTTTGCTCGCAACTGTAATAGCACATTTTCGAGAAGCACAGAAAGTTGTTCTTGAAGAAATTGCAAATATCACCCACTTTGTAAAACTCCTTCGTAAAAATATGCCCACTAATATACCACACCAATCGTTAATTCCGAAGTGTCCTTGGTTTTCAATTGGATTGACACAATGTGGATTTTCAGTAGCCCAAAAGTGTTCATTTTTTTATTGGGCTTACCGTTACTAACAAAACGACTTTCGTCCGTCCACAACACATGCTGAAGAAACCGATTGTCATTGATCTCTAAGTTTACTTGGACAACATAATTAATTCTTCATTGTTGATGTTGATCTGACAAGTGTTCCAAGTTGTATAGTTTATAATCGCGATAACCATTTTCTTTCAAAATTTTTCGTACCGAACTATATTTTAAATTCAACTCACGACAGGCTTGCCGAATCGAGTTCCGTGGATGGTCTTCAGAAAACTGCAAAACAGTGGCAGCGGCATTGTCAGAATTAACTCTTTCAACAATTTTTCTTCCCTTTCGAGCAGAAAATGCCTCATTATTTGCACGTAAATTGTGTTCCAATCTTGCAAATACACTGACGATCAATTGAAAGTGACCCAAGAAAAATTTGCATCAACTTCCAACTAATATATATTTTGATGCAAGAATCGCAGGGCCATAAATCTTTTCAGGTATTATAGATATAATACGCCTCAAGAATATGTGAAACATTTTGCTTGTCCTTGTCTCGTTTATTTTTGGGGATACGGTGATGAAAGCTGAGCTATGTTTTTCTACCAAAGTTTGAGTTTGTGCATGGAGTGTCCCAAACCGTTTTCGGATATGACAATATAGTCATTTTGTACCCTCATTCATTGTGTTCATTTTCGATGTTGATTGATTGCGCTAACTTAAATGTTGATTTTTTGATAATTTATATACAACAGGACATTTTTTGACTTTAAATGCTTAATTTATTTAATTTTTACAATTAAATCTTACACATACATAATACACAAATAAAAATTTTTAACAATAAATATCAATAACGAGTTGGTCCACCTCTTGCTCCTATAACAGCTTGATACCGTCTGGGCATACTGACAATGCAATTATCTATAATTTGCTGATCCACAAGAGGTCATTCCTCTGAAACCGCAACAGCAAGTTCTTCCAAATTGATAGCTGGTACCACACGTTTGCAAAGGCGTCTTCCAAGTGCGGCAAAGACATGCTCGATAGGGTTAAGATTTGGCGAGCAGGAAGGCCACACCATTCTTGTAATATGTTCTTCGAAAAAATTGTTTACTACTCGAGCACGATGTGGTCTTGCATATATTGCATAAATTCAGGGTATCTTTGATTCGTAAAAGGCAATACAATAGGCCACAAAATTTGATTGAGGTACCTATCCCGCGCATTCACAGTTTCATTTGCGAAAACCATCAATTCAGTTTTCCCCCCTGTCAAAAAGTAAAAAAATGTACCTACTGTTGTATAGAAATCCTCAAAAAATCAACAATTAAGTTAGCACATTCAATCAAAAATGAAAATGAACGCAATGAATGAGGGTACAAAATGACTATATTGTCATATCCGAAAACGGTTTGGGACACTCCATGCACAACCTCAAACTTCGGCAGAAAAACATACCTCAATCTTCATCACCGTATCTCCAAAAATAAACGAGACAAGGACAAGCAAAATGTGTCACATATTCTTGAGATGTATAATACCTAAAAAGATTTATGGCTCTGCGATTCTTGTATCAAAATATATATGAGTTGGAAGTTGATGCAAATTTTTCTTGGGTCACTTCAATTGATCGTCAGTGTATTTTTAAGCTTGGAATAACACGTTCGGGGTATTTCGGTTTTTTCTTTTGTAGCACGAAACACATTTTTCACCCCGTTGGAGGGTGGTTTTTGGCCGTTCGGGGGTTGGTTCGCCTCGAGGAGCAGAACCAACATCATCATCGTGTTCAGCATTCTCGAAAACGGGGTGTGACATAAGTTTTTCCAGTGGAAGACGTCGAATACACGATTCCTCCTTTGGGGGTGGTTTTTGGCTGTTTGCGGGGTAGGATCAACTCGAGGAGCAGAACATCACCATCGTGTTCAGCATCCTCGAAAACGGGGAGGGGAAGTAGTTATGTTCTCCCCAAATGCTCGGGTTTTTTGAGGTTTTTTCCGACGCACAGAATGCATTAAGAATGTTAAGGGAGACATGTATAACAAGCTATAACATTGGCAGATCGATTGACCGGTATTAAAAGGGTTGCAGATCCCCTCAAAATTGAAAATAAATCCAAAAACACGAACAAAGAAACGCCACCGGGGGCCGTTCTGGTAAGAAATCCAAGGTAGAGGGTTCAACTTGGAATTACATCGTAGATTGCACGGCCCCGCTCCGGTATTCGGCTCAGGACTGAGGAGTGAATGAAAAAGTGCAATTTTGACGTCTGTCGTTCTGAAAACGGCGGGCATTTTTTTCAGTATGCACCGGAATGCTGTTTAAGCACAGGGTGAGTTGATATAATGGGGTCGGAAAAATATTCCACTTAGGTTATAGAAACGAGTTTATTACTTTAGTACTTGATTTGTATATGTAGATCATCTAAAAGCGAAAATCTTATTTAGTATTTTTATATGATAAGCAGACATAAAAGAATGTTTAAAAATAATTTAAACTGAAATTAATGTGTCACAATAACAGTTAGTTGACCAAAGAACAATAATATTTGACGAACTAAACATATACATATAGGTATACACAATACGATTAATACAGGGTGTATTCTAAAATCACCGACAAACGGAAACTGGAGATTCTGTGATCTAAAATAAGACGAAAGTTGTTATAAATGTATTTCCGAAAATGCTTCCTAACCGAGCTACAGGGTTTTGCTTGCATCCAACAAGGCGGAGGGCATTTTGAACACTAGCTGTGTTTGGTGACCCAGTTCAGAACGTCCTGGACTAAAGTCAGCGAATTATATGAACTGAACTCGAATTGCTAGAACTTTAAAAACTATTTTGTTCGGTGTACAAACATGTACACTCGGGATTTTTACGTTTGATAGTTGTTGTCAAAGTGATATTTATTTTAAAACTACAGTGGGAAGTTGTAACTTTTAGTTCGGGACGTTCTGGACTGGGTCACCAAACACACCTAGTATCTAAATTAATAATTCCTTTTTCAATGTATTTAAAATATTTTTATTATGTAATAGCAAAGATCATGTATACACTAGATAGTCAGTCCTATTGTTTAATTTTATCGCTCATAAATGGATCCCAACTTAAGCTTCATCTCACTTTAACTCATGATACTGGCAATACTTCTCTGTTATTTGGCATCCAATTTTGCATGTGTTAGAGAGAGAAGATGGGGCGATGAAATAAACAGTGGCTTTGACTATCTAGTATATGAAATGATCTTTGGTAATAGTTAACTGCGTTATTTTGATAAATTTTATTTAAATAAAAAACAAATTTTATTTTCTATTAAAATGTGTGGTCGTACTTTAATACAAATTATCTCAAAAACGGAGTGTCTAATAGAAAAAACACAAAGTATGATTTCATTTGCAGAATAGAACAGTTAATCTAAAAATAAACATTAAAAAAAAATGCAGTGGCGTACGTTTTTTTGTGATTTGAGGGAGTAACTTAAACGATGTTACGCCACTGGATTGAGCCAATCGACTTAAACGCACCTCATTAATTGTATTCAGTAAGACATTCGAGTGTACCAAATCTCAATATAATATCTTATGCAGTTTTTGAAAAAACTCCAAAAAACTACAAAAAAATTTTTTTTTCGAAACCCTGTAGCTCGGTTAAGAAGTATTTTCGGAAATACATTTATAACAAGTTTCGTCTTATTTTGGATCACAGAATCTCCAGTTTCCGTTTGTCGATGATTTTGGAATCTATATAATATAGAATATTAAATTATACCATACTTAACACTAACTAACAACAACCAATGTTAAATTAAATATGTTCGACTCACCTAATACCAGGGATAACAGTGTATATTGTTAATAACAATATGAACTATTATTAGCCCAAAAGGCTATTAGAATTATAACATTACAAGCAATTAGTCGTTCACAGCAACACTTTTTACTTTTCACTCCTAGATCTGTCCAAAGAAATTGGTATAGCAAAAACTAAGATAGCAAATTCAGAAAAACTCCTAAGGCAGTCTCGGACGCCTAGCGGCATCTTACGCTGGAGTGAAGTATGAAATAAAAGATTACTAGAACATAGTTTTAAACGCACGATCACAATGATTATAGAAATTCATGTACAAGTATTGTCACGTTTCTATTTTTTCTTTATTGGTACCTAACCTATTTTGCTTATTTAAAGTACGCCTCAGCGTGTTTAAATCCAACATTAAAATACGCGCGTGTTTTAAAGTTAACATGTCAACATCAATAACCTGAGAAACGTAAAGTATAAATGTCTACTTTTTAATTATTGATCTGACAGAAGTACCTATTGTAACGTCAAATAAAATATTACTAACAAATGTTTCAAAAGCTTTAACTGTGATGACAACAATTAATGTCATATGACAGATTGCAAATTAATTTTTTTTTCTCATTTCGATGACAACTAAAGGTATACTGATGTCACATCACGAATTTAATCATTTTGCGTTATTAGTTCTTATTTCCATTTTTTGTAGTATTAATACTAATATTATTCATGATTTCAAAGTATACCAATTAAAAAAAATAGCGTAAAGTATTCGTGGATAACTGGTCTTTAAAACACTTGCTCTATTTCGCGCGTGTTTTAAAGACCTTAATATCCACTTATACTTTAATATACTATTATAGTTAAAAGGCTCTGATGAACGAACCAACCTAATCATTTTTCAAATTGCAGGAAAAAATAGCGAATTTAAATTGAAGTAACCTTCATTGATGTGGTGAGGTCTTCGATAATAAAACTATGAAATGAAATTTTGAGTAGAAAAATTATTATAGGTACATCTGTACTACTAGCTCGCAAACATAATTGCACGCGTGACAATATTTACTGAAATAAAATGCCAGCCGTTTTCAGAACGATAGATGTCAAAATTGCACTTTTTCGTTCACTCCTCCTCCTGAACCGAAAACCGGAGTGGGGCCGTGCAATTCACGATGTAGTTCCAAGTTGTAGTTTTCGTGTTTTTGCAATTTTTTTCAGTTTTGAGGGGATCTGCAACCCTTTTAATACCGGCCAATCGATCTGCCCATGTGCCGATAGCTTGTTATACATGTCTCCCTCGACATTCTCTCAAAAAATAGGCCTTAACTAAATAATCACTGAAAAATGTCACCAGCCCTCCTACTATTAGTTTTATTATTGACAGATGCGACTGTGATGTGATTTGTTTCCAAAGGCTACTTGTTTAAATCGTGACTATTGCGATTTTTGTTTTTTTTACAAATTTGCTTATTTTTAAACGGAAAAGGATAGCAAATTTTTTTCTATACAAAATTTGTTCAGAAAAATTACCCCTTTTTAAATATGCCAAAATATGAGTGTTTCTGAAAAAAAAATTTGATGACGTCATTACTTCAGTTTCTAAATATAGAAGAAATGCAAATTCGGCTTAAAATAGACCTGACTCAATCTCATTAAAGAACCACTTTTCAGATTTTTTCTATCGTTTTTCTTTTTCTTATAAAAGAGCTGAGATATCGAGTTTCGCTCACCCTGTACGTGGACATATTCAGATTTTATTATTCTCAAAAATATCGTCAATATCGACAACTACATGTTTGTATTAAACTTAAAAATATTTTGAAATAATTATTAGACTTACATGCTTTAAGTAGATAAATTTTATGGCACCTATTTTTTTAAATATAGGTACCTACTATTTATATATGTCTGTATTAACACGGAGGTACCTATGTATCTGTAAATCCACTAGCTACCTAAAAATAATATCATGTTTTTTTTTATAGTGATATTCAAAGTTATTTTGCAAATATAGTAAACCATCCTTGTGAAAATGCGAGTAAACTTTAAACTACAAAACCGAGAAGGCGCCCTGATTTATCGGCGTGATACGCAGCGCCATGGGCAAAATAATGATTTAAAATTTGTCAATGGAGGAGTTCACTGCGGCAGTGACACGTTGGCGCATATTGATCGAACACCTGCTTTACTGTAGTAATAAATGCACAATAATTACCACAACTCACGTCATTACAATAATTAACCCCTTCAAAACTTTTATATTTATTTTCCGTATGTAAATATTAACTAATACCTAGCCCAGTTTTTTTTATTTCGAAATTGTAATTATTTCCATAATTTTGGTATGTTGGACATACTAATTACAATTATTAATATAAATAACGCAGATTTGTATCTGCTTGCATTATACAGGGTGGACTAAATTTTCTCTGAAATTATAAAATGTACATGTTATGGACTGAATTTTTAAATTTTTAAAACGGTAGTGACTTAAATCGAGACCATCTATTTTATTTTTTCCTTTCCGAAGTATAGCGCGTTGTTGATAAATGTTCACTGTTGGCAGATCACTATGTCTAAATTAGTAGAGTAGAATCTATTTACCATGAAAAAATATAATTATACCCATACACGTATTGTAGAATTTTACAAGAAACTACTAGGCTAATAATATTAGGTAATACCAAGATTTTTACAATTTTCATAATAATAAATAATAATTTCTATTTTCGGGAATGCATTTACATATGAGATTATGTATGATGTGTGATCTATGCGTTTTACTGATAATACCAATAGGACCAAGGATGTGCCTTATAAACAAAATTCCAACTATAAATTATTTTTAAATTGATTATTTTCATTAATTATTCCACACAATCAAAATCTTATACACTTTAGAATACAGAAGAGTGAACAGATTTTAAAAATTCATGCTACAAAATTCATCGAAGAATTTCGACAAAAGTTCAATATTGTTCAATAAAATGTTGCAGTCAGCAGTGTCAAAGAAATATTTGTTCTTAGAAATCTATCCTCAGCCGCGAAATGTACCAGAGTTAATTAAATGTAGCGATTTACAAGCAGCCAAAAGGAAGGAAGGTATGAAATGAAAAGGATGATAATTTAAATATTAATATCTACCAGGAAATCAAAAATGAAGTGCAAAATTCTATTCTAGAAATTAGGTGAGGAAAAGAATGTCAAAAAAAGAAAGAAAAACAAAACGAAGTAGAGAATGGAGGGCTATTTAAGACCTATATGAAGTATTGAAAAGGAATGCAACGTGGATTATAAACCCAAGATGATACGATGGGTCCCTGTAGACTAAATTTGAAGCAAGTAGATCAATTAAATATCGAAAAGCCAAATTATGACCAAGAGATTCGCGTAAATACTAGGAATAGATTTCACTGAAATATATTCATTAAAAAAGTAGATACAAAAAAGAAATCAAACGTCAAAAGTGCTGGATAACGCAAGGTATTAGAGTATCTGCTAAAATTTTAAATATTTTGTATTGAAAAATTATTAGAGATTAAAATACCCATATCAAATATAAATTTTTGTAAAAATTACAAATATGTTTGCTAGAAAATAAATCGAGCTGCAAAAAGACAACATAATGATAACATCTATTAAACAACATCTAATAAAAATAAAGCAGTGTGGTCAATTATTAACAGTAATCTTAATAAGCAAACATCAATCTTAAAAATAAATAAAATGAAAATTGCCAATAACAATGATAATACGTAGATCATAAGTTTTTGCTCAACAGTTTAATACACATTTTATAGATCCACCAAAAAAATTGAACAGGCAACTACCTGTTCAATCTGTAGCTCGAATATTAAAAATATAGTGAGTTAACTATATTTTGGAACCAGCGAGTGTAAATGAAATATTTAATATAATTCAAAATTTTAAAAATTTCTAATTCTACAGGCATCGATGGGAATTTCAAATATATTAAAAACCGCTGTTCATCTAATCGTGAAACCATTAACTTTTTAATAAATTCGTCCAAATTTGAAGGCAAGTTTCTCATGGTTTTAAAGAATGTTAAGATAATACCACTACATTAGAAAGGCAATATCACCGCATTAGATCATTTTCGTCCTATTGCATTGCTGTCAAATCTTTCAAAAATATTAGAATGGGTAATTTATAACAGAATTGTAAAATTTTACAACATGGATTCTCAAGAGCGGATCAACAAAAACAGTAATTATGGACTTTTTTTTAAAAGCTGTATTAGAATCTGAATCATAACAAAAAAGTATGTGTCTTTATGGAACTTACTAAGGCATTCGATTTAATAGATTAGTTTACTATTTAATGAATTAGAGGTCTATGGTTTGAGAGGTAAGATTTTTGATTGGTTTCAATCTTATCTTTCTAATAGGACACAAGTTGTTGAGGAAAATGGAGTTAAATAGAGACAGATGAGTGTTTCAATAGGTGTCCCTCAAGGATCTGTATTAGGACCCCTGCTTTTTTTATTTTATATAGATAGATAGTATTTTTTAATTTAAATGATGAATGTACGTGTGCGTTGTCTCTTTACGTCTTGTGTTAATTGATTAGTTTATTATAACAAACTATTACAATAGTTAGGAAAGTGGTGCAAACCCGAAGTGAAAAAGATTGTAATAATTGTCAAAGTAGTACTAGTTTTTTACTCGAGAATTTTAAAACAGTGCTAGCCAACACACTTGAAAAACACACAAAAACATTAATGGATGAAATAGCCAAGTTAAAAGACGAAGTATGTATACTGAAACAAAGTAATATTAATTAGACTTTTAAGTAATGACGCAACATTGAAAATCAATAGTGAAAATATTATTAACTTTGGAACAGAATTGACTTTAAATAATTCCATTGAAACAAACTTATCGGCTGATACAATTATCGAGCAAAAACAGGAGTCGCAAGAAATTATTTCACAAAAAGCTGAATCATTAGCTCCTTGGACTCTAGTTACTCATAAAAAGTACAGGCATGGTAACAACAAATCTGTGAGCATACCGTCTAAAAAACATAGGGAGAACAATAAAGTGATTGTAGGGACCAATTTACATGATCAAACAGATGACTTCGGAGCAGCGGACTCGCAACTCTGGTTGTATGTTGGCCGTTGCAAACCACAGGCTACAGCCGAAAAAGTAACGGCTTACCTTAAAGAGCGCTCGCCTGGCTGTGAATTAGAAGTGACCCAATTAAAAACTATTGGGAGAAAAACAGAATTTAAAGTTGGAGCTAACATACTCCTTCAAGAAAGCATGTATGACCCCTCATATTGGCCCAAGCAGGTACTAGTTAAAAGATTTCAGTTTAAAAAAACATTTCGGAACCAGCAACCAAAGAGAGATACTGACAGGCCATTCTAAGGTAATTCATAATGCAACAAAAACTTTAAAAATTATCCAGCTAAACGTGCAATCAATTCTCAATAAAATGAGTCAGGTTGAAATCCTAACCGAAACTGAAAATGTAGACGTGTTATTTATATTCGAGACTTGGTACGCCAATGAAAATATTCACACTGTGTATTTAGAGAATTATTGTATAGCTACTTATTTCAATAGACAAAATCGTATTCATGGCGGCGTCTTAATATACATTAAAAATGGAATTGAATTTAAACAGTTAAATGTGACACAGTTTTCAGAAGAAATGCATATTGAGTGTTGTGCTATATATTTTAGTGTTAATGACAATAAATACTGCATTGTTAATATTTACAGGCACCCTAATGGTAACATTAATATATTCATTAACAGATTAACCGACTGCCTTAATCACTGCTTCACTCGTTTTAAAAATGTCATAATATGCGGTGATATGAACATTGATAACTTAAACATAAATAGAAATCCACAAAAAGAAAAAGACAAAAACCTTTTCCTAGATCTTCTTAGTAGTTATCAATTAACATTTAACAATAATGAACCGACAAGAATATTTACGGATATAAATAATGTCACCTCTATCTCTCAAATTGATTATTTCGCTACAAATATTTCACGAGAAATTTACACTGAGAAACTGAAGTCATTCAACTTCAGTGATCATTTGGGTATAATATTTACACTAAAAATACAAAATCTAGATAAATAGTCTAAAATTATCACGAAAAGAGATACTGGTGAACAGAATTTGTGGCAGTTGAATAATTATTTACAATTTGAACATTTTCAGTCTGTATATGAATGTACTTCCGATATACTACCGATATAAATTATGTTTATAATATGTTTATAAATACTTTAATATATGCCATATACTTAACATGTCCTGTTATTAAAATCTCGACTGAAAATAAAAAACCTAATACGTGGATCACTAAAGACATAAAAGAAAAAGGTAGGCAATTGAAAGATATGTTTTGGTGGGTAAAAAATACAAATAATACAGATTGGAAAACTCAGTACAGGGAAATGAAAAAAGAACAGCAAAAAAATGTTAATAAGGCCAAATTAAATTATTATCAGGATACATTAAGTAGCATAGACAAGATACAAGATAGGCAAAAACAGATCTGGAATTTAGAACGTAAAAAACCTGGTAAAATTAAAACCGCACCAGCACTAAAAATTCAATTGAACAATGAAATTATTACCGATACGGATAAAGTTGTCAATGTATTTGCTAAGCACTATTCTACCGAGGTTCTAAATAAAATAAAACACCACATTGGTGATCAAATATCAAAAGAGTGTACTGTAATGCCTAACAATGATAACACCTTTTTCTTTACTCCAGTTACTAGTGAGGAGATAATAAACATTATACATCAATTAAAAAATACCAATTCTGTAGGAGTAGATTGCCTATCAACAAAAATTATTAAATCTACAGCTCAATTTATCGCCGAGCCACTGGCCCACATTGTTAACTTATCTGTAGAATTGGGAAAATTTCCAGACGAGTTAAAAATAGGTAAAATCATTCCGATATATAAAAACAATGATCCACAAATTATTGAAAATCATAGACCTATCACTGTACTTAACGTAATCTGTAAAATAATTGAACGCGCCATACACAACAGAATGTTTCCCTATCTAACAAAATACCAAATAATTTCCAGTTGTCAGAATGGATTTTGCCCTGGCAGGTCAACCGAGAGTGCGGCGGCTGATTTCTTTGAGTTTGTATATGATCGTATTATCGTTTTAAATATGGCTGGTTGGTTGAGAGGCTAGGATACTAGACTCTCAGCCAGGAGTCCCAGGTTTGATTCCCGGCCGTGGCACTGGGATTTTTTCGGACAAAGAAATTAATCCTAGTATACTCGGATATTGGGTGTGTGTCCCTTGTCTTTAAATGTGTAGCCCCCTCCCGCACAAGACTTTCAGAGTCTTCAGGGATAAAGGTGGTCGTATTATCTGTGGTGTATAGATAAGAGGAAATACGTTGCTGCACTTTTCTTTGACTTGTCTAAGGCATTTGATTCCATAGATCTGACATTTATAGCTGATAAACTCTATGCAATTGGAATAAGGGGAAACTTTCTATCGTGGCTAATGTCATATGTGAGTTTCAGAAAAATTTTTGTAAAATTAAAAGATACGAACTCGGAGATGTATGATGTTAACCTTGGAGTTCCTCAGGGCTCTGTATTGGGATCGCTTATATTTATTTTATTTATAAACGATCTACAACTACATATTCGTGCTAAGTGCATCGTGCTCTACGCAGACGACACCTCCATAGCAGAAGAAGCAGACACTCCTGAGGAACTGCAAGGTAAACTCAATACCATCTTTGAAGAATTTATAAACTGGTGTACCAAAAATAAACTAATTGTAAACACAGGAAAAACTATATTATTACAATTTTTTTGTAGGAAAAAATTTCAAACTCCTATGAGCATTATAAAAGATCAGATAATTGTTGCTCCCAGTGAAACAACAAAATTTTTAGGTATACATATTGACAGTGATTTGAGCTGGAGATACCACATTAATAATGCATGTCAAAAAATAAGTAGCGGATATTATGCAATTCTACAGCTAAAAAGTATGCTTGATCAAAAATCTTTGATAAATGTTTATTATGCCCTCATTAATTCGGTGCTATCGTATGATGTCATTTTATGGGGTAATGCTGCTGACAGTGGAAGGGTTCTAATTGCTCAAAAGCGGGTTATGCGATTAATTTTTGGTCTGCAGAGAACCCAGTCATGTAGGTTTGTATTCAAGCAGCATGAAATATTAACGTTTCCCTGTATATATATATATATATATATATATATATATATATATATATATATATATACAGCTGTATAGTATATATAAAAAAAAACATCAACAAATTCGAAACAAATTCGCAGATACACAGATATCCCACCAGGAGTGGTAGCTTACTTAAAACCCATAAGCACAAGACTGCACTATACGAAAAGTCTGCACTACTTGCTGGAGTAAAATTTTTCAATGCCCTACCTTCCAATATTAAGGAAAAAGCTTCTTTATACTCTTTCAAGAAAGACTTGCGAAGGCATTTAGTAAATGGTTGTTATTATTCAGTCGAGGAATATTTAAATGATAATACTGTTTCAAAATGATTAAATGTTCTATTTTATTGTATTACGTATATTGTGTGTTACCTATTTTGTTGGTCTTATGTACGTATAGTGATGTTATACAGGGTGATTCTAAAATGTATGGCCAAATTGATACAGCTTTAAATTTCAAATAAAAAAAAACTTTAATTATTGATTATTCCCAAATGGCTGTAGATATCTTTTTCTAATTCAGTGTACATTCATTACCAATAAACGCCAATGTTTTGAGATTAACAGCAATAAAATACATTAAAGGGATGGGGTAATTTAGGGGCTGTCACCCTTTATTTCACACCCTTATTTTTCTGTGCGTTAACGTATAGTCGATTTTCCAGTATCATTTGATAGATAATTTAATTTGGAAACTTTTTTCTATCTTTTATTTTTTTGATAATATCAATAGTTTGCAAATTAAACAAGAAAAGTGAAGAAGATGCATCGAACTATTTTTAACCTCAGTAGCAAATATGTAATATTATTATTTAATAGATAAAGTTTTTGCCATTTACCCCAAGAAAGAAACATGATGCAGCTACGGACACGTGTTTCGGAGTTATTGCTCCTCATCAGCGTAGCATAGCTTTTTCTTTGTTTGATTATTATTTAATGTACAAGTAGGCCGGTTAACCCTTTAATGTATTTTATTGCTGTTAATCTCAAAACATTGGCGTTTATTGGTAATGAATGTACACTGAATTAGAAAAAGATATCTGCAGCCATTTGGGAATAATCAATAATTAAAGTTTTTTTTATTTGAAATTTAAAGGGCTGTAACTTCTTAGGGGTACATTTTTGTATATAGGTAAATTGGGTTGAATCAACCTATTTTGGTCTCCTGTTGACGCTGTATCAATTTGGCCATACATTTTAGAATCACCCTGTATACAGGGTGTTCCAGTTTTTTGTAGCAGGACTTTAACAGTCGATAGATAATTGAAAATTATTAAAAAAAGTTCCTATAAACATAGGTTGAAAAATGCTTAGTTTTCGAGATACAGGGTGTTAAAGTTTGAAAATAAATACGGATTTATATTAATATTTCAAGAATCCTAAGAAGTATCGAATCCAAACTTGCCAATACTTTGCATATAATTTAGAGGTCTATTTTAGAATAATAAACTACTACTTTACTTAACCATAGGCGTAGATATATGGATTTACTAAGGCTCTTTTTTACAAAAAAGTAGTACGCCACTGATATTTTCCATGTTTTCAGTTTAATTCAATAAAGCAAGAAAAAACAAAAATTTAATCTCTCTTGGCACTTTTTGATATGACAAGCCGTTTTCCAGAAAATTTACATTTAATCATTTGATGCACGCATCTGGACGAATTTTAGACAAACTTGAAGAAGCTCAGAATTTCACCAAATTTGATGGTACGAAAAGTCTCTTAAAAATAAAGAATGAAACATTTAAAATCAAAATTTTTATAACACAAATGTATTAAAACGCAACGGTCGAACTAAAATAAATTATTAGAAACACAAACACAAAAGCTAGCAACATGTAAAAGTGTCTTACTTCATTACAAGCATCATTAACGATGTTTCATTCTTTCTTTTTAAAAGCCTTTTGGTACCATCAAATTTGGTGAAATTCTGAGCGACTTTAAGTTTGTCTAAAATTCGTCCAGATGCGTGCATCAAATGATTAAATGTAAATTTTCTGGAAAACGGCTTGTCATATCAAAAAGTGCCAAGAGACATTAAAATTTTGTTTTTTCTTGCTTTATTGAATTAAACTATTGAAACCATGGGAAAATATCAGTGGCGTACTACTTTTTTGTAAAAAAGAGCCTTAGTAAATCCATATATCTACGCCTATGGTTAAGTAAAGTAGTAGTTTATTATCCCAAAATAGACCTCTAAATTATATGCAAAGAATTGGCAAGTTTGGATTCGATACTTCTTAGCATTCTGGAAATATTAATATAAATCCGTATTTATTTTCAAACTTTAACACCCTGTATCTCGAAAACTAAGCATTTTTCAACACAAAAGCTAGCAACATGTAAAAGTGTCTTACTTCATTACAAGCATCATTAACGATGTTTCATTCTTTCTTTTTAAAAGACTTTTCGTACCATCAAATTTGGTGAAATTCTGAGCGACTTTAAGTTTGTCTAAAATTCGTCCAGATGCGTGCATCAAATGATTAAATGTAAATTTTCTGGAAAACGGCTTGTCATATCAAAAAGTGCCAAGAGACATTAAAATTTTGTTTTTTCTTGCTTTATTGAATTAAACCATTGAAAACATGGGAAAATATCAGTGGCGTACTACTTTTTTGTAAAAAAGAGCCTTAGTAAATCCATATATCTACGCCTATGGTTAAGTAAAGTAGTAGTTTATTATCCCAAAATAGACCTCTAAATTATATGCAAAGAATTGGCAAGTTTGGATTCGATACTTCTTAGCATTCTGGAAATATTAATATAAATCCGTATTTATTTTCAAACTTTAACACCCTGTATCTCGAAAACTAAGCATTTTTCAACCTATGTTTATAGGAACTTTTTTTAATAATTTTCAATTGTCTATCGACTGTTAAAGTCCTGCTACAAAAAAACTGGAACACCCTGTATATATATTTTTTCGTATTATATATCTCTAAAATTTGTTGACATGTCCAATTTCATTGTATTGTGATCAAATGGATAAATAAATTATTTTTTTTTTTTTTTTTTTTTTTTTTTTTTTTTTTTTTTTTTTTTTTTTTTTTTTTCCGTTTCCGGAAGAAATTGCTGGACAGTCTCCCTGTGGCCTCCGACACCACACAGAGAGAGCGCCAGCGAATAATCTACAGCAACTCCCCACATCCCGCAGGGTTAGTCACTGTAGATTCCAGACTCATGTGCCCTAAGTAGACGAAGGGATCCCAGGATGACCGCTTTCTGCATTTGACCAGCCAACCATTCTGCCGATGTTTGGCAGGCAGGCATGGTCTTCAATGCGGAGAGCAGCGTGGGCTTCATACCTCCGAGTACACCGATTATCAGGACGACCATTTTGACAGAGTAGCCTGGGTATAGCACTTGGAGCTCGTACCGGAGATCTCTGTATTTAGTCCGTTTCTCCTCCTCCTTCAAGGCGATGTTTGTCTCAGCAGGTGCTGAGAACTCGATGACATACATCACCTTGGTCTGATGGTCGAGGAGGACTATGTCAGGCTTATTGGCGTGAATTCGCCTGACGGTCGGGAACGAGTAGTTCCAGTAAATCCGGCATTTCTCGTTCTCGACAACGGACTCGATATCTCCGGGGACGTAAGGCAGCACTGGTGTTTGGTCTATCTGATACGAGTGCCGTAGATGGTAGTATAGCACTCGTAAAGCCGCGTTATGTCGTTGGATGTAGACCGAAGTCGCATAAATCGGGCATGCAGATAATAAATGCATGAGCGACTCCGGCGCCTGACGGCAGGTCCTGCAGTTGATATCAGGTACCTCTACACCCATCACGCGACTGCGATAGACCAATGTGTTAATAACACCATCTTGGCAGGCCACAATGTATCCCTCGGTCTCCGACTTCAGCCCCGCTGACCTTAAAAATGCGAAGGTCAGCTCTGTCGATAAACCCAGTGCTTCTATGTTGTTATAGAAAACACCGTGCAGGGGTTTATCGACGTGCTGCCTGAACAGATTTCTCTGTTCGGCAGCTTTGATGTGGGCTGTCAGACGATTAGGCGGAAGCTCAGTGACTGAGTCACCTCGCCGGCCTTCTCGCCTGTAGTCGAACACGAGACCGAGTTCATCTGCGGCCCTCTGTGCTGCCCTAAACAATAAAGCGCCAACTCCCACAGCTTCATGATCTCTCACTAACTGTAGGAGTGGGTCCGAGCTCCTGATGACATTACATGCCATACTCAGTGCCACTCTGCCATGCATGCACTCCAGACTCAAGAGTCCTCGGCCCCCCCGTTGACGTGGGAGGTACACACGAGGAACGGACGATCTAGGATGAATACTCCTATGAATATTCATCATCTTGCGGGTATTCCTGTCCAATTGACGCAGCTCATCTACTCCCCATTTGACTACACCAAAGGAGTAGAGCAGAATCGGAACGGCAAGCATATTAGTGGCAGACACCTTGTTCTTCCCCGAAAGTTCTGATGACCAGATCTTTCGGAGTCGGTGTCTGTACTTGCCACGGAGAGAATCCTTTATTTGGTTCACATCCTGGATGTGGCGTTGTTCCACACCCAGGTATGTGTAGGTCTCTCCGGCATCCAAATGTCGTAGGATGCTTCCGTCTGCGAGCTGCGCATCTTCGTGGAATTCCCCGCATCGTCCTCTCTTGAGGTGGACGACTGCGCATTTGTCCAACCCAAACTCCATTCCAATTGCCCGCGTGTATTCCTCGACCACCCTGAGAGCATTTTGAAGTTCTCGCTCTCCGGAGGTATAGAGTTTAAGGTCATCCATATAAAATAGATGGGTGACCTTATGCCTCCGGTTGCTGGGTGGCCCACACTGATACCCGCGGGTTTGGCGGAGTCCAACAGATAGCGGCAGCAGTGAGATGCAGAAGAGGAGCGGACTCAAAGAGTCACCCTGAAACACTCCTCTCTTAAATGTCACCAACTCTGTCGAAACTCGCTCGGCACCGGATGTTATGGTGAAGCGAGTTTTCCAAAGCGGCAACAGTTGTTCGATGCATCTCACTAGTGGTGCTGGTACCGCAAGACATCCGAGCAAGTGTAACAAAAGCTCGTGGGATGTTGTATCAAATGCCTTGCGATAATCAATCCAGGCCATTGACAGATTCCGCTTGTACTGCACAGAATCCTGTGTAATACAGCGGTCTATCAGCAGGTTTTCCTTGCAACCTGCCAGGCCCTTCTTGGCACCACGCTGTTCGTTTATCTGCTGGTAGACCGGATCAACAGACCTCAACATCCTGGTATACAAGATACGAGTAAATAACTTGTAGCAGGAGTTGAGGCAGGTAATCGGCCTATAATTTTTTGGGTCAGACAGATCCCCCTTTTTGGGGATTAGCACAGTTCGCCCCTCGACAAACCAGTCCGGAATTTGCTGCCCCTCGTTCAACCATGAGTTGAAAACTCGGGCCAGATGGCGGTGGGTGGAAGGGAACTTCTTCCACCACCAGTTGTTTATACCATCTGGACCCGGGGCAGCGAAGTTCTTGGTTCCAACAAGTGCTTGTTGAACCTCTTCCGTACTGATTGCCGGGCACACTTCGTCTGGCTCTTCTAAGACTCTACGACAGAGAGCCTCGAAGTGTGCTATAGCTGGAGTGTCATTATCGAATGGACTCGCGACTTCGTAGATTCCTTTCCAGAAGGCTTCGACATTATCAACAGTTGGCGGATTTTCGACAACACGCTGTGGCTCTTGGAACAGGCGAGACGGGTTTGTTTGAAACAATTTGTTTTGTTCCAAACTCCGCATTCGCCTGACCAAAGTTTTCTTAATAGCCATAAGCGCTCGAATCCTATCTAGACAGTGCTGCTTGATGGTCTGCAGCACTGTGCGATTTAGAGTGTGGTGTTGGCGTCTCAGTCCGGCTGCCACTCGCCGGACCTTCGGTGTAAATGGTCTACCTGCGACTATATAATCCACCACACTCTGGATTCGAGAAGCGTGTTGCCTTGCTGATCGAATTTTAGCTTCGATCTTCTGTACGCGCCGCTTAGCTTTCTCGACCCTATCAACTGCGCTTGCCAGGCGCTGTTGTGGGACGAGTTGCTTGGCGGCAGCGTACACCGCGCTGTTGATCTGCCAGATGTTGGCATCTTCTGGAAGCTCCTCACTGATCAACGAGTCCATTCGTGCCAGGTCTTGTGGCTTAGGGTTAACCCTGGTGTTAAGGTTAACCCTCGTCCTTAAATCGACATCGGTGTACTGTGGAGGATGACCCTCGTCAGCAGGTATTTGCCGCGGTGGAAGTGCGGCAGGCACTTCCTCACGCTGACGAGGTGCCCTTACGTAACCTGTTCGGCGCAGGAAGGATACTTGGTCTCTCAGATGTTGCTGAGAGAAGGCGCGATACTCCGGGTGCATATCGCACCACAACCGGTGTAATCGCGCCATGTATCCCCTGCGCCCAGGTTCGCTGCTCTCATAGCAGTTAAGCAGGTCATCCCTCAATCCCTCCGTCCACCTAAAGCGTCCATTTCCATTGCGTATGTCGTCATCATTGAGACCGTCCGGTAAGGCCCCTCCCACCACATCGTTGCGAACGTTCTACAAAGTTGACTCACAACGATGTTTACGCTTGTGACAGCACTGTCCGACAAAACTCCCGCGAGAGTTCTCGCTAATCTATCTCTGGCTTTAAAGCAATCAGCAAGACAATAATTAAAAAATTCGATAGAGAATTAAAGAATTGGGGCTGATATTACTTGATGTATATTTTTTATAAAGAAGTAACAAAGTAACCAGTAACCAGGAGCAAATGCTCACATGAAAGATTTGGAAAAAAATCTATTATTTTTAGGGATAGAATTCAAACAAAGTAAAGATAGTAACAGGAGACAAGTACGTCAAATATATTTTGAAACATTTTCGAATAGAACTTGGGTTTAGTATTAAAAAAATCAAAGAATCATTAGTTGTTGATTAGACACGAATGATCATAGATTCTGTATGGGACATGTTTTCAAATTAGTAAATGCTCCAATCAGTCAGGAGTCATTATCAGAAAACACTATAGCTTTATCAAGGGCTAAGGCATGGCTTTAGCGGATGCTGCGAAAAAAGCTGTGCAGCTTCAAAAGTTTTTAAGGAAACTTATGGATACACCCACTACTACTTTTAAGCAATGTAATTCAATTTTAAACAAACAAACTGGGAATATCGGTTTATATTAATTTTTTATTATTTGTAAAGGTACTCGATTTTTATAATTTTCTAAGTAATGTTTTTCGATATCAAATTAGAAAAAATTGCATATACCTAATAGCAGTTAGAAAAATAAACTTTCCCGTTCATGACGTGTTATAATGTCATCTTGACCGAAAAAATCACACTTCTAATTTTATGCACAAATAACTCTTTCGGAATTTAGTATTTATAAAAACTTTAATGTATTAAAGTTTGTATTCGAAAACGCCAATATATTATCATATCATTAGTATCATTATTATATTTTATCGACACTTTGCCACTTGAAAATAAGCGATAATAAGCTTTATAAAAGAATTTCTGAATTCGATTTATTGGAAAATCATGAAAAATATCGCATATTTATGAATAACACATGCCTACTTTTGCTGTACTCTGGGTATACAGAGTGCAGTAAAAGTATGAAATATTTGCCAAATAGATAGACAGATTGATGTTAATTTCCTCAAGTACTAAACAAGAAAAATAAATTTTAACTTAAAATAAAAGAATATAAATAAATAAAAGATGCTCACTTAAGTTGTATAAAATGCTTGAACATAAAATAAACCATGTGAAAAACACATTGTGATAAAAGAATCATTGATGTGAATATACAGATTTTCACCTTATTTTTGGCGTTTCCAATGAAAGAAATTTTCGATGAAACCTATTTTTTAATTAATTTATTAACAGAGTAAGATCACTCAGCTAGTAGTAAAACGATATGTCGTTACATAGTTATCAATATCATGTAACAGAAACAAATTACTATCTTATTCATATAGCAACATTTAGGCTCGCTAAGTAGAGTAGTATTACCGAACCAGGGTCACCCCCCACCACTTTTGCGCCCCCCACCACTTTTTTCCTGGGGTGGGGGGCAATTAGAATAATTAGAGTGGGGTGGGGGGCAATTAGAGAGGGGAGGAGGTAATTTGTAATTGCGTAATTAGTAATTTGTAATTGTGTAATTGTGTAGAGGGGAGGAGGTAATTTGTAATTGCGTAATTAGTAATTTGTAATTGTGTAATTGTGTAATTGTGTAATTAGACTATTTGCGCATTAATTACACTAATGTAATTAGTCTGGAGGGGGGATAATTAAAACCCAATTGTCGCGAGAAATGAAAGTAATCGGATTATTGCGCTGAGAAATGAAAGTAATTGAATTATTGCGCTCTAATGTAATTGCGTAATTAGTAATTTGTAAATGTGTAATTAGACTATTTGCGCGTTAAGTAATCGGATTATTGCGCTGAGAAATGAAAGTAATTGAATTATTGCGCTCTAATGTAATTGCGTAATTAGTAATTTGTAAATGTGTAATTAGACTATTTGCGCGTTAAGTAATCGGATTATTGCGCTGAGAAATGAAAGTAATTGAATTATTGCGCTCTAATGTAAGTGCGTAATTAGTAATTTGTAAATGTGTAATTAGACTATTTGCGCGTTAAGTAATCGGATTATTGCGCTGAGAAATGAAAGTAATTGAATTATTGCGCTCTAATGTAATTGCGTAATTAGTAATTTGTAAATGTGTAATTAGACTATTTGCGCGTTAAGTAATCGGATTATTGCGCTGAGAAATGAAAGTAATTGAATTATTGCGCTCTAATGTAATTGCGTAATTAGTAATTTGTAAATGTGTAATTAGACTATTTGCGCGTTAATTACACTATTTTATATAGTCTGGAGGGGGTTAATTAAAAAACCCAATTGTTGCGAGAAATGAAAGTAATTGGATTATTGCAATTAAACTAGTATAATTGCAATATATCTAATTGAATTGATACAATTATATATTAATTAGTACATCAATTGGAGAAATGAAAGTTTATTACGCTGTAATTAGACTAGTATAATTGCAATGTAGGTAATTAGAGGGTTGTACGGTAATTAGATTGATTAGCAAGTAATTGCAGTGGTACACTTGTAATTTTTGTAGTTGCATTATAATTAGTGTACGTGTATTCCAAGTAGTGGGGGCGGTCAATCCTGTAGATATTTTTTCTTTTGTAAAAAGGGGCAACAAGAAGACATTATAGCCACTAAATATTGATCGCTATCAAATGAACAACCCTGTATTTGTTGGTAAATAGTTGATGCGACTTTCCTAGGAGATTAACGAAATAGATAAGAAATAGAAATTTATATCGGTTTGGTTTAACTACCCAGACCATTGCGCAAAACTGTATTTTATTTCCCATACCTGAAACATTAGAAATTTGCTTACACAAAAGCATATTTATTTACTGTCCAGAACAATATACAATGAAGGTAATTATTGTATCATAATTAGACTGGATTGCTATTAGGTAATAAACCATAGGATTTCGAGAAATAATTATGAAACCGATGCAATAAACTCATCCGTCTGCGTACTATTTGTTTTGGTTTGTTTTATACCTATATGGTGAAAGCTCGGCCTCTACGACCTTTAAATAGACAAAAGGCAACCCGCCTTTGTTGCACTGACGAGAAATTTTTCAGTCCTTTTAAAGCAATAATGTCACAGCTTAATGGACCCATTTGAAAGTTAAAATATAGCTATTAGATTCATGCTTTGTTTTGCTGTCAAGGGTCGATAAACATAAATGTTTTAAATAGTAAAACTATTCAAAAGCCATTTAAATACAAATACGCTTGGCAAAAATAACAAAAGGACACGGTCAAGATCTTTCAGCTTAAATAAACAATAATAAAATTTTCATTGATTTACAAATTTTAACATACAGGGTGCCCCGAATTGTACAGATCAAACACATGTTCTAAAAAAATATATATGGGGTGTTCCATTAAAAGACACACTTTCTATACTTTCCAATGTTGCTCTATAAAGAACTACTGATAATAATTGCAGGTAATTGATGTGTATATTGTTGCAATGTACGTACAGATTGACACATTAGATATAGAAATAAGTGTGAGATCATAATTAGAAGCATGAGTTACTCCTACTAAATAAAAGTCAAGTTCTATGATGAAAACGACAGACTTGTTAATGAAAAAGTTATTGGTGTTATAAATTTCGATGTATTAAAGAAACATTTAATCTAACAAATATGAACCATTCTTACTATAAAATATCAGGATGTTTTGTGGAGTACCTATTTAAGAATATTATTGAAAAAATATCAACAACAATATGACATATATAATATTCATTTTATTTTTTATTGTCATATTTATTACACCAACTATTTTATGTATATGTAGTAAACAATAGTTAATTTTTCATAAATGAAATACACATTAAAAGTTTACATTCAATTTATTTCCTATTTTTTATTACATAGCTAAAAATACCTTATTATAATTAGATTTCTGTAATTGCAATGTATACGCTTGTATACTAAAATATAAGGGCAGGTAGTTACACCATTCAACAAAGCATCAATGTTTGTTAACTGTATAATAAATAGGCGAAATAAATCCACAAAAATCACCTGTTAGTACAAGGCCCATAAAATATTTTTTCCTTTGTAAAAGGGACATTAAGGAAGACACTATAGTCAGTAAATATTGATTGTTATCAAATGGAATCCCTGTCTTTCGATCGACCTTTCCCACGAGATTGATTAGATAAGAAAGATACGTTAAGATACATTTATATCGGTATTTGTTTAACGATCAGATCATTTTTTTGCAAAACTTTATTTTCCCATAGCTTAATTAAAAAAAAAAAATGCCTCGTGATTATAATAGATCTACAAATCAGACGGTTTATTGGTAATAATTACAGATGAACTAACTAAAGATGATGGACAATAGGTCGGCAATACACAAAAAAAAAAAACATATTTATTTCCTGTCGCATAAATTCTCGAAACAAATAGTTAAAAGGCATGTCAAATTGCATGAAACATGACCATAAGAGAACAAAACCATTGAAAATAAGTGTTGTGAAGTTTATAGATTTGTTCGACAGACAATGGGTTTTGAATAAAGTGTACGTACGCCTCGGCTCATGTAAGACAACGAACGGTGGTACCTATCTGAAAATAAAATCAGTCGTCATTTCATGTATAACAAACGATAGTTGTCTCAATTTATTTACAAGCGTGTACCACAATTTCTAATTATGACAATTTCAGAATACGGGGACAGAGATTTTAGCGTTGAAGGCAACCAACATTCTATGCAAACTGTTTTACACAAGAAGGACTGTTTTAAAAACAACTCGAGCACATACCAACATATTATAACATTTTTGGAATCAACTAAAAATGGTCATTCAAAATATGCAAAAAACATATAGGGCGCTCCATTAAAATGGTACACTTTCTAAAAATATATACGGGGTGTTCCATTAAAAAGGCATACTTTCTATACTTTCCGATGTTGATCACAATATAAAGAACTACCCTGCACATAAATTATAAAATTATGGACTCCATACATAAATGATATTTGATAATAATAGTCTATACTATTCTACGTGTCCTATGTATTATTTATTTACAGTGTCGTCATAATAGTAGAGTTATTGGATGTATTTGATCACATTAGAGGCATGTATTTTATGAATAGAACCAAATTTATTATAAGCTTGAGTTCGAGAAAAAATCATATGAGAATATTCATTTAAGGAAATAACTGCAATTTACTGCAGTATTGTTTGAGTTTATTAAGTAAACTATTTATTAAATGATTTACAATTAATTTATTAGCTAAAATTATTTATTAAATTATTTGCAGTGCATCATCTAAAACTACGTATTAAAAATCATTTACAATTAATTTATATGTACATATGTCTAATCTGCTTCCTCTGGACCATCTCCAAAGTATGAAATTCCATTAGACATTGACCAGGTTAGTAACATTGAATCAGCGCTGGAGGAAATGCAGTTTTCTTGAGAAGTACCCATGATATCAATATTTGTAGAATTGACGAACAAGAGTAGTGTAGCGCATTATATAAAGCAAATTGACCCCCCACTCCAAAAGTGGTGCTTCCTACAAACAATATTTTACAGTAATGTCTTACAAATATCATAAAAGGAAAACACAAGATTGACCAGTAAAATCAATTGTCTCGCCATTTAGATTCCCGGTCGTGGAATTAGTTGCTAGAATGATTATTTGTTACAACACTGAAAATGAAGAAGTATTAGAATGGGACTCATGATATAGTTGAGACGATAAGAATTAACAAGCGCCTAGGTACGGGTTTCAACTTGTAGTAATTGTATTTGTATATATGAACCAAACTTTACGATGTGATAGAACTTTAGAAAATATGAAAAAAAAAAGCTCCTGTAAACTTGGGCCAGGAAAACGCTTAGTTTCCGAACAAAACACAAAATACTAGGGTCATATTGATGTGGCATTCTGTGATGGAGGTAATTGGAGTGGTATAATGCAATTAAGTCATTCTGAATCGAGTATCTGGATATAGAAGGCAATGTGAAATATTATATTTATAGATTTGTGGTTTCGTGACATTTTACTGATACATATACTAAGTCGAAAACAACATGCAATCCCCACTTTACCGATAAAAAAAAAATAGTCAATTAATGCTGCTAACAAGGTTTGGCAATATATTAGCGTATCAAAGGTAGATATTGATATAGTTTTAAAACTAAAAAAAAAAATGGTTATCTTCATATGCAGTTAATGGTCATATTCTTTTATTACAAAATATTGAAATTATATGATTGCTGTGGCTCTCTACGGCCCTGAGATTTGAGATGAACATTAAACACAAATAATACAAGGTTTCGTAAATAACCCCTACTTTATTTTATCGATTTCAATTCAAACAAATCTAAATAATTATATGCCTCTTTTAATCTGTTTTACTGAATAATGGGGGTAGCTCTCTTCAACCGTCTGTAAAACTATTTAATGAAACCTAGTTAAAAATTCAGTTCCATAAAGAAGCTACGATAATTATGACTTAGTTAATCACGATCCATTTTATTATATTTTTTATCAGTTTAAATACACTAATGTAAACAAACAACATTACTCGTCTGTCAAAATTTGATACCAAAAATACGTTTTTTTTATTATTTATTCCCTAGTTCGTTGAAAAATATCAACCAATCTGACAAAGAAGCTAATGTAGATACATAAATAATGTTCTTTTATTTTTATTACCATATTTATTACATCAAATATTGTATGTATTATGTAGTTATGATGGTATATTTTATATTATAAGGTTAAATAAATAGAATACACATTAAAAGATTACATTAATTTTATTTCCTATTTTTTTATTACACAACTAAAAACAACCATAGTATAATTAAAACAGTTTTATTTTAAATACACAATTACATTTAGCGGCTCGCTAGTGTGAACGTGTACGACATGATTGATGTAATTAAATTGCATTACCCAATTTATTGTGGATTACAGCAATAATGGTATAATTTCCTCATCTTTGAAGTTGATGGTGATATATCAACATTGTTATTGGATGCCACATTTACATCGTTTACCTTACAATAGCAGCAAAACATTTTTCGAGGTATTGGACCGTCATTAGCATCAAAACTGCCTTCATGATCGTTAAGGTAATGTTCTGTACAGTATTGATATTTTATTATATCGACATCATTCTGAAGATGTGTAGGTAGCTTATCCCATACTAATGCAATTTCATGTGAAGCCAACCCAATCATCACTTCTTTGGGCATATCAGCAAGTTGTTGTTTGCTCATCTTCAATAGACTACGCAAACGGGAGAATGCAATTAGTGAGTGGCCCATTCGCAGGATAAATTTAAGGACAATAAGAATAATATGAGGATAATATACGGAAGACATATTACTTTTTAGTTATTTGATGCCATATAGTGGAGGATAAACATGTATTATAAATGTCATGTTTGCAACAAAACATTCCATTGGGCCAGTAGTCGAAGTAGACATGCAATTGTTCATAGAAACATCTCTTTCCAGTGTGATTTGTGTGATAAAACATTTAATAGAAAAGATAATTTAATTACTCATGCGCAAAGAGTACATCGCGTCGATGAGTTGCATATTTCATCCAATAGTATGAAGGCGACCTGCAAAAACATTAATTTGCCACTTAAAACGACTGACGAGGAAGATCAAAGGGAAAATTACAATAATAAAGTGTCTAATGTATCCTCACCTAGAGAAAAATATTTATCTATTACAAGAAATAAAACACAAACAAATGGAGAGTTGAAAAAATTTGCTGCACCGTCTGTAGCACCTCGAAAGACACCATCAATCGAAGAACATGTTACAAAACCTTTGGAGAAGATGAAAAATGAAGAAGTATTAGACTGGGACTTTGAAACTAACCCACGAGATATAGTTGAGGCGATAAGACTTAACATGCGCCTAGGCGTAGATTTCCAAATATATATAAACACTTTACGACACATGGGCATTATTGAATAAAATATTTTATTGTCATATTTTAGTGTTGTATCAAAACAAAACAAAAATACCATACTGTTAATGAATGCCTCCACTACAGTTGACGCATGAGGATGGACTTTGGGTAGTCAGCAGCGCAAGCCTTGCCAGCAGCGTAGTTCAACAAGTGTTTGACAGTCGAAATTGACAGTTCAATGTCTGGAGGTTATTAATACTTTTATTAATCTTTTTTTTTTTTAAAGCAAAAAGTGATTAATTGTTAAATTTCAAACGTTATGCACTGAAAACTCAAATTAAATATTTAAATCGAAAAACATGTAAATTTCAATTCAGGTTATCCTTTAAAGTAAACAAATATTCAGCCAAGATGTAATGATGCATAATAATGAGCGCTGAGTCATATTCAGCCAAGATGTAATGATGCATAATAATGAGAATTAGACTGGAAATTCTCTTTTCAAAAATATATGCGAAGAGACTCTTAAATTTACTAAAAGATGTGCTTTATTACATTTTTGGTAGTAAAAGAAATTATATGCAAGGTCCCTATTGTCACTGTCTAGAAAATATATTATTGTATCATTATGAATAATTAAGGATAATTAAAATATATGTCACTGTCTAAAAAATATATTATTGTATCATTATGAATAATTAAGGATAATTAAAATATAATTAAGGATAATTAATGATAATTAGGGTAATTAAGGATAATTAAGGATAATTAAGGATAATTAAGGATAATTAAGGATAATTAAGGATAATTAAGGATAATTAAGGATAATTAAGGATAATTAAGAATAATTAAGGATAATTAAGGATAATTAAGGATAATTAAGGATAATTAAGGATAATTAAGGATAATTAAGGATAATTAAGGATAATAATTAAGGATAATTAAGGATAATTAAGGATAATTAAGGGTAATTAAGGATAATTAAGGATAATTAAGGATAATTAAGGATAATAATTAAGGATAATTAAGGATAATTAAGGATAATTAAGGGTAATTAAGGATAATTAAGGATAATTAAGGATAATTAAGGATAATTAAGGATAATTAAGGATAATTAAGGATAATTAAGGATAATTAAGGATAATTAAGGATAATTAAGGATAATTAAGGATAATAATTAAGGATAATTAAGGATAATTAAGGATAATTAAGGATAATTAAGGATAATTAAGGATAATTAAGGATAATTAAGGATAATTAAGGATAATTAGGGATAATTAAGGATAATTAAGGATAATTAAGGATAATTAAGGATAATTAAGGATAATTAAGGATAATTAAGGATAATTAAGGATAATAATTAAGGATAATTAAGGATAATTAAGGATAATAATTAAGGATAATTAAGGATAATTAAGGATAATTAAGGATAATTAAGGATAATTAAGGATAATTAAGGATAATTAAGGATAATTAAGGATAATTAAGGATAATTAAGGATAATTAAGGATAATTAAGGATAATTAAGGATAATTAAGGATAATTAAGGATAATTAAGGATAATTAAGGATAATAATTAAGGATAATTAAGGATAATTAAGGGTAATTATGGGTAATTAAGGATAATTGAGGATAGTTAAAATTTAATAAAGATTCAAATGGATTCTTTGTGGACTCTCTAAAGAATGCAACTCGTGGGTTGTAAAGAACGCAACTCGTGGGTTGATAGAGCTTCTCTTGTTTAAAATTGCCACTGTCTAGAAAATATATTATTGTATCATTACATGGTTATGTCATATGAAATATTTTTTTATGTATAATAAATAAATAATAAAACGAATGTACTCAATTAATATTTGTCTAATTTATTTCCTTAATGTTAAAATGTAAACAAAATAAAAATATTTTTAAGTTTATTATATATACTACAATTTCTTTAGACATGAGTATAATACTTGCTGTTATGTATTTTAAATACCTAGTTAAAAACAAAGTTCTTTATTACATGTTTTTATGATTTAAATATCTATTATTAGCTGTAAAATGTACAGTTTCATCAAAAGTTTTTACTTAAAATAAAAACAGATATTGGTACAAGATATTTATTCATATATAAAATACATTTTTGTTAAATATTTATATTAAAGTGCTCCTTCGTAATCGGGAAGTAGATCGAGAAGTTCATCACTTACAAGTCCAGACAGATGTTCTTTTAATAGATCATTCAGCTCCAATTGGTTCATCGAAGTACAAAATTTATCTAGCGTAATATAGTGCCAGATATAAAGATCACAATATTTTATTCCCATTTTATTCAGATAGGTACGGCGATTTTCATCAAGTGGATTAGTATATAGTTGCAGGCTTTGACTCAAAATAAAACGGAGCGAATCAATTGCTTCTGCAATAAGATGTGGAGAGCTTTCTTTTTCTATTAAGTCAACCTCATCGTCGCCGATATATTTATTATAGATTACCTCATCAGTTATAAACTTGGAAACATATTGCTTTAATTGTTCATGAAGACCACATTTTACCATTGAATCACAAAAGTTATTCAGCGTAATATAACCACTGATATAAAGTTCACAATAATTTATGCCCAGACTATATTTGTCTTTATGTAGTTCACCACCTAAGCTGCATTTTAATGAAGTAAGCAGCATATCGACAGCTTCTTTTAGCGATGTTGGTACTGATGAGTCACACATGATGTTTTTACGTATTTTTTTTTTTTTTTAATTTAGTATAAACAGATACTTTCTACGTTGAACAATTCTAATTATGCACTTGAGCAGTAAAATTGACGAGCAAACTGCTAGGTAGTAAAACAAGACTTCAAGTGAGACATCTGAAGGAGAAAACGAGGTAGTTTAGTAAATTACTTTGATAGTTTTGGTGATTTACCCCCACCTATAGAATTAGTTACATATTTCAATAACGATTCAAGGAGGGGGCAACCAAATATTCTATAACTACAAACGTGTACAGAATTTTAACACAATGTGGTGTGGACATTTGTGTTTAAAGTTTCTCTCTACAAAAGAAATATAAAACGCCATGGAGCTGAAAACTATAACCCCAGCAATGGATCGAGAGGATATCAAGCGAATGGGCCACTCACTAATTGCATTCTCCCGTTTGCGTAGTCTATTGAAGATGAGCAAACAACAACTTGCTGATATGCCCAAAGAAGTGATGATTGGGTTGGCTTCACATGAAATTGCATTAGTATGGGATAAGCTACCTACACATCTTCAGAACGATGTCGATATAATAAAATATCAATACTGTACAGAACATTACCTTAACGATCATGAAGGCAGTTTTGATGCTAATGACGGTCCAATACCTCGAAAAATGTTTTGCTGCTATTGTAAGGTAAACGATGTAAATGTGGCATCCAATAACAATGTTGATATATCACCATCAACTTCAAAGATGAGGAAATTATACCATTATTGCTGTAATCCACAATAAATTGGGTAATGCAATTTAATTACATCAATCATGTCGTACACGTTCACACTAGCGAGCCGCTAAATGTAATTGTGTATTTAAAATAAAACTGTTTTAATTATACTATGGTTGTTTTTAGTTGTGTAATAAAAAAATAGGAAATAAAATTAATGTAATCTTTTAATGTGTATTCTATTTATTTAACCTTATAATATAAAATATACCATCATAACTACATAATACATACAATATTTGATGTAATAAATATGGTAATAAAAATAAAAGAACATTATTTATGTATCTACATTAGCTTCTTTGTCAGATTGGTTGATATTTTTCAACGAACTAGGGAATAAATAATAAAAAAAACGTATTTTTGGTATCAAATTTTGACAGACGAGTAATGTTGTTTGTTTACATTAGTGTATTTAAACTGATAAAAAATATAATAAAATGGATCGTGATTAACTAAGTCATAATTATCGTAGCTTCTTTATGGAACTGAATTTTTAACTAGGTTTCATTAAATAGTTTTACAGACGGTTGAAGAGAGCCACCCCCATTATTCAGTAAAACAGATTAAAAGAGGCATATAATTATTTAGATTTGTTTGAATTGAAATCGATAAAATAAAGTAGGGGTTATTTACGAAACCTTGTATTATTTGTGTTTAATGTTCATCTCAAATCTCAGGGCCGTAGAGAGCCACAGCAATCATATAATTTCAATATTTTGTAATAAAAGAATATGACCATTAACTGCATATGAAGATAACCATTTTTTTTTTAGTTTTAAAACTATATCAATATCTACCTTTGATACGCTAATATATTGCCAAACCTTGTTAGCAGCATTAATTGACTATTTTTTTTTTATCGGTAAAGTGGGAATTGCATGTTGTTTTCGACTTAGTATATGTATCAGTAAAATGTCACGAAACCACAAATCTATAAATATAATATTTCACATTGCCTTCTATATCCAGATACTCGATTCAGAATGACTTAATTGCATTATACCACTCCAATTACCTCCATCACAGAATGCCACATCAATATGACCCTAGTATTTTGTGTTTTGTTCGGAAACTAAGCGTTTTCCTGGCCCAAGTTTACAGGAGCTTTTTTTTTTCATATTTTCTAAAGTTCTATCACATCGTAAAGTTTGGTTCATATATACAAATACAATTACTACAAGTTGAAACCCGTACCTAGGCGCTTGTTAATTCTTATCGTCTCAACTATATCATGAGTCCCATTCTAATACTTCTTCATTTTCAGTGTTGTAACAAATAATCATTCTAGCAACTAATTCCACGACCGGGAATCTAAATGGCGAGACAATTGATTTTACTGGTCAATCTTGTGTTTTCCTTTTATGATATTTGTAAGACATTACTGTAAAATATTGTTTGTAGGAAGCATTACTTTTGGAGTGGGGGGTCAATTTGCTTTATATAATGCGCTACACTACTCTTGTTCGTCAATTCTACAAATATTGATATCATGGGTACTTCTCAAGAAAACTGCATTTCCTCCAGCGCTGATTCAATGTTACTAACCTGGTCAATGTCTAATGGAATTTCATACTTTGGAGATGGTCCAGAGGAAGCAGATTAGACATATGTACATATAAATTAATTGTAAATGATTTTTAATACGTAGTTTTAGATGATGCACTGCAAATAATTTAATAAATAATTTTAGCTAATAAATTAATTGTAAATCATTTAATAAATAGTTTACTTAATAAACTCAAACAATACTGCAGTAAATTGCAGTTATTTCCTTAAATGAATATTCTCATATGATTTTTTCTCGAACTCAAGCTTACAATAAATTTGGTTCTATTCATAAAATACATGCCTCTAATGTGATCAAATACATCCAATAACTCTACTATTATGACGACACTGTAAATAAATAATACATAGGACACGTAGAATAGTATAGACTATTATTATCAAATATCATTTATGTATGGAGTCCATAATTTTATAATTTATGTGCAGGGTAGTTCTTTATATTGTGATCAACATCGGAAAGTATAGAAAGTATGCCTTTTTAATGGAACACCCCGTATATATTTTTAGAAAGTGTACCATTTTAATGGAGCGCCCTATATGTTTTTTGCATATTTTGAATGACCATTTTTAGTTGATTCCAAAAATGTTATAATATGTTGGTATGTGCTCGAGTTGTTTTTAAAACAGTCCTTCTTGTGTAAAACAGTTTGCATAGAATGTTGGTTGCCTTCAACGCTAAAATCTTTGTCCCCGTATTCTGAAATTGTCATAATTAGAAATTGTGGTACACGCTTGTAAATAAATTGAGACAACTATCGTTTGTTATACATGAAATGACGACTGATTTTATTTTCAGATAGGTACCACCGTTCGTTGTCTTACATGAGCCGAGGCGTACGTACACTTTATTCAAAACCCATTGTCTGTCGAACAAATCTATAAACTTCACAACACTTATTTTCAATGGTTTTGTTCTCTTATGGTCATGTTTCATGCAATTTGACATGCCTTTTAACTATTTGTTTCGAGAATTTATGCGACAGGAAATAAATATGTTTTTTTTTTGTGTATTGCCGACCTATTGTCCATCATCTTTAGTTAGTTCATCTGTAATTATTACCAATAAACCGTCTGATTTGTAGATCTATTATAATCACGAGGCATTTTTTTTTTTAATTAAGCTATGGGAAAATAAAGTTTTGCAAAAAAATGATCTGATCGTTAAACAAATACCGATATAAATGTATCTTAACGTATCTTTCTTATCTAATCAATCTCGTGGGAAAGGTCGATCGAAAGACAGGGATTCCATTTGATAACAATCAATATTTACTGACTATAGTGTCTTCCTTAATGTCCCTTTTACAAAGGAAAAAATATTTTATGGGCCTTGTACTAACAGGTGATTTTTGTGGATTTATTTCGCCTATTTATTATACAGTT
The DNA here is from genome assembly GCA_963680705.1 of Rhagium mordax. NCBI lineage: Eukaryota > Metazoa > Arthropoda > Insecta > Coleoptera > Cerambycidae > Rhagium > Rhagium mordax. The sequence goes on along the minus strand of OY796659.1, from coordinate 20,818,427 downwards.
AACAAACATTGATGCTTTGTTGAATGGTGTAACTACCTGCCCTTATATTTTAGTATACAAGCGTATACATTGCAATTACAGAAATCTAATTATAATAAGGTATTTTTAGCTATGTAATAAAAAATAGGAAATAAATTGAATGTAAACTTTTAATGTGTATTTCATTTATGAAAAATTAACTATTGTTTACTACATATACATAAAATAGTTGGTGTAATAAATATGACAATAAAAAATAAAATGAATATTATATATGTCATATTGTTGTTGATATTTTTTCAATAATATTCTTAAATAGGTACTCCACAAAACATCCTGATATTTTATAGTAAGAATGGTTCATATTTGTTAGATTAAATGTTTCTTTAATACATCGAAATTTATAACACCAATAACTTTTTCATTAACAAGTCTGTCGTTTTCATCATAGAACTTGACTTTTATTTAGTAGGAGTAACTCATGCTTCTAATTATGATCTCACACTTATTTCTATATCTAATGTGTCAATCTGTACGTACATTGCAACAATATACACATCAATTACCTGCAATTATTATCAGTAGTTCTTTATAGAGCAACATTGGAAAGTATAGAAAGTGTGTCTTTTAATGGAACACCCCATATATATTTTTTTAGAACATGTGTTTGATCTGTACAATTCGGGGCACCCTGTATGTTAAAATTTGTAAATCAATGAAAATTTTATTATTGTTTATTTAAGCTGAAAGATCTTGACCGTGTCCTTTTGTTATTTTTGCCAAGCGTATTTGTATTTAAATGGCTTTTGAATAGTTTTACTATTTAAAACATTTATGTTTATCGACCCTTGACAGCAAAACAAAGCATGAATCTAATAGCTATATTTTAACTTTCAAATGGGTCCATTAAGCTGTGACATTATTGCTTTAAAAGGACTGAAAAATTTCTCGTCAGTGCAACAAAGGCGGGTTGCCTTTTGTCTATTTAAAGGTTGTAGAGGCCGAGCTTTCACCATATAGGTATAAAACAAACCAAAACAAATAGTACGCAGACGGATGAGTTTATTGCATCGGTTTCATAATTATTTCTCGAAATCCTATGGTTTATTACCTAATAGCAATCCAGTCTAATTATGATACAATAATTACCTTCATTGTATATTGTTCTGGACAGTAAATAAATATGCTTTTGTGTAAGCAAATTTCTAATGTTTCAGGTATGGGAAATAAAATACAGTTTTGCGCAATGGTCTGGGTAGTTAAACCAAACCGATATAAATTTCTATTTCTTATCTATTTCGTTAATCTCCTAGGAAAGTCGCATCAACTATTTACCAACAAATGCAGGGTTGTTCATTTGATAGCGATCAATATTTAGTGGCTATAATGTCTTCTTTAATGTTGCCCCTTTTTACAAAAGAAAAAATATCTACAGGATTGACCGCCCCCACTACTTGGAATACACGTACACTAATTATAATGCAACTACAAAAATTACAAGTGTACCACTGCAATTACTTGCTAATCAATCTAATTACCGTACAACCCTCTAATTACCTACATTGCAATTATACTAGTCTAATTACAGCGTAATAAACTTTCATTTCTCCAATTGATGTACTAATTAATATATAATTGTATCAATTCAATTAGATATATTGCAATTATACTAGTTTAATTGCAATAATCCAATTACTTTCATTTCTCGCAACAATTGGGTTTTTTAATTAACCCCCTCCAGACTATATAAAATAGTGTAATTAACGCGCAAATAGTCTAATTACACATTTACAAATTACTAATTACGCAATTACATTAGAGCGCAATAATTCAATTACTTTCATTTCTCAGCGCAATAATCCGATTACTTAACGCGCAAATAGTCTAATTACACATTTACAAATTACTAATTACGCAATTACATTAGAGCGCAATAATTCAATTACTTTCATTTCTCAGCGCAATAATCCGATTACTTAACGCGCAAATAGTCTAATTACACATTTACAAATTACTAATTACGCAATTACATTAGAGCGCAATAATTCAATTACTTTCATTTCTCAGCGCAATAATCCGATTACTTAACGCGCAAATAGTCTAATTACACATTTACAAATTACTAATTACGCAATTACATTAGAGCGCAATAATTCAATTACTTTCATTTCTCAGCGCAATAATCCGATTACTTAACGCGCAAATAGTCTAATTACACATTTACAAATTAATAATTACGCAATTACATTAGAGCGCAATAATTCAATTACTTTCATTTCTCAGCGCAATAATCCGATTACTTTCATTTCTCGCGACAATTGGGTTTTAATTATCCCCCCTCCAGACTAATTACATTAGTGTAATTAATGCGCAAATAGTCTAATTACACAATTACACAATTACACAATTACAAATTACTAATTACGCAATTACAAATTACCTCCTCCCCTCTACACAATTACACAATTACAAATTACTAATTACGCAATTACAAATTACCTCCTCCCCTCTCTAATTGCCCCCCACCCCACTCTAATTATTCTAATTGCCCCCCACCCCAGGAAAAAAGTGGTGGGGGGCGCAAAAGTGGTGGGGGGTGACCCTGGTCCGGTAATACTACTCTACTTCGCTATTAATATTTATACGTATAAAGGATTACTTTTTGTTTTTTTTTTAGCGAGCTATAGAAAAGCAGAGATCCCACCTTGTTTGTCTTACTTTTTGTAACATTATTAAATTCAGTTTCTTGACAATGCTGCACCATATTCTCATAATGGTAACTTGAAGATAAAAGAGGACGTGTAACAAAGTTTTTAACGAAATAAATTCCAATCATCATCGATTAATCAGTATGTAAGAATAAATTGATAAAAAATGCAGTGACATGAGAGGCGGGAAAGATAAACAATAATCAGGCCGAACAAATACGCTATCAAAGACTATGAGGCAATAAATGTCTCAGTGGTGATAAGAGAAAATCCTAAGACATCCATCAGGGATTTGGGATGCGACTATGGCGTATGTGAAAGATCTGTTTTGAACATCCTTAAAAAGAAGTTCTTCCCGTATATAATATATATACGTTTAGTGCAAGAGTGTACGGGGATGATTTCGATTATGAGTTTACAATTTTGCTAAATTATGAGTAATATGTGCCAATTCAAATAAAATTTTACAAAACGAATCTTATTTTTCAACGAAACTTCAAACTACTTTTATATGACATGAAAACCACTCAATTGATTTCATTATTAGCACATGATAATTCTCACTTCATAATGGAGGCTTGCACTCCACGACCGCAGTAACTGAATATTTGGTCGTGTATTATTAATAACCACATTATTCTGCAATTTTTATTGATGTAAATTTAAACTTAGCAAAAATATATGGATTTGTTAGCCTAAAATATAATTTAGGCTTCTTATCTCAATAACAGTATTAAATTTTAACAAATGGGACACCTGCTTATTTTCATAAATTATTTAAATAAAATTTTTCCAAACTAACGAAGGAGCAATACACCTTCTGATTTGAGCCCTTGCGACTGGTTCTCATAGGGTTATATACGATGTCAACGGAATGACCTTATAATTTAGAAGACTTTAGAGCCCAATTTGTTACTGCCGACAATAGACCATAACGCAATTGGAAATGTGGAGCAATCACTTATGGAACGGTTGTAACATTAAACTATGGGGTGCGGCAAAATATACCCAGCCAAGTTTTTTTTAAATAAAAAAATAAATCAACGCAAAACATTTTTTTCCATGAAATCTATTTATTGAAACATGTAAAATTATTTATGAAAAACAACATCGACTAAATGACCACCACGACAAGACAGACAATGACCAACTCTATTTTAAGCGTGTAGCATATCTTTACGCAGTATTTCCGCTGGAATTTGCGCAATTTCACGAATTTAGGTCTTCTAACGTTTGTGGGCGATTAACATAGACTTTGTTTTTCAAGTATCTCCACAAGAAAAAATCTGGTGCCATCAAATCAGGGGAATGAGACGGCCACTTCATTTTTTTAGAGCAGCCTGGCAGGGAAAATGTCTCTAAGAAAAGCGAAAAAAAAATCATTCAAATTAGACTAGGCATTACGGAGATACAAGGACCTATCAATTTGACATAAAATCCAATATGGTGGACTTCCTCCCACGAACCGGGATGTTCACATCATGTTTTCCTGATACCTATATGATCCCAAACTAGGTTCTGAAGTCAAACTCTCTGCACATATTAGGGCAGAGTTTTCCACCCTAGGGGACGCACTACTATGGCAACCAAAAATTTTGCAAATTAAAAAAAAAAAATAAGCGAAAAAAAAACATTTATTACGACTCACTCGTCGCCTTTTAATAAAGGATGCCATGGAATAAGTCATGCAGTTATAAACCACAAACATTACTTTTGGTAAAGAATGCCATGGAAGTTTGACAATTCTTATACGTACCTTAATACACAAAGTAAGATATGTTTATATAAGATAAATCTCAAAGAATTCATTAACATAAACAGCTGACATAAATTAAGAAATAATTTCACAAAAACGAATATGACAGTTCAGTTGACAGTGAGGCCGGCTCCCTATTTATTTGCGTTTTTCATACGTTTAGCGTTTATGCGTTTCGCGATCATGCTGATTGATCTGTTGCAAAATACATAAAAGTTTAATACGTATTATATCGACCGAAAAAAAGTAATCGATTTTTTATGAAGTAGCATGTTTTTTCGAAAAATTTTCCTTTGCAATGGGAGTTTTTTCCATCAGTTATGTCAATTAAATTATTTTGACAAGAAATCATTGGTGGGGTCGTATTTATTAAAAAAATAACTAATAAGAAATAAGTTGTTCATATTTTTTAATTATAAGAAAATAATTAATTAGTATGGTTTTGAGAGAAGCAAAAAAAGGCTACATCATCGCCAAACTTGAGGATGGGTGGTTTTAACAACGCATAGCAAGTAAAATTAATTGCAGCAAAGGCACAATTCAAAAACTAAACAAAAAGACAGAATACCTTCCACTATTATCTGTTTTGTGCAAATATTCTTCATCAAACTTACCTCGGACGGTAAACTCGCAGTTGGCCATTGTAGCAGGACTGAAATATCTTTTCGTCGGAAAAGACCACTCGCTCCCAGTAACGATCGTTTTCATTAACAAAAGTATTTGCAAACTGCATTCTGCCTCTTTTATTTATTAACATCTGTTAGTCGGGGCTTTTTAGCACTGGCATAGTTAAATGACCTTGCTCTCGCAACCGTTTTCTTGCTGTCCTAACAGACGTTGGGAAGTTGGTTTGGTCTTTGGCTTCAATAGAATTAGAAAATGGGTTTAAATTCATATAGTTAACCAGGGTATTGTCGTTTTCTAAAGTACTCTTTCTTGGCCGCCCAGAACCCACTGCCCTGCTCAGATCATGAGTTTCTATCCACTTTTTGTTTAGTTTTTGAATCGTGCTTTTGCTGCAATTAATTTCACTTGCTATGTGTTGTTGAGGCCACCCTTCTCCAAGTTTGGCGATAATGTAGCCTTTTTCTTCTTCACTCAAAACATGATAAGGCATGATTATAGTAATAAAAAATTTATGTTTGCTTAATATGACAATGACGTTGACACTAATAAAAAAAATATTGGGATTGATACGACACTGCATAGAACCATAGTTACAACGGGAAAATCAGTCGATTACTTTTTTTCGGCCGCGATAGTACTTGTAGAGTCGGCCCTTGTCAGTCAAATCTAGCGGTTGCTTTGTAATTCGGGTTCTATAAATACGGCATTTTTGGGGCGGAGTCTATTTCTATGTCTTGATACGACAGAGTATAATCACATTTTTACACTGTACAGGGTGATCGTTTGAAAATTCTACTTTTTAAACCCTTTTATTTTGCTTAAAAATATAGCTAGAAAAAAAAATAAAAAATAAATCTGTAGCATATTTTGCCAAGTTTTTGTATATGCTATGAGTCTGCAGCTATCTTAATGAATATACAGGGTGCACCACATAGTCACATTTTTTTAAACGGAACACCTTGTATATTTTTAGATATTTGGATAGCCCTTTTCATCCTCTTTATAAATATATATAAATAATTATTATATATTTTACCCACAAATAACTGAGTTGTTCAAATAAATACACCTAAATACAAGAAAAACAAGTTTACATTTTAAAGAATTTTTTAATGAAAATAACAACATACAAAATAAGTAAATGTTCTCAAAAATTCCACCATTATTTTCTAAACAAAGAAGGTTTAATTTTTTATGTAATTTTGTTTAAAAAAATTATTTAGTTGTATCCAAAACTTTTAAGAATATTATTTATTTGAATAGGTAGTTATTTGTGGGTGATATAATATACACTATTGGCAAGTATTCATTTAGGAATGCGAAATCTGTAATGCAACTAAGAGAGAAGGTACATAGAGGCAAAGCCTTCAGTTAACAAGAGACGCCTAACCATTCCTACACTCCTACTAAAGAGGGGATGTGTGCGACGACAGCCATCGGTTCAGCTTACGGCCGTGAGATATTTTTACGATGTTTTCATTCTTTTATCATGTTTATCGCTGTTGCATTTGACAATACAACAGCGGTTTAAGAGTTGATGTTATTTATTAGCCTTAAACCTAAAAACGAAATAAAAACTTGTATTTTAAAAATAACAGTTTGTACTTCGCTGGAGGAAGGCTTATTGATGAATAACTTTGTTGGACGCGACATCGCGGCCGGACGACACATTTGGCCGATTCCGTTGTCCCCTTCGACTGCGTGTTGTAAAGAATGGAAGGTGGGAGGTAGGGGATACCGCGTTGTCTGTTTAACTTGTAAATGCTTTAAGTTATCTCCGTCTGATGCATTTATATCGGCCTCCCAGATTCATCCTTACCAATAGTGTATATAACAATTATATATATTTATAAAAGAGATGAAAAGGGCTATCCAAATATATAAAAATATACTGTATGTTCCGTTTAAAAAAATGTGTCTATGTGGCGCACCCTGTATATTCATTAAGATAGATGCAGACTCATAATATACAAAAACTTGGTAAAATATGCTACAGATCCATTTTTTTTTTTTTTTTTATATATTTTTCAGCAAAATAAAAGGGTTTAAAAAGTAGAATTTTCAAACGATCACCCTGTACAGTGTACATACTACTTCAAAGTACAATATCCATTTAGTCGAGTCCAGGAGTCGGGATTTTCGCTAAAAAAGCCAACAAAATTCTGCAGCAACAAACTTACTCCCCTCCCGTTTTGGAAGGGGAGTAAGTAAGGGTGCGAAAAACGACAAAAATAGTGGATAAAGTTTTTAGCGACCGCAACCCTCTCAAAATGGCCAAAAACTACCCCCATTTTGGGTTTTACCGTTGTAAGACTAGTAAAACCTGATTGGTGAAAATTAGCTGAGAAAATCATTAGGGTTTGATTAAAAGGGAAGGATAATGGCAGAAGATCTTTAGCTACCCCTTGGGATTCCTTCCGGAGGGTTGAAAATGTATTTTATTTTCTTTTTTCTGTTCTCCAACGGGGGGGTTCTTGGGGATGCTGAACTAGAAAAAAACTAGTTTCATCAACGTCTGACCCTTCCTACCCCTCAAACGGGCAAAAACCACCGTCTCAAGCTTTCGCTAGTAAGCATGCTCGGCAGTGCGGAGTTGGATGGGATTAGCTGGAAACATAATTGGGATTGGATGACAAGTGAAGGTTCCAACTTAAAATTACCTGGTGAATCGGACCGTCCCGCTGTGACAGCAGGAACGAACTAAAAAGTGTAATTTTGAATAAGTACTATCATCCAAAATTACATACGAACAGTTTTTTGGGGTACTGTGTGCGTACATCCATGTTTTAAAATGACCAAAAATGCCATAGATTGTTGTTTCGGATGGAATATGTCAACGACAACTTTTGTTGATGTTTCCGAAACACATTTGTACCTTCAAAGCAACAATTTTCGTGTTCAACAAATAGAACCGAAAACATGTGACTTAGTCGACAACAATACGCAGAACTAGTATGATATTATTTTGGCAACTGCTTACTTTGTCATCTCGCATCGGAAACGTCTACGTTGTCGACACTGATACTAGATATGCCCAAGTTTACAAAAGAAAGCGAACTTATAGTGCTACTGATTTTTTTTAAAGACCTGTAATCTGACCACTACGACTCACTTATAAATGAATTGAGTTGTGATGGGTGTTTTAAGAATTTTATGCGATTTTGAAATGCTATTACAAATGGTGGGAGGCATTATTGCAAAACAGAACACGCAAAAAAGCTATACCAGTTAATGAACGACTGGAAGTAACACTGAGTTTCTTAGCTACCATCGATTCATACGTCTCAATTATCTACAAAATTGGTAAACAAACAACTGCAAAAATTGTACCTGATTTCTTACAAGGTTAGGTTAAAAGATAAGTAATTAAGGACTCTTTTTATGAATTTCATTTATTACCAAAATCATTATTGATATAATGAATACAATGTGATACGTTATAGATTAGTGTAAAGAGTACCAGTGAAATCCATTTGCGAGGTGGGACGGGTCACAGGGCTACTTATTGCTAAGTATTGCAAAGTTAAGCGCCTCGTCATACTTTCCTATTGAGCATGTCGAGTTCGAAGGTGACGAATTTTACATGTAAGATTTTCACCGTAAATGGTGTGTTCGCCACGATTACTACTATTGAAGAAGGCAGTATTCATAATGGAGAAAGCTTCATTTTTCATAGCGTCATCCCGTGAAAATGATGATGTTTTTCTTTTGTTTTTCCCAGAACTCCCAGACGTGATTTGGTTTCTTAGGAGCGAAGAATACTTCTATTGGGTTTTCTAATGTATTGTCAATCTATTGGGAATCTGCGTTTGTCAGTTCTGAATTATTTCCTTCAGAGAAACTATCATCTGCTTGTGACTGGGTCCCGCTGTCAAATTCCTCAACGTTGTTCTGACATAATGTTGCAGACACCTATTAATAGCGGCAGTTAGTATTTTAATTACAAAGGATATTTTATTATAGCATGTGTAGAAGTCTTCACAAACCACTTCTACTACAACCTACCAAAGTAGAAAACGTTGTTTTAGGTTGTGTGTATTTGTAATTTCTTTGCGAAAAAGTTTAACTTCTTCAAATACATACACTCCCCAGGATGAAAGTATACGTGAAAAATGTTCTGGATCATGGAGGCAAGACCAGGAAAAACTTGTCATATCTACTTCACCTTCTAAGAATTGGTAATAAAAGTTAGGCATCTGCTCAAGAAGTTAGAAACGAGTTTTCACAATAGTTTGTATTAAAAGAAGGGGAAATACCTTGGCAGTATAATTATTGTTAGTACTATCATATACGACAGGGTTGATTATGGTATAAACAGTACAAATTTTTGATATAACGTAATGAGCAAAACTTACCCCTTTTTCAGTGTCCAGAGAGGTCGTAGGAAAATTTTTATCTCTAGCCGACAAATGTCATTTTGGTGAAGGTCCGCCTTTTTGTATCTCACAAGTCTTTTTATTGCGACAGGATTCAGAATATTAAATAGTTCCATCTTCAGGCTACACTACAATGCTAAATGAAAAGAAAACAATGTATTGTACAAACTGTTATAGGAATTATTTTTATCTATAAAACAAGAATGTAATTATTTTACTACTAACTTTTTTTATTAGTTTTTTACATTTTTTTTACTTTTTAACAATTACATTTTTGTTTTATACATAAAATTTTACCTATAACAAATAATTGTACAATACATTGTTTTCTTTTCATTTAATCTTGTAGGCTGAATGGATGGAACTATTGTAGTAAGTTCCGAAACCAGTTCCAATAAAAAAAGGAGCTGTGAGGCTTTAAGGCTCTAAATTTCCACTTTTCTTAATTAACACTTATTCACATATGGGTACCGTTCATAATATGATTTTTTAAAACCCAATTCCTATTCACGTTTTAGAAAAGTTAACCAAATAGTTATTTTATTTTTTAATGAGATTTTAAAAACAAATTTTATTTCATTTTAATCATTTAAGATTAGTTTTAAAAAACGGGGGTATTATGATTCCGTTAATGTGTAAAATAGAGATAGAGAGATTTGCGATTTATGACATTGGAACTGAGTAGTGGGCAAATTGCAGTCTCTTTGCTTATGGTCGAAGAACTTCTGCATTGTTAGAAATTATTAAATTGTAGAGCCATTTTATTTGAAAATAATAATAATAATAATAATACGTTTATTTACATTAAAAAAACATTAAAAAAATTTTTACATTAAATTACATTACAATAAGACAGAATTTACATTAAATTACATTACAATAAAGCGACATGCAAATAAACAAGAAAGAATCCACAAAAACTAATAGTTGTGCGTGGTTTTAGTTTATTCGATACACTATATTCAACAATTTCATGTGTTATGTTATATCTATGTATTAAAACTGTATAATGTATAAGAGTTATTTAACAAATAAAATACAAAATAAAGGACAAGAAATTTTTTTTTTTATTAAATTTTTTTTAATTAACCTAGACAAAATTAATTTTATATATTTACCTCAATAATAATATTGTGTACTGATATTCTTTCTAAAGCCATAATGATTTTTTTTTATTTCGTGTTTAAAATTAAATAAATGTTTTTGTTGTTTCTCTAATAAAAAGTTGTATATTTTGGTTGATAAATACAGAAAGTTACGTTGACCTATTGTTTTGTCGGCTTTTTGTGTTTCAACCAATTGGTTAGTTTTACTTCTAGTTGAGTAGTTGTAACATATTTGGTTTAGTTGGTTTTTGTTTTTATATAGGTAAGTACAAATATTAATAAAGAATAGTTGCCTTATATCTAATAGTCGTGATTCTTTGTACAGTTGATTACTAGGGTACGTGTTTTTTTTAAGGTACATGAGTTTTATAAACCTTTTTTGTATAACTTCTAATTTCTAAGATGACAATTTGCTACTCCACCCCATCCGAGTATACCATATTGTAAGCGAGATTCCACTAAAGCATAATATATAATTTTCATCTGTTTTAAATCAAGAATTTTACTTAAATATTTAAATTTATATAATATGCCTCTTAGTGTGTTAACAACATTACTAATATGAATATCCCACCTTAAATGTTTATCCATAGTTATACCAAGGTATTTAACATGGTCCGTAGCTTTAATTTCAATCACCTTCTGTTCATTGTCTATTTTAAGAGTCTGGTATTCCGGAAGATTATTTGAGTAACAAGTAAAGGGTATAAACATAGTTTTTTCATAATTAACTGTAAGTAGTTTATGATTAAACCAGTCAAAGATGCTAATAACATCAGTTTCAGCTTTTTTCTTCAGTTCTTTCCATGTTTTGCCCTCGTATAATATCACAGTGTCATCAGCGAAACTTACAATCTTTCCACAGCTATTTAAAGTGAGCAAGTTGTTTAAATATATGGTGAAGAGTAGTGGTCCCAGAACAGTTCCCTGAGGTACACCATACTCCATAATTTCTTCCGTACTATATGTGGAACCAAGTTTAACCACTTGCTTTCGCTCACTTAAATAACTGGCCATTAATTTGTGAGCGTTTCCTCTTATTCCTATATCTTGCAAGGCTTCCAACAGCTGAACATGACTGACAGTGTCAAAAGCCTTCGCAAGATCTAGGAATACGCATATGATAGGTGTTCCCTTGTCTAAGGCACTGTAAATATGTGAAGTTACAAAAGTGATTGCATCGTGTGTAGATTTGCCCTCTCTGAATCCAAATTGTTTATCCGAAATTATTTTATTTTTATTTATATATTTTGTAAACCTTATCTTAATGACTTTTTCAAAAATTTTTGCTAGGGATGTTATTAGGGATATTGGTCTGTAATTTGACGGTTTTTGTCGCCTTTTTTATGTATAGGTGTTATAACTGCCATTTTAAATTCAGAGGGGCAAATCCCTGTTTCAATCAATTTATTTATCAGATATGACATTGGTGTTGATATTTCCTCAACTACAAATTTAAGTGTCTCTGATTTAATCATGTCATAACCTGGTGCTTTGTGTGATTTCAATGATTTTATTATATCAATTATCTCTTTTTTGTCGGTAGATTCTAGGAATATGGAAAACGGGGTGGTCAACCTTACTGGAGGATTGGTGAGAGGTTTGGTAATTTTATTTGCTAAATTTTTTCCTACGTTTGCAAAGTATTTATTAAAAGTATTTGCCATAATTTTCTTATTTTCCGTTAATTCATTTGTTTCCAACAATATCTGTTTAATTTCAGGTTTCTGATTTATACTATTTATATTTTTGACAACATTCCACAAATTTTTTGTGTTGTTTTTATTTTTATTAATCTGTTCTTTATAAAAATTTCTTTTTGTTATTTGAATTAAGTTATTTAGATTAGTACGATAAGTAGTGAATTCTTCTTTCAGGGCAATATTTTGTGGATCATCTTTATATTTTTTGTAGAGGTCATTTCTTTTGTTTATTGATTGTACAAGGCCGTTAGTTATCCAACACTTTCTTTTTACATTTTGTCTTTTTATCTTACGTTTTCTTGTATGTGTGTTAATTAGTTCACATATAGTTTTAACAAAATAAGTTGATGCTTCATTTATATTTTTTATACTATAAAATATTCCCAATCAAATGCATTTAATTCTAATTTTAAATTATTGTAATTTATATGATATACATATTTTTCTTCAGATTCTTTAGTTTCCATATCAAACGGAAAATTCAAAATAGTTGTAAAATGATCTGTTAAACCGGATTTTAATACAAAAGGCAAATAATTATTTTCATTATGAACAATTTTACTTTTTATAAATATATGATCTACACAACTTGACGAATCACCTTCTACTCTAGTAGGTACATTTATTGTAGAAATAAAGTTATATTCTCCTAATAAATTTAAATATTCTGTACTGAATTCTTTTTTATCGTCTAATATATTTATATTAATATCACCAACTATAATGTGATAATCTGATAACATATTGTTTGTTTGTTCCAGGTAAGAATTTAGATGCAACACATAATTTTCCGGTGACGTTGAGGGTGGTCTATAAACTGCTGTTATTAGTATACTTTTATTATTTTTTAGAGTCAGTTTAATTTGTATTGATTTGCATTCAGCAATAGATACAATTTCATATATGTAATTGATTGATTTTTTTATGTAAACTAAAACCCCATCGCATTTATTTATATCTCCTTCACTATATACCAGCTCATAATCGTCTATAAAACATATATCTAAGTCAAGAATTTTCCACGTTTCAGTAAAAATAATGCAATCAGAAGGTGATTGTAATTGGCTAAAATAAATTTTGAATTTATCCAAGTTTTGATTAACACTTCTAATATTTTGATGACATAATTTGAAATTTGAGACATTTGGAATTGTACTGTAGAGATTATTATATTGAGCAATATTGTCAATTGAAACTGTATTAATTGGTATATAGTTAAAATCACGTATATATTGATCCATTGTAATTATTTGTCGTTTTTTTTTCTCTTCTATTTCTTTATTTTTTTAGCAGGAGGGGACGATGGAGTTCGCTCGCCTTCAGTTATACTCTTCTTCAGGGATCTGGTAACCACCACAGTTGAAGTTTGTGTAGCCTGCGTGCTTCCTTTAATTTCTTTCTTATTTTCTTGATTCCTATTTTCCTTAGTTCTATATTTTCCGTAGTATCTTCCGTGTCTTTGACTGACCCTGCACTGTTGGTTGTAGGATGAGTACTTTGTGTTTTTCTAGGCTGGTTGTTAAGTTCTTCCACTGCTTCTTCTTCTTCTAGGTTCCGTAGATAGTCGCACGTATATGTCTCTCCGTTGATTACTAGTTTATTTTTCGAGATGATTGCTTGACATTTTTTTTCTCTAGCAAGTTTCAAGTGTTTATATAATAATTTTTTATCTTCTCTCTCTTCCGGTGTTAAATCGTTTGCTATGGTAATACCAGTTCCTTTAATTGCAGTTACTTTTTTAAAAATTTCTTGTTTTTTTACGTTTCGTGTTAGTTCTAGAATGACAGGTCTAGGCTTGTTTTCCACTTTATTGCCAATTCGGTACAAATTATCTATTTCTATGTCGTTAAATTTCGTTATACCGAGCGTCTCAGTTACCAACTTTATTACTTGTTCCTTTGTGTTCAAAATGTCTTTGTTGTCCAGCCCGAATATTATTAAATTGTTTTTCTTGATTTTTCTTTCTACGGTATCGACTTTTCTTTTTAACTCTCTGTTTTCTATTTCTAATGTGTCTACTCGATTTCCTAGCTCTGTTATTTTGCTTTTATGGTTTGATAATTCTTGCTTTATGTCCTTAACATCAGTTTTTATTTCATTATTTTGTGCAACAATTTATTTTAGCAGTTCAAGCATTTCCCCATTTGTTGAAGTATTCGATTCTCCCATAGTAAAGTATTAGATATAATAAATTCTTTAAAGAAGCCTGCCTTTTCTTTTATATTCTGGGTTTTTTTTTTTGGTTGCGGTAAAGAAATAGTCTAATTTGTTTTATTTACTTTATTTATAGATGGCTTTACAATCCAGTTTATTAAATCGTGTAGTATAATTATCACTGTTCTAGTTTATTTTAAGTTATAAATAAGCCCATACACAAAACAAAATATTACCAGTTTTTGCATCAACTTGTAATTACAATTTTAGTTTATGTACACAAAGTCACTTTTTAGAATTTTTTAAATAAAATTTCATCACTATCGTCTTTTTGTTGGAGCAAATCGTACAGTAGTACCATGGTGTAAGATAATTAGGTGATGAAACGCCTCAATTAGAATGTCTCCAAACTGTTAACGCTAGAGACACGAAATTGTAAGACAAAGAGAGAGAGTGTGGGGCCACCAGGGCCGCGCGGGCTGCGGCCCGTATCGTCCCTAGTTAATTTCCACTTCATTTTACCAGGTCGAAAAATATACCATTCGGATGCAGAAAAATATGTAGAACACGATTGTTGAAAAATTATGTGTCTAAATTATTGTCGGCTAGTCTGCAAAAAAAAATAAAAACCGAAAATGAAATTGGACGCCGGCACGTTTAACTCGAAACGCTGCTAAAACCGTTCGAGTTATGAAAAAAATTAACATAAACAATTTTATAGAGAACTAAATTTCCTATAAAAAAGTCAGTGGTGGCATTAGTAACAGTGACACATGCCTACTTATTCTTTTTGTATCAAACTCCGTTTTCAATTTAACAGAAACAGCTATAATGCAAGGGGTCAGAAAATATTTTTTTATTTGAAATTGATGAGATTTACGATAAATTTTCAAGAGAGATGAAAGTAGTAGAATACATTATTGTGTCTTTCTGAAAAAAATTTAATTTGAAAAAATAATTCATCTGTTTAAAAGTTCTGACTAAAAATTCAATAGGGGTTGTTTATTTAACTTATTTAAAAAGTAAGTAGAAAAATAAAAATGCATTGAAAAGAAGACCTTCCATAAGAACAAAGTCGTACCCAAATTTCATTCCGTTAACTTTAGTCACTTTCGAGAAAAAAAAATAACTTTTTGGTGCCCCCCTCTGAGGAGGTCTAGCGGCTCAAGGAGGCCGTTTTCGACCTTACTGTACATAAAAGACTATACTTATTTTTTGATAACCTTTAAGAGGTTTTCAAATTATTTCGGGACACCCTGTATTTGCTATTATTTAATTTGACGCCCATAAGTATACATATAAATTTCTCTTCCTTTTAATTAACATTTAAACAATATATACATATAAATGTTCAGTGTGCACATGTGTATATATTATTTGTTTATAGATTCTCGATACCTATGTAATTTATTTTTTGCTTTAAAAATGTAATAAAATATTTGTTTTATAACAGACGTGGATTTATAATCTAAAGCTGGTTTACATTATTTTATTATTCCTCAGCATTAGGAAATTGTATATAATTGTATAATTCTCTTAGGGTGACGAAAGGAAATAAGGCCAGTCTTTGTTTAGCTAGAAGACATGGTTAACTAATAATTTATGAAGTTATCGTAGAATTGCATACATAAACTACATTTGGTTGTGCGCATTATGTATCTGCGCCCCTGCATGAACGGTGGCGGTGTCGGCGGTAGGCAGCGCCACGGCGTCCTACTGACTCGACGGCACGTCAGTGCGTTGCAATATGGGCCAAGTGGTGGCCGCAGACGAGTCATGTGAGAGTGTTGAGTGACCATGAGGCAGGGCCGGCAGAGAGCACCTCTGCGGGGGACACTTCTGCTCCTGCTGATCCTTTGGACCCGCTCCTGCATCCTTGTTGACGCTCAAGAATCAGATGGTAAGAACACACAGTTTTAACACCGCTGTCAAATGGTAGTTAATATGATATTATTTACAAAAGAGATAGTGCCAATTTGTTATTATTAAATAAATAAAAAAGAATATAAATTATGAGAGCAAAGTTGAGTTTACATAAAATTTAAAAAGACAACAAAATAATGAATACTGTACTCGATACGCGTTTCGTGAACCAAGTTAGCAATATCTGGAGAGTGTGGGAAAAGCATAAGTATTATGGTGTTAGTAAAAACTACGCCAATGCTGATACCAGAGTGTATTTACCTAAGATTTCAACATTAACATAAATTATTAATTAATTCAGTGGTATTGTTAATGATTTTAGATAATGTTAATTATAAATATACATTTACTTTTTAGCTAATAATCTCCTAACATAATTATAGTATACTGGACAAGCAACAAATAAAATTATAAGTAATTTGTAATAATGCTATATATTAAACTAACAATAAACAAAAATAAGTAGCAATTTTTCTAGTTATTAATATTTTTCTCTGCACAATTACTAGCACAGGAATTAAACAATTTAGTAATAATTATATTGGTTTGTCACTAAGCAATTTATTTACATAATGCTAGAATTTGATATACATAATTAAAATTAGTCAAAAGATTTTAGAACTAATTTTACATGTCAAAAAAAAGAAACATGTTATGTTCGAAAATGCTTCCTAAGGGAGCTACAGCTCATTAAGACGCAATGGCTAGTTTTTGTTTATCATTCTATACACATGAGGTATACAATTTGAATATATGATTTACCATTAATTTATGCTAGTCAATTGTATTATTATAAAGTAATAATTTCACCATAGGCGTAACAATTGTTTAGTTTTACAATCTAAAAGTTGTAATTTTTTTGTTTGTTGTTCCTACGGTAAACACCAAGAAAATATTTTTAAATAATTTTAATTGAGTATTTAAAATGATTTTGTTAAGAAAATTAATCGCTAGAAAATAGACACATGGCAGTATTATTATTTTATTGTATGCATTAGTATTTAGCTATGTGTGTACTGAATAGGTGTATTGTACATTTGTAACTGTTTGTTTTGTTAAAGTTGAATGTCCTAAACTGAAAATAAAAATGAATATTTCCATTGGTAATTCACGGAATTTAATTACTATAAACTTATCAACTAAACTCAAAAATCAACTAAAAATTCATATTATTATATTATAACAAGTAGTTGGACTAATAGCTAGTAGATACCTATCTACCTAAAATCATTTTAAATAACGTATTATGTCTGCTTTTGAAATATTGGTAAAGAATCGAAAATAAATGCTTATTTCCCCCACTACATTATGACGATTTGTGGGCTCTCAAGAGCTGCACCTTTCTTAAGAATTTTCGAACTTTTTTCTTATTTTAGATGTACAACTAACTTCAGCATATTTCGACAGCAATTAAGAATATAATAATAAAATATTTATAGAAAAAACTCAATGTGCAACTGCCTAAAATCATCTGAAGGAAGAATGACAAGCAAACTAAAAACAATAATGTTTTTACATTTTTACTGATCGACACAATATTTTATGTCGACTTCAAAAACGTAAAAATGTGTCGTAGCATAGCGACGGTTTTCCTTTGTTCATGTTCAAGTTGTGAAAATTCTCAACGACAATCTCATTATTCCTAGCAGAAACGAGATCATATACTGCTTATTCTCTATTCGTTGCAGACATTTTTCAATTCGTGGTTTTATACACATCATGGAACAAAAGAAAGTAAGTTTATTATTTTCCTTGCACATAGGAGCAAGTAAGCAGTAGACTAAAATTTTGTATATAAATTTAATAACATAATATGTCGTGACCATGACTTTAAAAATATATTTTTGTTATCGTATTACGCAAGTATTAATATCACCAATTAAATAAATAGGATACTAAATAACATCATAATTAACTACTTGTAATACAAACAAAATTTTTTCCATTAAAATCATGCGACAGCGAGTCAGAAGTCTATTTAGAATTTTACCGTAAATATGTGTAGATGCATCGCATTGAAGTATAAATGAATTAAATACCTGTAGGCATATAAAGGGTAATTTGGCTTTTTTTTATTATTTAGAAAATTATACTGAATTTGATAACCTACCTCGATGGCAGTGTAGTAAGAGCCTTACAAACATATTTGTGTCAATGGAAAGTTGTCAGATATTGTATTTTTGATTTAAATTTTTTTTCTTTAATGAAAATAGGGTTGAGACCAATAATCAAAACAACAAACTGTCTATTTAGGAAAGGCGCCGTTTCCAAATAATTTATGTAATCTTCAGGGCACTGAAATAGTATACAATGTTGATAAAAAAGACGACGGAATGTATATATACAAATACAGGGTGAATCTTAGAGTGGGGGCCTTATTTTTGAGGTTAATAGTACTAGTCGTCATGAACATGAATCTGATTTTTTTTTTGTAGGTTGTAAAATGGCCGAGTTATGAATATTTAAAAAAATTCGCGAATCAAGTTTCCTGTAATTCCGGCGCCGCTGGACAAGCACTTACTGCATTACGTGTGACCGGTCGACAGTGTTGCCAAGTGTAGATGATATAAAACTCTCGCTAGCGCATTATGTACCCAAATTCAAATAAAAAGGGTTTAAGCGCGTTAAAAAAAAAGTTGTAGTTTTGTGTTCCCATAGTGAACGGTGTAGCGTCCTATAAATATGGCCCCCACTCTAAGATTCACCCTGTATAAAAAAAAGAAAAACTATTATTTTGGTAAGAACAATAATTTTAGGCCCAATCTTTTCATCTTCCCGTTAACTTCAGTCGGCAGTAGTTAAAGTTGTTGATTTTCATTGTTGTAACAATTGTATCCTAGGTTGTGTTTAAACTTAAACAATTTAGTACTTCCATTTAAAGTAGTTTATTGTTGTTGTTGTCAATTAAAAATAATACATAAATACGTTAAACTTACAATAATAAAATAATAGTAAAATGAGAAACGACGAGGTCGTGGCAAGAAAGAAAAAGGTACCTATTTAAGGACAATTGATTAAAAATGTATAAAAATTGTATTAACTGATTAAAAAAAAATTGAAATTGAAAAAATAAAAAATATTCAATTTTAAATTAAAAAATCATTTTTGGCCACCTTGTATATTTTTAGGAAGTGAAAATAATGCAAAAATATTTATTAGATGTCTCGTAACTAGTATTCACATATTTTTGTCTTATATTCTCATAATTGTGACTAATGATTTTTTCAATATGCATCTGCAGATGGCATTATTTTAAAAAAAAATTCATTACATCCAAGTAGTTTGGAGATAGTCAATTACTATCTATTAAAATCTGACAGCCCTTCCTCACTCTAATTCGGCGCCGATTTTTCACACATTCTGCGGCGCTAAAGGCTTTTTTTTTAACCAGTTTGGCCGTGCAGCGCCGTGCGTTATGGACGTTTTCGTGTCGGGACCATCGAATAGCGGACTTTCGTGGCGATCCGCCAAGTATTTTAGAAGTTATTGGCGTTTCGATAGCACCGTGTCGAAGAGGTTTGTAAAATTTGAGAAATTAGAAAGAGATACGACACGCGAGAAATTTGAAAAAAAATGGCCGACGTTTTCTGAACGATAGACGTCAAAATAGGGCCTTTTAGTTCGCTCCTACTGAGTCTAAAACCGGCGGGAGGCCGCGCGATTCGCGATGTAGTTTTAAGTTGCATCCTCTAACTCGGTTTTCGCGCAAAAACGGCGGTCCGGCGGCGATCTTTCGTTTGGAAATAACGTTTGAAGTGTTCGTGTTTCCGCAATTTTTTCGAATTTCCAAAACATGTCCCCCTTCCGAGCTTATTAACTCGCGACTCCTTTGAGACGGACCAGCGGCGTATTTTTTTTTGAAAACTAGATGAAATTTAGAAAATCGCTGTCGAAAATCGTTTTCCTCGATTTTGCCTCCCAAGAAAGTTATGATTTTTTGAAAAGCGGCGTTTTTGTCGGATTTCGACGATTCTTCCGACACCTACCCATTAGATACGCGTCACAGCCATTCCCTTTGGATATAGAGGATCGCGACACGCACGACGGCCAAGAAGAAGGACAAATGAACAACTCCTTTTTTTCTTTTTCGTCCATCTGAGATATTACCCGAGATACGAATATTTAAAAAAGGTCGATTTTGCAGAAAAACGCTACTTTTCCCCAGGCTCTAACTTCTTTAACCGGAGGATTTTTTCGACCGGACTTTCGGGAAAGCTAGATCCATCCTACCTCTTGGGTCCCTGAAAATTTCGTTCCTTAATCTCCACCGGCGGCCTAGCGGTGGATATTTTAAATTACCAAGACACGCCGAAAATTCGCCGGTGACGTCACCAAACATGAACACCCTTATTAAATACCCATGCCGAAAGTCGCATACATTTTTCGTATTCTGCCCTCATAAGCAAGAGTGGCGCATCTAATTACAGAGTATTGAGAAAACAGCGATTTACTTTATAGTATTTGATGCTTATGGTACGTATTGGAAATTAACCATTTGGGTTTACACAAAATGCTTTTGGTTAATAATAATGAAATCACAAGAATATTTTTAACAAAAATCTAATGCAAACAAAAATACAAGAAAAGAAAACAGGTACATGCTGCACTTTTACTATGAAACAGGAGCAATGTTTGTTGGTATAATACAAAAGCAAAATGCGGCATCTGCAAAAGATAAAAACAACTTTAAACCGGATACAACTAAATAACACGAATTGTTTAACGAAACGGCGAAGGCAATGAAAATACGATAGACCCCTTTTCCCTGAACCTTATTTCCTTTCATGTAACAATTCTGTCGGACTGTACGCATGTTTCCCGAAATCTTTAAACTGGATCCAACTAAATAACCCGAATCATCGCTTAACTTAACAGACAAGCCAGTGAAAATACACGAAACGTCTCTTTTTTCATGACCTTATAACTTTTCAAGTGGCATCTCTGTTGGACCCTACATCTTTCCCGAAACTCCTCCACCGAATCCAACTAAATTACCCGAATCCCTTAACTAATCGATGACTCCTACGAAAATACGCGAAACGCCTCTTTCCCGATGCTCTTCCCACTTTTCAAGTAGCATCTCTGTTGAACTCACACCTTTCCCGAGACTCTTAGACCGGATCCAACTAATTTACCCAAATCACTTAACTAATCGAAGACGCCTACGAAAATACACGAAACGCCTCTTTCTTGATGATCTTCCCACTTTTCAAGTAGCATCTCTGTCGGACTCTACATCTTTCCCGAGATTCTTCCACCGAATCCAACTAAATTGCCCAAATCCCTTAACTAATCGAATATGCCTACGAAAATACGCGAAACGCCTTATTTCTCATTACCTTATCAAGTGGCTTCTCTATAGACTCCTACTTCTTTCCCGAGAAAATTAGACCGGATCCAACTAATTTACTCAAATGACTTAACTAATCGAAAACGCCTACAAAAATACATAAAACGCCTCATTTCTGATAATCTCACTTTTCAGGTAGCATCTCTGTCGGGCTCTACATCTTTCCCGAGACTTCCACAGAATCCAACTAAATTACCCGAAAGTCTTAACTAATCGAAGACTAATACGAAAATACACGAAACGCCTCTTTCCTGATGACCTTCCCACTATTCAAGTAGCATCTCTGTTGAACTCTACATCTTTCCCCAGACTCTTCCACCGAATTCAAATAAATTACCCTAATCCCTTAACCAATCGAAGACTAATACGCAAATACACGAAATACCTCATTTCTCATTA
The DNA here is from genome assembly GCA_963680705.1 of Rhagium mordax. NCBI lineage: Eukaryota > Metazoa > Arthropoda > Insecta > Coleoptera > Cerambycidae > Rhagium > Rhagium mordax. The sequence continues at coordinate 20,796,346 of OY796659.1, read as the reverse complement.
CCTTCCCATTTTTGAAGTAACATCTCTATCATACTCTACATCTTTCCCGAGACTCTTCCACCGAACCCAATTAAATTGCCCGAATCCCATAACTAATCGAAGGTGCCTACGAAAATACGCGAAACGCCTCATTTCCGATGATCCTTTCACTTTTTAGGTAGCATCTCTGTCGGACTCTACATGTTTCCCGAGACTCTTCTACCGAATCCAACTAAATTACCCGAATCCCTTAACTAATCCAAGATGCCCACGAAAATACACAAAACGTCTCTTTTTTCATGACCTTATTCACTTTTCAAGTGGCATCTCTGTTGGACCCTACATCTTTCCCGAAACACTTCCACCGAATCCAACTAAATTACCCGCATCCCTTAACTAATCGATGACTCCTACGAAAATACGCGAAACGCCTCTTTCCTAATGCCCTTCCCACTTTTCAAGTAGCATCTCTGTAAGACTCTACTTCTTTCCCGAGACTCTTAGACTGAATCCAACTAATTTATCCGAATCACTTAACTAATCGAAGACGCCTACGAAAATACGCAAAACGCCTCTTTCCCGATGCCCTTCCCACTTTTCAAATAGCATCTCTGTTGAACTCCTCCTCTTTCCCGAGACTCTTAGACCGGATCCAACTAATTTACAGAAATCACTTAACTAATCGAAGACGCCTACGAGAATACACGAAACGCCTCTTTCTTGATGATCTTCCCACTTTTCAAGTAGCATCTCTGTCGGACTCTACTTCTTTCCCGAGATTCGTCGACCGAATCCCACTAAATTACCCTAATCCCTTAACTAATCGAATATGCCTACGAAAATATGCGAAACGCCTCATTTCTCATTACCTTATCACTTTTCAAGTGGCTTCTCTATAGACCTCTACTTCTTTCCCGAGACTCTTAGACCGGATTCAACTAATTTATCCAAATCACTTAACTAATCGAAAACGCCTACAAAAATACGCAAAACGCCTCATTTCTGATGATCTCACTTTTCAGGTAGCATCTCTGTCGGGCTCTAGATCTTTCCCGAATCTTCCGCCGAATCCAACTAAATTACCCGAATGTCTTAACTAATCGAAGACTAATACGAAAATACGCGAAACGCCTCATTTCTAATTACCTTCCCACTTTTCAGGTAGCATCTCTGTCAGACTCTACGTCTTTCCCTTCCCGAGACTCTTCCACCGAATCCAGCTAAATTACCCGAATCTCTTAACAAATCGAAGACTAATACGAAAATACACGACACGCCTCTTTCCTGATGACCTTCCCATTGTTCAAGTAGCATCTCTGCTGAACTCTACATCTTTCCCTAGACTCTTCCACCGAATTCAAATAAATTACCCTTAACTAATCGAAGACTAATACGAAAATACGCGAAATGCCTCATTTATCATTACCTTACCACTTTTCAAGTAACAACTCTATCATACTCTACATGTTTCCCGAGACTCTTCCATCGAATCCAACTAAATTACCCGAATCCCTTAACTAATCGAAGATGACTACGAAAATACGCGAAACGCTTCATTTCCAATGACCCTCTCACTCTTTAGGTAGCATCTCTGTCGGACTCTACATGTTTCCCGAGACTCTTCCACCGTATCCAACTAACTAAATTACCCGAATCCCTTAACCAACTCTTGGACCGTATCCAACTAATTTACCCAAATCACTTAACTAATCGAAAACGCCTACAAAAATACGCAAAACGCCTCATTTCCGATGATCTCACTTTTCAAGTAACATCTCTGTCGGGCCCTACATCTTTCCCGAGACTTCCACCGAATCCAACCAAATTACCCGAATCCCTTCACTAATGGAAGACTAATACGAAAATACGCGAAACGCCTCTTGGCCTGATGACCTTCCCACTATTCAAGTAGCATCTCTGTTGAACTCTACATCTTTCCCCAGACTCTTCCACCGAATTCAACTAAATTACCCTAATCCCTTAACTAATCGAAAACTTATACGAAAATACGCGAAATGCCTCATTTCTCATTACCTTCCCACTCTTGAAGTAACATCTCTATCATACTCTACATCTTTCCCGAGACTCTTCCACCGAATCCAACTAAATTACCCGAATCCCTTAACTAATCGAAGATGCCTACGAAAATCCGCGAAACGCCTCATTTCCTGATTCCCTCTTACTTTTTAAGAAGCATCTCTGTCGGACTCTACATCTTTCCCGAAACTCTTCGACCGAATCCAACTAAATTGCCCGAATCCCTTAACTAATCAAATACGCCTACGAAAATACGCGACACACCTCATTTCTGAAGACCGTCTCACTTTTCAAGTAGCATCTCTGTCGGACTCTGCAGCTTTCCCGAGACTCTTAAACCGAATCCAACTAAATTACACGGATCCCTTAACTAATCGGAGACTCCTACGAAAATAAACGAAACGCCTCTTTCCTGATGCCCTCTCACTTTTTAAGTAGCATCTCTGTCGGACTCTACATCTTTCCCGAGATTCTTCCACCGAATCCAACTAAATTGCCCGAATCCCATAACTAATCGAAGATGCCTACTAAAATACGCGAGACGTCTCTTTCCTGATGCACTCTCACTTTTTAAGTAGCACCTCTATCGGACTCTACATCTTTCCCGAGACTCTCCGACCGAATCCAACTAAATTGCCCGAATCACTTTAATCGAAAACGCCTACGAAAATACGCGAGACGTCTCTTTCCTGATGCCCTCTCACTTTTTAAGTCGCACCTCTATCGGACTCTACATCTTTCACGGGACTCTTCGACCGAATCCAAATAAATTGCCTGAATCCCTTAACTAATCGGAAACACCAACGAAAATACGCGACACCCCTCATTTCTGAAGACCCTCTCACTTTTCAAGTAGCATATCTGTCGGACTCTGCAGCTTCCCGAGACTCTTAGACTCAATCCAACTAAATTTTCCGGATCCCTTAACTAATCGAAGACGCCTACGAAAATACGCGAGACACCTCATTTCCGATGACCCTCTCACTTTTCAAGTAGCATCTCCGTCGGACTCTACATCATTCACGAGGCTCTTCCACTGAATCCAACTAAATTACCCGATCCCTTAACTAATCGGAGACTCCTACGAAAACACACGAGACGCCTCTTTTCTGATAACCCTCTCACTCTTCAAGTAGCATCTCTGTCGGACTCTACATCTTTCCCGAGACTCTTCGACCGAATCCAAATAAATTGCCCGAATCCCTTAACTAATCGGAAACACCTACGAAAATACGCGACACCCCTCATTTCTGAAGACCCTCTCACTTTTCAAGTAGCATCTCTGTCGGACTCTGCAGCTTTCCCGAGGCTCTTCCACCTAATCCAACTAAATTACCCGGATCCCATAACTAATCGAAGACGCCAACGAAAATACGCAAAACGCCTCATTTCCGATGACCGTCTTACTTTTCAAGTAGCATCTCTGTCGGACTCTACATCTTTTCCTAGACTCTTCGGCCGAATCCAACTAAATTGCCCGAATCCCTTAACTAATCGAAGACTCCTACGAAAATACACGAGACGCCTCTTTCCTGATGCCCTCTCACTTTTTAGGTAACATCTCTGTCGGACTCTACATCTTTCCCGAGACTCTTCCACCGAATCCAACTAAATTGCCCAAATCCCATAACTAATCGAGGATGACTACGAAAATACGCGAAACGCCTCATTTCCTGATTCCCTCTTACTTTTTAAGAAGCATCTCTGTCGGACTCTACATCGTTCCCGAAACTCTTCGACCGAATCCAACTAAATTGCCCGAATCCCTTAACTAATCGAATACGCCTACGAAAATACGCGACACACCTCATTTCTGAAGACCCTCTCACTTTTCAAATAGCATCTCTGTAGGACTCTGCAGCTTTCCCGAGACTCTTAGACCGAATCCAACTAAATTACACGGATCCCTTAACTAATCTGAGACTCCTACGAAAATAAACGAAACGCCGCTTTCCTGATGCCCTCTCACTTTTTAAGTAGCACCTCTGTCGGACTCTACTTCTTTCCCGAGACTCTCCGACCGAATCCAACTAAATTGCCCGAATCACTTAACTAATCGAAAACGCCTACGAAATATGCGAGACGCCTCTTTTCTGATAACCCTCTCACTCTTCAAGTAGCATCTCTGTCGGACTCTACATCTTTCCCGAGACTCTTCGACCGAATCCAAATAAGTTGCCCGAATCCCTTAACTAATCGGAAACACCTACGAAAATACGCGACACCCCTCATTTCTGAAGACCCTCTCACTTTTCAAGTAGCATCTCTTTAGGACTCTGCAGCTTTCCCGAGATTCTTAGACTGAATCCAACTAAATTATCCGGATCCTTAACTAATCGAAGACGCCTACGAAAATACGCGAATCGCCTCTTTCCTGATGCCCTCTCACTTTTTAAGTAACATCTCTGTCGGACTCTACATCTATCCCGAGACTCTTAGACCGAATCCAACTAAATTTCCCGAGTCCCATAACTAATCGAAAATGCCTACGAAAATACGCGAGACGTCTCTTTCCTGATGCCCTCTCACTTTTTAAGTAGCACCTCTGTCGGACTCTACATCTTTCCCGAGACACTCCGACCGAATCCAACTAAATTGCCCGAATCCCTTAACTAATCGAATACGCCTACGAAAATACGCGACACACCTCATTTCTGAAGACCCTCTCACTTTTCAAGTAGCATCTCTGTAGGACTCTGCAGCTTTCCCGAGACTCTTAGACCGAATCCAACTAAATTACACGGATCCCTTAACTAATCTGAGACTCCTACGAAAATAAACGAAACGCCGCTTTCCTGATACCCTCTCACTTTTCAAGTAGCATCTCTGTCGGACTCCACATCTTCCCCGAGACTCTTCGACCGAATCCAACTAAATTTCCCGAATCCCATAACTAATCGAAAATGCCTACGAAAATACGCGAGACGTCTCTTTCCTGATGCCCTCTCACTTTTTAAGTAGCACCTCTGTCGGACTCTACATCTTTCCCGAGACTCTCCGACCGAATCCAACTAAATTTCCCGAATCACTTAACTAATCGAAAACGCCTACGAAATATGCGAGACGTCTCTTTCCTGATGCCCTCTCACTTTGTAAGGCGCACCTCTATCGGACTCTACATCTTTCCCGGGACTCTTCGACCGAATCCAAAAAAATTGCCCGAATCCCTTAACTAATCGGAAACACCTACGAAAATACGCGACACCCCTCATTTCTGAAGACCCTCTCACTTTTCAAGTAGCATCTCTGTCGGACTCTGCAGCTTTCCCGAGACTCTTAGACTCAATCCAACTAAATTATCGGGATCCCTTAACTAATCGAAGACGCCTACGAAAATACGCGAGACACCTCTTTTCCGATGACCCTCTCACTTTTCAAGTAGCATCTCCGTCGGACTCTACATCTTTCACGAGGCTCTTCCACCGAATCCAATTAAATTACCCGGATCCCATAACTAATCGAAGACGCCTACGAAAATACGCGAAACGCCCCATTTCTGATGCCCTTCCCACTTTTCACGTAGCATCTCTGTCGGACTCTACATCTTTCCCGAGGCTCTTCCACCGAATCCAACTAAACTACCCGGATCCCTTAACTAATCGGAGACTCCTACGAAAATACACGAGACGCCTCTTTTCTGATAACCCTCTCACTCTTCAAGTAGCATCTCTGTCGGACTCTACATCTTTCCCGAGACTCTTCGACCGAATCCAAATAAACTGCCCGAATCCCTTACCTAATCGGAAACACCTACGAAAATACGCGACACCCCTCATTTCTGAAGACCCTCTCACTTTTCAAGTAGCATCTCTGTAGGACTCTGCAGCTTTCCCGAGACTCTTAGACCGAATCCAACTAAATTACACGGATCCCTTAACTAATCGGAGACTCCTACGAAAATAAACGAAAGCATCCAACTAAATTTCCCGAATCCCATAACTAATCGAAAATGCCTACGAAAATACGCGAGACGTCTCTTTCCTGATGCCCTCTCACTTTTTAAGTAGCACCTCTGTCGGATTCTACATCTTTCCCGAGACTCTCCGACCGAATCCAACTAAATTGCCCGAATCACTTAACTAATCGAAAACGCCTACGAAATATGTGAGACGCCTCTTTTCTGATAACCCTCTCACTCTTCAAGTAGCATCTCTGTCGGACTCTACATCTTTCCCGAGACTCTTCTACCGAATCCGAATAAGTTGCCCGAATCCCTTAACTAATCGGAAACACCTACGAAAATACGCGACACCCCTCATTTCTGAAGACCCTCTCACTTTTCAAGTAGCATCTCTGTCGGACTCTACACCTTTCCCGGGACTCTTAGACCGAATCCAACTAAATTACCCGGATCCCTTTACTAATCGGAGACTCCCACGAAAATACACGAAACGCCCCTTTCCTGATGCCCTCTCACTTTTTAAGTATCATCTCTGTCCTACTCTACATCTTTCCCGAGACTCTTCCACCGAATCCAACTAAATTGCCCAAATCCCATAACTAATTGAAGATGCCTACGAAAATCCGCGAAACGCCTCATTTCCTGATTCCCTCTTACTTTTGAAGAAGCATCTCTGTCGGACTCTACATCTTTCCCGAAACTCTTCGACCGAATCCAACTAAATTGCCCGAATCCCTTAACTAATCAAATACGCCTACGAAAATACGCGACACACCTCATTTCTGAAGACCGTCTCACTTTTCAAGTAGCATATCTGTCGGACTCTGCAGCTTTCCCGAGACTCTTAAACCGAATCCAACTAAATTACACGGATCCCTTAACTAATCGGAGACTCCTACGAAAATAAACGAAACGCCTCTTTCCTGATGCCCTCTCACTTTTTAAGTAGCATCTCTGTCGGACTCTACATCTTTCCCGAGATTCTTCCACCGAATCCAACTAAATTGCCCGAATCCCATAACTAATCGAAGATGCCTACTAAAATACGCGAGACGTCTCTTTCCTGATGCACTCTCACTTTTTAAGTAGCACCTCTATCGGACTCTACATCTTTCCCGAGACTCTCCGACCGAATCCAACTAAATTGCCCGAATCACTTAACTAATCCGAAACACCTACGAAAATACGCGACACCCCTCATTTCTGAAGACCCTCTCACTTTTCAAGTAGCATCTCTGTCGGACTCTGCAGCTTTCCCGAGACTCTTAGACTCAATCCAACTAAATTATCCGGTTCCCTTAACTAATCGAAGACGCCTACGAAAATACGCGAGACACCTCATTTCCGATGACCCTCTCACTTTTCAAGTAGCATCTCCGTCGGACTCTACATCTTTCACGAGGCTGTTCCACCGAATCCAACTAAATTACCCGGATCCCTTAACTAATCGGAGACTCCTACGAAAATACACGAGACGCCTCTTTTCTGATAACCCTCTCACTCTTCAAGTAGCATCTCTGTCGGACTCTACATCTTTCCCGAAACTCTACGATCGAATCCAAATAAATTGCCCGAATCCCTTAACTAATCGGAAACACCTACGAAAATACGCGACACCCCTCATTTCTGAAGACCCTCTCACTTTTCAAGTAGCATCTCTGTCGGACTCTGCAGCTTTCCCGAGACTCTTAGACTAAATCCAACTAAATTATCCGGATCCCTTAACTAATCGAAGACGCCTACGAAAATACGCGAGACACCTCATTTCCGATGACCCTCTCACTTTTCAAGTAGCATCTCCGTCGGACTCTACATCTTTCCCGAGGCTCTTCCACCTAATCCAACTAAATTACCCGGATCCCATAACTAATCGAAGACGCCTACGAAAATACGCAAAACGCCTCATTTCCGATGACTGTCTTACTTTTCAAGTAGCATCTCTGTCGGACTATATATCTTTTCCTAGACTCTTCGGCCGAATCCAACTAAATTGCCCGAATCCCTTAACTAATCGAATACTCCTACGAAAATACACGAGACGTCTATTTCCTGATGCCCTCTCACTTTTTAAGTAGCACCTCTGTCGGACTCTACATCTTTCCCGAGACTCTCCGACCGAATCCAACTAAATTGCCCGAATCACTTAACTAATCGAAAACGCCTACGAAAATATGCGAGACGCCTCTTTTCTGATAACCCTCTCACTCTTCAAGTAGCATCTCTGTCGGACTCTACATCTTTCCCGAGACTCTACGATCGAATCCAAATAAATTGCCCGAATCCCTTAACTAATCGGAAACACCTACGAAAATACGCGACACCCCTCATTTCTGAAGACCCTCTCACTTTTCAAGTAGCATCTCTGTCGGACTCTGCAGCTTTCCCGAGACTCTTAGACTAAATCCAACTAAATTATCCGGATCCCTTAACTAATCGAAGACGCCTACGAAAATACGCGAGACACCTCATTTCCGATGACCCTCTCACTTTTCAAGTAGCATCTCCGTCGGACTCTACATCTTTCCCGAGGCTCTTCCACCTAATCCAACTAAATTACCCGGATCCCATAACTAATCGAAGACGCCTACGAAAATACGCAAAACGCCTCATTTCCGATGACCGTCTTACTTTTCAAGTAGCATCTCTGTCGGACTATATATCTTTTCCTAGACTCTTCGGCCGAATCCAACTAAATTGCCCGAATCCCTTAACTAATCGAAGACGCCTACGAAAATACGCAAAACGCCTCATTTCCGATGACCGTCTTACTTTTCAAGTAGCATCTCTGTCGGACTATATATCTTTTCCTAGACTCTTCGGCCGAATCCAACTAAATTGCCCGAATCCCTTAACTAATCGAATACTACGAAAATACACGAGACGCCTCTTTCCTGATGCCCTCTCACTTTTTAGGTAACATCTCTGTCGGACTCTACATCTTTCCCGAGACTCTTCCACCGAATCCAACTAAATTGCCCAAATCCCATAACTAATCGAGGATGCCTACGAAAATACGCGAAACGCCTCATTTCCTGATTCTCTCTTACTTTTTAAGAAGCATCTCTGTCGGACTCTACATCTTTCCCGAAACTCTTCGACCGAATCCAACTAAATTGCCCGAATCCCTTAACTAATCGAATACGCCTACGAAAATACGCGACACACCTCATTTCTGAAGACCCTCTCACTTTTCAAGTAGCATCTCTTTAGGACTCTGCAGCTTTCCCGAGACTCTTAGACCGAATCCAACTAAATTACACGGATCCCTTAACTAATCTGAGACTCCTACGAAAATAAACGAAACGCCGCTTTCCTGATACCCTCTCACTTTTCAAGTAGCATCTCTGTCGGACTCTACATCTTCCCCGAGACTCTTCGACCGAATCCAACTAAATTTCCCGAATCCCATAACTAATCGAAAATGCCCACGAAAATACGCGAGACGTCTATTTCCTGATGCCCTCTCACTTTTTAAGTAGCACCTCTGTCGGACTCTACATCTTTCCCGAGACTCTCCGACCGAATCCAACTAAATTGCCTGAATCACTTAACTAATCGAAAACGCCTACGAAAATATGCGAGACGCCTCTTTTCTGATAACCCTCTCACTCTTCAAGTAGCATCTCTGTCGGACTCTACATCTTTCCCGAGACTCTTCGACCGAATCCAAATAAGTTGCCCGAATCCCTTAACTAATCGGAAACACCTACGAAAATACGAGACACCCCTCATTTCTGAAGACCCTCTCACTCTTCAAGTAGCATCTCTGTCGTACTCTACATCTTTCCCGAGACTCTTCGACCGAATCCAAATAAATTGCCCGAATCCCTTAACTAATCGGAAACACCTACGAAAATACGCGATACCCCTCATTTCTGAAGACCCTCTCACTTTTCAAGTAGCATCTCTGTCGGACTCTGCAGCTTTCCCGAGACTCTTAGACTAAATCCAACTAAATTATCCGGATCCCTTAACTAATCGAAGACGCCTACGAAAATACGCGAGACACCTCATTTCCGATGACCCTCTCACTTTTCAAGTAGCATCTCTGTCGGACTCTATATCTTTTCCTAGACTCTTCGGCCGAATCCAACTAAATTGCCCGAATCCCTTAACTAATCGAATACTCCTACGAAAATACACGAGACGCCTCATTTCCTGATTCCCTCTTACTTTTTAAGAAGCATCTCTGTCGGACTCTACATCTTTCCCGAAACTCTTCGACCGAATCCAACTAAATTGCCCGAATCCCTTAACTAATCGAATACGCCTACGAAAATCCGCGACACACCTCATTTCTGAAGACCCTCTCACTTTTCAAGTAGCATCTCTGTAGGACTCTGCAGCTTTCCCGAGACTCTTAGACCGAATCCAACTAAATTACACGGATCCCTTAACTAATCTGAGACTCCTACGAAAATAAACGAAACGCCGCTTTCCTGATACCCTCTCACTCTTCAAGTAGCATCTCTGTCGGACTCTACATCTTCCCCGAGACTCTTCGACCGAATCCAACTAAATTTCCCGAATCCCATAACTAATCGAAAATGCCTACGAAAATACGCGAGACGTCTCTTTCCTGATGCCCTCTCACTTTTTAAGTAGCACCTCTGTCGGACTCTACATCTTTCCCGAGACTCTCCGAGACCGAATCCAACTAAATTGCCCGAATCACTTAACTAATCGAAAACGCCTACGAAAATACGCGACACCCCTCATTTCTGGAGACCCTCTCACTTTTCAAGTAGCATCTCTGTCGGACTCTGCAGCTTTCCCGAGACTCTTAGACTGAATCCAACTAAATTAACCGGATCCCTTAACTAATCGAAGACGCCTACGAAAATACGCGAATCGCCTCTTTCCTGATGCCCTCTCACTTTTTAAGTAACATCTCTGTCGGACTCCACATCTATCCCGAGACTCTTAGACCGAATCCAACTAAATTTCCCGAATCCCATAACTAATCGAAAATGCCTACGAAAATACGCGAGACGTCTATTTCCTGATGCCCTCTCACTTTTTAAGTAGCACCTCTGTCGGACTCTACATCTTTCCCGAGACTCTCCGACCGAATCCAACTAAATTGCCCGAATCACTTAACTAATCGAAAACGCCTACGAAAATATGCGAGACGCCTCTTTTCTGATAACCCTCTCACTCTTCAAGTAGCATCTCTGTCGGACTCTACATCTTTCCCGAGATTCTTCGACCGAATCCAAATAAGTTGCCCGAATCCCTTAACTAATCGGAAACACCTACGAAAATACGCGACACCCCTCATTTCTGAAGACCCTCTCACTTTTCAAGTAGCATCTCTGTCGGACTCTGCAGCTTTCCCGAGACTCTTAGACTGAATCCAACTAAATTATCCGGATCCCTTAACTAATCGAAGACGCCTACGAAAATACGAGAGACACCTCATTTCCGATGACCCTCTCACTTTTCAAGTAGCATCTCTGTCGGACTCTACATCTTTCCCGAGGCTCTTCGACCGAATCCACCTAATTTTCCGAATCCCATAACTAATCGAAGACGCCTACGAAAATACGCATAACGCCTCATTTCCGATGACCGTCTTACTTTTCAAGTAGCATCTCTGTCGGACTCTACATCTTTTCCTAGACTCTTCAGCCGAATCCAACTAAATTGCCCGAATCCCTTAACTAATCGAACACGCCTACGAAAATACGCGAAACGCCTCATTTCCGATGACCCTCTACTTTTCAAGTAGCATCTCTGTCGGACTTTACATCTTTCCCGAGACTCTTCCACCGAATCCAAATAAATTACTCGAATCCCTTAACTAATCGAAGACGCCCACGAAAATACACGAAACGCCTCATTTCCACCTTATCTATAAATTCTCTGTCGGGCTCTGCATCTTTCCCGAAGCTTTTCGGCCGAATCCAACTAAAACGCCCGAATCCTTTAACTAATCGAGAACGCCTACGAAAATACACCATACGCTTCATTTCCGATAACCTTCTCACCTTTTTTTTTATTCAAGACTTCTATGTCGGACTCATTTTTTTTTTTGCAAATTTTTTAACAAAACTACTTGATGCGTACGGTCATTATTATTTTTGCTATATTGGACCGTCTAGAACCTACTATTTTTACGATCCCACAGGAGCCATTTTTTTAATATTTTTTAAAGAACGGCATCATATTTTTTCCCCATTGGGGTCGAAAGAAAAATTGAAATTGGGCGCCCAAAAAATTTTTCCAAAGGGGGCCGAAATTAAAAAAGTTTCGAAAAAATTTTCCCCCATTTTAGACACCCCCACCAAAAAAAAAATCCAAAAAATTTTTTTTTACCAAAAAAACGTCACTGACCTTTATTTGGCAGCTGTCATTGAAATGTTTAAAAATTTTAGTCTAGAACTCACTATTTCTACGGCCCCGCAGGGGCCATTCCATTACTATATCTTAAATAGAGCCCCGCAGGGGCTCTGAACTTTTTATTTTTTTTCTCAAATTTTAATCCTAAAATCCTGAATTTTTTCCAACTCCCGACCCCGCGACCCCATGTCGGACTCTACTTTTTCCCGAAATTTAAAAACCGTCTTTCAACTAAAAACCCCGAGATAAAACTACTGATATAGAGGGTCAGCCTCGCAGAGATAGGTTAGGCAAGCCAGACCCGTAGGGTCTGGCGCCGCCTAACCTAGTAATAATATAAAAGTGAAAGGAGTCTAGACGGAAGCCTCAAAAAATATTCTGATGTATCTACATAATAGCATTTCATTAAAAAAAGGCACGTGATCCCGTAATATTATCTTGAATCGCCCCGTATATTCGAAAATAATTTCTGGTTGTAGACTTTTTTATCTAAATAGTTTAGTTGTGTATTTTTTTTAATTTCTACCTATCATAGAACTCGAGCTATCAAAGTCCGACACACTATTGCCCCACCCTATATATGAATTAAAAAATGACAATCAAATAACTTGAACACAGAAACTTTATATAGGTACTTAAAGAAATATCCTTCCATTGCCTAAATAAGACTTTCCAACAACTCCTTTCAGTATAAGGATATTTTCTCAATTCGAGTTTGTGTTTCCCTTTCCAATCGATTTTCGGCATTTTTCTAGTTTGAGTTTGGTTGCTTCTTGGGTAAGAGCATTTGCAGGATATGTCTTCAGAAGCCATGAAATGGATATTCTTTCATTTTTCAGTATCTCTTGGATGAAATGATGCCTATCTGGCATCCTAAGAATCTGCAAGCCCCCTGATTATCGTTAAATATTTTAACATTCCCGAGTTTTTCGAATCCTATTTCTTTTTGGAGTAGAATTGCTTCTTTCGCAGATTCTGCTAATCCACTTTAGTTGATTACAGTGCAGCCGTTCGTTGCTTTCTGGATTCCCAACTGATGGCTTCTCCATTCAAATTTCAAAACGAAAACATATCCTGTATAAGAACGTCTGTCTATTATACAGTTAGCCCCGTCAACATCTACAAATCCTTTCAGCTTCTCATTGTTCTTCCTGTAAATGATTCTGAGATCGGAAGTTCCTTTTAAATATAGTAGTAAACATTTTGCTGCCTTCCAATGCTCGTTTCCGTAGCATGAATTAAATTAGCTTAAATAACTCACCGTACGAGCTAAGTATATCGTGTCGTGTTGCCACTGCCAAATACATTAATACTCCACTTATTCTCTAAATGGTATGTTGGTGTCATTTTTCGATGTATTGTCCGGTTTTATCAATTTGTTTCCAGGATCTATCGGTGCTGATACTGGCTTGCAATCTTCCATCCTAAATTTCTTCAAGTTGTCTTCAATGTATCCTTTTTAGGATATGACATATCTTTTTTTTACAATTCTCTTTGCTTGATATGCATTGTTTATAAATGACTTTATTTAGGCTTTACACAAGCATAGGTTTTTATTATTATGCTTGTGTAAACCCTAAATAAAGTCATTTATAAACAATGACATATCTGTCACGAGTTTGCTGGAACTCTATTCCTAAACAGTAATTTATTTCTCCAAAATCCCTAATTTGAAACTCTTACATCAAGCACTTGTTGCAATACAGGATATATATTTTGGCTTGCAGTGATAACCTCATTGACGTAAATTGCGATTATTATCATGTCTTTCCCTTCCCTCTCCTTTCCCTTCTTTTGTATCACAGGGTCTGCAGTAGTCGGTTTTAGTACCAAAAATTATATCCTCTCATCAAAATGATTGTGCCACTGGCGTCCAGCTTGTTTTAACCTATAAAGAGACCCTTTTTATTGGCATACTTTCTTATTCCTCCCTCGAAGATGACATAGCGTTGTATTTGCTTTGTTCTGTATTTCCTTTTCTTCATTCTTGTTAGCTGATATTGCTTCCAATGTTTCTTTTAGTATCTCTGGAGTTTCTATATATATTTTCTCTTCAATGATGACGTTAAGATGATGATGTAACATGAAAACCAATTCCTGATTTTTTGCGTGAAACCTTAAGCTACTATTCTCGCTTTTCGTCTTTCTAGTGTACCATCAGCATTGTGTTTGTTTCTCAACACAATTCAAGAGCCACGTCGCGATTTTTTAGATGATTCACAATTTCCCAAGTATCATTCTTAATGAGCGACTTGGCTTCTTCGGTGATAGATTTTTTCCACTCTTGAGGTTCAGCACAGTAAATTGCTTGTTTTAACTGAATCTCCGCTAAATTCACGTATGCAGTAAGTTCTTTCTCTTCGTCGGATGCTTCTATATTTATGACATTTACCATTTTGTAAATTTTTCTAGGTCTTTCTCGTCTGTATGTCCTTCCAAATTGCGGTTTTCCAGGAGTTCTCTTAATAACTGCACGTAGTTATTCACTTTCCTGTTCTTCTGGTTGTACCAATACTTGATTTGTGCAGTTATTTTCATCATTATTCCATGAATTTATCGTCTTTATTTTCGATTTAATCGAAATTAACAAGTTGTATCTCGTAATTCGAAGATATTCCGTTACAGATGAAAATTCAGATTCGCTTTCCGATATAGGTACCTTCGTAATTCATCAAATTTTCTTGATTTAAATTGTCCTCATTGATATCTTTTAACGGAGTAATATCGATTTCGATTTAATGTTGACTTATCTTATTCTTTTTCAAGTGTTGTGGTTCTCACTCAATCTATTTCCAAAAAATTTCTTTATTTAGAAAGTCATTATATTCTTTCTTGTCCGCTAGGATTTTGTAGTTTTTGGAAGCTTGGAACACATCATTCTTATTTTTAATAAAACGAATTTCCCACCATCTAATAAAATAAACGTCATGAAATATTTAAATTTTCCGTTAGATTCCGTTAGAAAGTCTGTATGAATTATCTCTAATAATTCAGCGTATCTTGTAGATTCTCGTGAAAAAGGGATTCTCGTCAATTTTCCACGTAGGTACGCAAGTTTTGTATTGTGGCGTTTTTCCATCTTCGATCTTCATACCTCGTACAACTTTATTATACTTCATTTCTATTAGTTCTTTTACATTAAAATGTCCAAAACGCTTATGCTATTCCTCAATTTTAGATAGCGGTTCGATAAATGTGGTTGCCTTTCCACATATGTGTGATACATCTTGTATTTGGTGCAATCCAATAATTCGATTCGCAATAATTTGAATATTGCCTTTTGGATCGATTATTATCATAGCTGAATCTTATTTGAAGATGACATCGCAACCTTTGTCAGTAATTTTACTCAGATTGACAATATTTTATTCTGTTCCTACTTTCATTGATAAAGTGGCTTTACCTTTTGCAGTAATATTTGTCGACGTATTGCTTGCTAGGTTCAAAACTCCCCATTGGAAAAACTGATAGATTGTTCGACATACAAATAGAAGCATAATAGGTAATTAATTCTTAGTGGAGCGAAATTCACCTTAAAAGTCTCTCCGTTCTCGAGAAAAAAAAATTTTCGTAGAACCAGATCAGATCTTATAGGTTTTATAAAGTAATCAATTTTACATGAGAAATGGCTATTTACGATATTTTTCTGTGGTAAAGATATTTTTTATTTCGAAAAAACTTCTAGGTACCGGTAGTCACACGCCCCGTCACAAAAATATTCATAAATAAAAAAGTATAAGTCCTAGATGAAAAATTTTTTTTTCAAAAACTTCTCCCATATCTTGGCTATTGCTTCACTGCATGTATATGAAAATTTACAAAAATAAAAAAATTTGTCAATTAGTGAAAATATGGGTGCATTCTTAGCGAAATAACAACTTCATTGTTATTTAAAGAAAATAATAAACAAAAATCGATAGAAACAGAAACACCATTGGAAGCGCTTGGGTGTGTACTTGAATTTAAAAAAAAAATCAGATTGATAGCGCAATTACATTTGAAGATATGGGGATGTAAATTTAAAAAAACACGACTTTTCGAAATAGTCAATTTCTGAAGTTATTTCGAAATAAAAAATATCTTTACCACAGAAAAATATCGTAATTGCCCATTACAGGTCCCAAATAACCTACTCTACAAAATCTACAGAGTTTTATCTGGTTCTACGCAAAAAAAATAAACGACACATTCTTAGGTCGATTTCGCTCCACTATCTACTTTGTAGGCCGTTTCCGCTATTTCAAGTTCTTTGGAAGACTATAAAGTAGTAATATCCTGTAACAGTCCATCTGTAAAAGAAAAAATTATTTAAACAATTTTACTTGGTTCATGTAGAAGAGTAATATCTTTTATCATAAAGTCATCATCAGTACATCGGGATCTTCATTATTTAAATACATCTCGAAAATTGTGAATCGAAATAAGCAATTTCATAAACAATCATCCACTTGGGGTCGACTTTTGAATTTATTTTTGGGTAATTGACTGCGATATGTAGTGAATCTGCTGTAATAACTAGCTTTATAGTTTCTGCTTGTTCTTGGGCGTTCGATCCCTGTTTAATAATAAGCGATATGTGACAGTTCTCTAGTTGTTTCAAAATCCGAGCTTTGCACATAGCATGTCTATTGGGAGTACAAATGTGTTTAAACCTAAGAATCAACACTTCTCGCAATGTATTTTTGAGAAATTGATAAAATATTATACGGTCATACGATATTCTAGGTGATGATATAGGTTAAAGGTTTGTTGATCTACTAGAAAATTTTTAGTATAATAGTGCGGCAGTTTAGTTAGGATATTTCAACATATTGTGTACTTTTTGATAAAAGCACCAAATTTGGCACAGAGCTAGACCGATATAATATGAACAATTTTGGATGTGGAGCCATCGGCCAACTGCCCCCTGGCGGCCGTGGCGGCCATTTTCCAAAATGGCTGCCAGTGGTCACCCGAAAGACAACAGAAGTTAGATAAAATTTGCTGCTGAAGGTTTTAGTGAATTTTTATTGAATGTTTTGAATGAGAGATAGTTTGTAAGTTATATACAGGGTGGGTCAATAGTGCGTATTTATTCTGTATCTCCTGTCTCGTTAGAGATAGAGGCATGGTTCAAAATTTTAATTAATTTGTGAGAAAAAGTACATTTTTTAAAATTATTATCAATTATACAGGGCAATCCAATTTTTTTTATTATGTTTGAATACCACTATGATGACCTATTCAGCGGTAAAATATTTTTAAAATTTCTTGGATGGTTAATGAAATAAAAAATATTTTTATGGAAAACTGTCGTTATCTTCATCTATAGTCCTTTTTCTACGATTGACTTTTTTATAAGAAATGCCACCTGTTTCTTCAAATCTGTTTTTAAACTTTTGGAAGAAGCTTCTTGTGGATGGGTTCTGTGAGAATACTTTTTAGCGCAAGTTCTGGAGGCAACAAAATTGAAAGTAACTGAATGAAATTAAATGTCTTTGTTTCTATGAAATAATTTCAAAGGTACATTGACTTTTCTGAATAAAACATACCTATTTACACATAAACAACTACATCTAGAAAATTATTCATTTTAGGTATGGGACATATCATATCAAAGTTGCAGAGAAATAAAAATTACACAATTTTTACAAAAATATATAGGGTGTTCCATTTGAAAAAGTTGAGTTTTGGTAGTTTGAATATTTATTTAGCAGTGCGCTTATGAACACCTTGTATGAAAAAAATATTTTCTACATCAGCTAATAGTTAAAGTATGGCATACACTACTACCATGTCAAAGAAAAAAAATTATTCTCCAAAAATAAGTCCAAAATCAATTTTCAAAATGATACCTGCAAACGGCATTTTTCAATAAAAATATTTTTTAATTCATTAACCATCAAACAAATTTTAAAAATATTTTACCGCTGAATAGGCCATCATAGTGGTATTCAAACATAATAAAGAAAATTGAGTCATTCCATTTAAAAAATATATTTTTTTTCATGTACCACTTTAACGGATCGCCCTGTATAAGGATAATAATTTTAAATTCTCACAATTGAATTAAAATTTTGAACCATGCCTCTATCTCTAACGAGACAGGAGATACAGATTTCTCTCTTCTGTATCTCCGCACGCACGCACTATTGACCCACCCTGTATATAATTTACAAACTATCTCTCATTCAATACATTCAATAAACATTCACTAAAACCTTCAGCAGCAAATTTTATCTAACTGCTGTTGTCTTTCGGGTGTCCACTGGCAGCCATCTTGGAAAATGGCCGCCACGGCCGCCAGGGGGCAGTTGGCAGATGGCTCCACATCCAAAATTGTTCATATTACATCGGTCTACCTCTGTACCAAATTTGGTGCTTTTATCAAAAAATGCACAATAGGTTAGCTATAATCCGCTGTACTATAAATATTAAATTTGAGTTTATTGGACGAGCTTGAGGGTCAATAAAATTCAAGTGCAACTGCTGAAAGTTTAACAGGAAGCGGTAATAGCTATTAACATATCTAGGAATGTTATGACTATCATAACTGCCGCAGATGTCGGTTTGAAATCCGAGCTCGTAGAGCGAGGATTTTAAGACATATAAGGCTGTTATGATTCATAACATCCGTGATTTGTTCAATAGTTTATCGGTTTCAGAAAATAAAGACATTATTAATAGATATTACCTTTTGGTATTCTCTTATTAATAACGTTTTCATTTCATTAGTTGGTCAAGTCTGTATGGGTTGATTTGTCGCCATGGTTACAGTTATATTTTGTTTGTTTTTATTTGTTACCTTTTTTCATATTACATAAATGTTTACATTTTCAATGTCACTACATAAAAATGGACCTTGGATTGCCTGAAAATACATTTCAGTTGGATTTCAGTATTTAATTATTATTGTTTGGAGTTTTCTGTCTGTTTGTATTAATAAATAGGCCTATAGTTTCATTATTTATTATTTCATCTGTTGACAGTTATTGACAGATCTGTATTGTAATATTACCGTACAAGCAATAAATATAACTGTACAACTTTAGTTATGACTTATTTACCAGCCTACTTTTGCATATGTAAACAAAGGATTAATATCCTGAAACCGATAAACTGTTTTTATGCAAGCTTCGTGAAATTACCTGTAGTGATTAGATTAAATATTTTGGAGTAATGATAGTGTGATGGTGGCTATTTATTACGGTGTTTTTTCCAATATACTTACGTAATCTTTTTATTTCTATGGAAATCTCGGGCGCCAGTCCTTCAATTTTTAAGTGCGAAGAACTGCACTGTTTTTTTTTTTTTGGCTCTCCTAATTGGGAGAACAACCCTGAATAGCGAAACAGAGGAGATACGGAATTGCCAGGGGTCGGAGCTGGAGATCTATCTATAATGCATTTCTATCATGCTGCTCAAACGGGTTAATCAGAAATAAATGACAGAAATAATAACTCGTGAATTTTACCTCTTTAAAATAACGTGTTTATTCAGTAATAATAATGAACAAATTAATTTACTCTAGAACCTACACGACTATACAGTCGAGTATGTATAAAACTATGTTTTAAAATGATTAAAAATCAAGCAAGCTGGCAATCAAATCTTTACGCGATTTTACGGCGGAATTTTCGGATACGTGAGATTAATAAATTACTGTGTACGACAAGCAAACGGACCTTTCCACTAGGATGGATTATAAACGGCGGGCAATCGGTTAGCTATAGATATTTACGTCTTTTACTGGTATTTGAAAATACGGCGAACTACTGCCACAAACGTAGAGCTATTTTTGGACTGACTATTTTATTTACAGCTAATTTTTCTGGTCACCCTGGTACATTGACACATCACAGATCACCCGAACGAGAAAATCTAATCAGTGGATACACATTTAGGAATGACTTTTCTAATTACAGTGAGTTTTCCGGAAACCCTTGTACATGACAACCTATCAGATCACCCGAACGAGAAAATCTGACCAGTTGGTGTACAATTTATGCAATAATAAAGAGAGTAAACCAACCATTATGAATTAGCTCTAGTTTACTTTATTAGCAAAATACGGCGATACTCACGGACAATAAGACCTCTCAATATCTATACTTAACTGAAGGCAGTACCTACTGAATGTAGCAGGTCACGATGAATTCTTACCAATGTGATATTCAAAGAAATTTACTATTAAAACTCGGAGCGGCGGTACGGAAATATTGACAGCTTCGGATGGATCTTTAACTGCTGGCGGTAGATTGGATCTGATCTCGACGGGAGTGCCATTTGGCATTTCTATTACCTTTCTGACGTAGCTAGCTGTCGTGTTAAAAGAGAGGTGGTCACCGACTTTAAACGACGGACTTGGATGCACCACCCAGCGTAACTTGCAGAGGTGCAGCGGATTATGCAACTAGGCGCATCAACTCAGAACGCATTTAACCGGAAATGAGTTTCTTACACTTTCTATACTATATCGCAAAAAGAAACGGATTAAAACGGGCAAGGATTAATATTTTAGTAACGAATGATTTTTATTTCAGACTCGGCCTTTATTTTTAATAATTCTCGGATGTTGCTTATACGAGGGATGGTCGAAAGTTAATCAATTAATTACTTGATTGCTTGTTTACCAGCGGACTTTTTAACAACTCATTTATAACTTAACTAGAACAGAATTTACTTACTAAAACAGCGGCAGGGTGTACCCAAGTGACGGTAATATTTAAAGTAAAAATGAGCATTCCTTGATTGGAAAAATCACTTCGTTACAATAGAACAATTAATTATTTTTAATTATGCGACAGTAATGAATTTAAAATGTCGCTTATTGTTTTCAATATACAAATCACTCGTCATAAATTAAATTTTCAGATATGTTAATTTTACTTCACCAATTTGTATAACTCCTTCCATTTCTACAATGTATTTTTTTTAAACTGGCCAGAATGTAGCACTTTCCGGTTTACTTGTAGGCCAGAAATCGCAGCTTATCGAACTGAGGCCGGTAAAAAGATGGTTGCTATAGCGAGTATGGTGAGAGTCCTGTAAAAGTTTTACAGTCCGCTCACCATAGCAACCAAATGTTTGTATTCTTTAAAACTATAAAATAGGTAAATTGATAATAATTTGACGTTTAGTTGAAAACGTGCCTCGAAATGACGATTGCGAATTAAATTGTACAATACTGTGCCGATTTAAAAAGAAATATTGTACGTAACAGGTCCCAAAAGTGCTTTTACTGGACTCGCAAGCTTTCAAGTCTCGCCTGCGGTTCGTCCTATAATTTGCCCACTTAGTAAAATGTCACTTTCAGGACTTGTTACGTAAACTATTATTTCAATTTCTTTAAATCATTATTTTCTCGTCAATTTTCTCGTTTTTGTATAGTAAGACTGAAATTCTTAACGATAGATGTAACTGATATTTGATTTTTTATTCAATTTTCCATTTGTTGTTCATCATTGTTTAATTTATTAATGCAATCAGCATAGTATTGACCGTCCTTGTAGTCTAATTTACAATAATTAATTTTAAAATAGTACCAATATCCAATATCGTTTACTATTCCGCGTTTATATAATTTTGTATCGGGATAAACTTAAATTAAATTTTGATTGTATTGATTGAAAAATTTGTGTTAATAAACTACGGCGGATTATTGTCTTTTAAAAGTAAGAGTAATTTGAATCTCGTCATTATCATCAAAGGTTAATTTTAGAGGTGATATGTTTTTATGTACAGAGTAGTTTCCTATATTTGGACCCCTACTTAGAGCCTTTATGTTTAGAGATATGAAAAAAGTGTAGACACAAAAGATGTACATTTTGCCGAAGAAATATAAAGCAAAATAGCATCGGAAAGTAGAGAAAGACAGACAACTTGTACTTTTTTAAACGGAACACCCCATATAGGGTGAATACAAGTCAATCTCTTAAGGGTGTATTGTAGAAGCAACATTATGGCAATTAAGGCATACATACCTATATCCCAAAGTGCACCGTTTTTGATATACAGGGCTAAAAAAAGGAGGGTTAAATGTCACTGGTGAGAATCATAATTTTTTAAATATCTTCGGAACAGTTTTTAATCTCTTTCAATTTTAATATACTACAATATAAAGTTGAGTTCACCCTCAATACTGATTTGGTTGACATTGATACACTGGTTTAAATTTTCTTCTTTTAATTCTTTTAAATAAATTACTCCGCTATTATCTCTTAATTTCAAATCTCAAATTTCAACAATAATTAATCTATAACGTATACAGTAAATCAAAATGAATTAAATAAATTATAAATTATTAATAATACATACAATACAGTGCAGCTGCATTTTATCAAATTGCCCTAACACCGCTAAAGAAATCGGAAAATTAGAGGAATAAAAAAAGTATCAAAAAGCACATGTACATTATTCATAGAATACATAGGATGGTCATAGGCATCTCAAAAAGAAATTGGTAAAGGATAACTGATCCGGAAAATTTAAATGTCAACCAAATCAGTAGGTACTAAAGATGTAATTTAACTTTACATTATAGTGTATTAAAATTACAAGAGATTACTCAAGCTGTTCCGAGGATATTTAAAAAAATATGATGCTCGCCAATGACATTTAACACCCTGTATATCAAAAACGGTGCACTTTGGGATACAGGTATGTATGACTCAAATGCCATAATTTTGCTTCTACAATACAACCTTAAGAGATTGACCTGTATTTTCGGGACACCCTGTATATTTTTGCATATTTTGAAAGATCATTTTCTGCTGATTTCAGAAATATACAGGGTGTTTCGAGAGGAAAGGAAACTATTTTAAGAATGTATTCTAGAGGTTAAAATAAGAAAAAAAAAATTAAAACCCTTTTTTTAATATCTGGAAAACGGTTTAAGATATTAAATTGAACTTTGGTATGCACTATACTGGCATGGGAACACTTCTTTTTGATTCAACAAGTTTTGACAATTCCACCAGTGACGTGCGTGAGAGCAAAATATTAAATGATATTGACGAAAAAATAGTACGCCACTACTTTCTTTCAAAACAGGTATTGGTTTCTTAATTGATAGGCAGTTCTAAAAAGAAAATGCCTCTTGAGTTTTTCTGGTAGGACAAATCGGTTTCAAGTAATAATTAAAAACTATTTTTCTGCGTCACTCATATTTGTTTCCGCTTTCAAACCGTTTGTAAAATAATTGATTTTTAAATTGTCGGTGTTTTTTTTATCTATAGGGTGATTATTTTATGTTAAATTTCATCGTTCTCCAATATCCACTTCAATTGTGCACCAGTTTAGTTATTTGCTTCAAGAAAAACATAATTTAAATTCTCTTTTTTGACACGCTGTATCTCGAAAAGGAAGCATTTTAGGACTTTTATTTATAGGAACTTTTATCATATTTTGACCTCTAGAATACGTCCTTAAAATAGTTCCCTTTTCTCTCGAAACACCCTGTATAATATGTTGGCATTTGCTAGGGTTGTTTTTAAAACAGTATGCATTTTTGTGTATAATAGTTCGCGTAGAATATAGTTTACCATGAAAAAACTGACAAAATATTTCAAATAAAGGCATACTGTTATAAAAACAACCCTTGCAAATGCCAACGTATTATATATTTTTGGAATCAGCTAAAAATGATCTTTCGAAATATGCAAAAATATACAGGGTGTTCCACTAAAAAAAGCACAAATTGTCTCTCTTTCTCTGCTTTCAGATATTATTTTGTTTTATATTTTTTCGGCAAAAGATATTTGACACCAAAATCCACAAGTTTTGTCTCTACACTTTTTTTATATCTCTAAACATAAAGGGTGTAGGTAGGGGTCAATATTTAGGGAACTACCCTGTACAAGACAAGTAGGATGCCCATTTTTTGTTGGAAATTACTATGCTTGAGTCTTGATGATAATATAATAATACCGAATGTTTATGAATTTCCTAGAAACATTGCTAAATAATGAAATATATTCTCAACATAATATGATTTTAATGGGCGATTTTAATTTTAATTTACTGGAAAAAATAACTACACAAATAAGCTGTTAAACCTAATACACTCTAGCGGGAATAAACAAATTGTGAAGAAACCAACAAGGACAACAAATTTATCGTCAACTTTAATTGATTTTATTATAACAAATATTCATCACCTAGTCGAATTACCAAGAATATATCCACAAATAACGGACCATGAAATAATAGGTACCACGCTTACGTCCGAAAACATAAATGAGGAAAATTTTATTGTTAAAAGAAATTTGTGTGAGAGAATATTGAAAAAATCAAGGAGGAACTAATATTTAAAGATTGGAATTATAATTCAACAAATGTGGATATGGTACACAAAAACTTTCATGAGAATATTATGAGTAGTGTAAATAAAATTGCACCGGAAGAAAGAATTGTTTTGAGAAATAAAAATATGTGGATGGACAGAGATATACAAAATTTGCAAAAACAAAGGGATAGGGCATATAAAACGGCAAAATTTTTTAATAGTGACAATGACTGGAAATTATATAAAGAAAAACGAAATAACGTAGTTTCAACAATCCGGAAGAAAAAAAAGATTACTATGAAAAGAATATAGATCGATGTAAAAATGATAGCAAAGAAATGTGGGAAACTTTGAAGGAAATACTAAGTACAAAGAGCAAAAAAAGTGATATAAACTCAGTTGAGTTTGAAAACAATACACTCTCTACAGAAAATAATTTTAACAATTTTTTTGCTGAAAGCATAATTGACATAGCCAATAGCAAACTATGATGATACAGTTATAACAGCTCATTCTGAAATTTCACATTTTCAAACCATTTCATTGAATAAATTAAAAAAGGTAATTTCTAATCTAAAAAACAAATCTAGTGGTGATAATAATATTACAGTAAGGATAATTAAAGATTTATTTGATGTTATTGGCTATCCGTTATTACATTTAATTAATACATCCCTGACAACTGGACAAGTGCCGTCTGAATTAAAATGTAGCCTCATAGTACCAGTTTCTAAAGTAAGTAATCCAAAAAAACCTGAACAATGTAGACCGATAAATTTATTACCAGTTATCGAAAAAATTATTGAAATTGTAGTGTGTGTGCAATTATATGACTATTTCAATAAAAATAATATACTATACAGTGGACAGTCTGGTTTTCGCCATCAACATTCCTGTGAAACATCAGTGCAACTTGTGTGCTCAAAATGGAGACGAGATATAGATCAAGGTAATATTGTGTTAAGTGTATTTATTGATTTGCAGCGAGCATTTGAGACCATTGACAGAAAAGCGCTATTAAAAAAATGTGCGGTTTATGGAGTGAAAAATGAAGTATTGACTTGGCTAGAAAATTATTTATCAGACAGGTATCATAGAACTAAGTTTAATAGTGTTTTATCTGAGAGAGTGAAAAGTGATTATGGTGTCCCTCAAGGAAGTGTATTAGGCCCTCTATTATTTATTATTTACATGAATGATATATGCAATGCATTGAAAAATTCTTTTGTAAACCTATTTGCAGATGATACGCTTATATCTGTGTCCGGTAAAAATTTTTTAGAAGTTGCAAACATTATGAATCAAGAGATGCAGCATCTTTACTTATGGTTATGTAGTAATAAATTAAAGTTAAATTCGGCTAAAACTAAATGCATGGTACTAGGCACCAAAAATAACTATCAATCTTTTATGAGCAAAAATTTATTTGTATACATAAATAATATAAAAGTTGATTATGTCGATGAAATTAAATATTTAGGTATAATTTTAGACCCTTAATTAAATTTCACTAAACATGTAGACTACTTATGTAAGAAAATAGGAAAAAAGTGGGAAATTTTCGCAATACAATTATCTTTCCTCACTTCAAGTATTGTATGTCATTGTTACCTTCTTGTAAAAAGGGTGATATATACAATTTACAACTTTTACAAAATAAAATTATGAGGATAATCCTTAATTGTAATAAATATGAACCAATAAAAGATATGCTGCATTCCTTAAAATGGCTAAATGTCGAACAAATAATTGAACAGTCAACTATAATTCTAATATATAAAATAGCAAATAACCTGACCCCGCAGTACCTACAGAATTTTTTAATAAAAAGATCAAATGTACATATGTATCCTACGAGAAATTGCGATGATTACCACATTGAAAGAAGTAATTCAAACATTCTTAAAAAATCACTATTTAATGAAGGCCTAAAACTGTTTAATAATTTACCAAATGAAATTAAACAATCAAAAAATATTCAAACCTTAAAACATAAGACAAAACTTTTATATAGGTATAGACATCTAATGTTTAATTTGTTTTTGTATGTACCTATTTATCCTAACAAGTTTCTTTTCCATATTTTTTGTAAAGTACTAAATTGTGTAAAATGTACTAAATTTTGTAACTAGCAGTCTGCTAAATAAAGATGTTTTTATTATTATTGAAGGTGTTGTTTATTGGTAGTATTTTGTATTGTGTTTCTACTGTTCAGATCAGTAGCAGAAACCTGAAAATAAAATTAATTTTCATAATAAGGTTTCGTCCTATCAAAGTTTATATTGTTTTTATTGGTTTCTGGGTTAAGCAAAATTTCCGAATTTTGGTACAGGTCTATTAGTTCAAATGGTCTGTTTTTGTTTTGCATTGCTATTTTATATTCAAGATGGTTTTCTGTCAAAATGAATTTTTGTTTTTTATTTGTGGTGTGTTTTGTCTCGAGCAATTTCCCATTACGTTACATAATGGAATATTTTGCTATTGAGGTTACGAATGTATTTAGTGATCATTGTTTTTATTTTAGCGTTTCAGGAGATCTATTTGTATGCCCGAGTATTAATTTATGTGGTGTAAAACCATAACCGTCTTGTTTTTGGAATCGTCAT
The DNA here is from genome assembly GCA_963680705.1 of Rhagium mordax. Taxonomy (NCBI): domain Eukaryota; kingdom Metazoa; phylum Arthropoda; class Insecta; order Coleoptera; family Cerambycidae; genus Rhagium; species Rhagium mordax. The sequence continues at coordinate 20,769,216 of OY796659.1, read as the reverse complement.
AGCAAATGAACATAAGATCAAATTAATTAAAGGATGTCTATTTGAATATTCGGTTTAATACATACCAATCATTTCTGCTAGGGTAGCATGAAAACGTTCTATTATGGATATCCTAAATTAGAATAATATTAGTTTAATATCATATTTTAAGCAATAATCTTTAATAACGTGTTTTCGAATTCACACCGTACGTAATTACACCAAATTCTTCCGAAGCGTTGAAAAAATATTAAAAGTGTAGAGCTTGCGTCAATTTTATGAAATTGTCTCTAATAATTAATGCATAATTTTCTCGTGGGTGTTTTAAAAATATCAATGCTAATGAAGTTAAATGGTTTTTAAGGTATTTCAGTGATTGATGAAGGATCACTGAAATTTATACGGGAATCTTTAGACTTGTCGCAAGTTGCAAAATTGTCTACGTCTTTTGATAAACCTCGGCAATTGTTTCCACATAAATTTAATTTCTCAGACAGTTTCATTTATTCTGCGCGCAAAGTATTCTTTCCTGTGTAATGCTGGTCTAAAATAATCGAAATTTGATCCTCGTCAGGTTTCTTAATAATATTTTAGGGTATTATCAGTTTTAAATGTTTTACTCTCAATAAGACACACCTGGGAAAGTTCAAGTTTGTTTTTATTCTTAAAAATAGTCTTTCAATTAAGGAATCAGAATCATAGGGTAATGGGATTAATATGCCCTGGAAGGGTCCGGGATGTACTTTTCATTCTTTTTCTAACACTTTTACTGAAGAAAATATTAATTTTGGCGTTGTAAATTCAGGTTGGTCGTCCAATGATTCAATAACGAAAATTTTGCAAATTATTTTTTAGGAAAGTTATATGATGTTTTTATTTCTCTTGTTTAGTAGTTGATTGTTGGAATAACCACGTTTACTGACAACAGGCAGTACGATTAATTATTTCTGCATGAGCTATATTTTAATATACTGGGCGATCATCTTACCTACGAATCTATTGGCTGCTGCGGAGTTAAGACTCTAGTTATTTCTTAAAATAATTAAAAACCAGAAACTGTAGCACAACTTGTTACACTATTACTAGGATCATTACCATCTATAATTAAAAGTAACACGGGTTTATAAACTTTTGTTTCATATATTGCATGAAACTGAGGCAAGGTATCGGAGACATTCTTGTAATTAATGCAGAAGAATATAGAGTTTTCAAAATGGAAATCGGTACGCATCACCGATAAACTTTACGGTTGTATTAAGATCATTACTGCTAGATTTTAGTGCGTATGTTTGATAAATGACATAAAATCACAAATTTGTTAAATCGATGAACAACTAGGGGTTGAATGATTTTATTGCCATGGCAAACGGTTTACCAATTTCGTCAGACTTACTATCATCTAACTAACGGCTTTGCGACAAGTAATCAAAAAGCACCTAAACAGAGTTAACATTATTAAAATCTAATATTGCCGAACGTGTTCGGTAGGTCCTTAAGATTGGTCATAATCTAGTATTGCCCAATGCCCATCAGACGAAAGTTATATTTTGATTGTAAGTTGTAAATCAGCCTATTCCACTGCATAATAATTTAATAACAAACTTATTATTTGGCCTCAGCAGCAAGGAAAACCTTTGCAAATTGATATCAGCTGCACATGATTAATTGTCTCGTAGATATAAAATTTAAAAATAAATAACGCATATACAGGGTGTCCCGTAATAAAGTGCAAAAAATTTAACTGGAGATTCCTCGTCGAAAATTAAGGTGGGTACATATAAAATTTTCCAAAATAAGCTTTCCCTGTTCGGCTACACCCCCTTAAAGGGGTGGGCTAAAAAATGGTTTTTAATTTCTATCTCAAAATAGCGTAATCGGAAAAAGATGAAATTTGGCACATCTTGGTTACTAATCAAAATGCATCTAACGAAATCATTTCATCCACCTAGCATGTACTACACAAAGGAATTAAATTCTTCTTGAAATTTTGTAAATATCTTTCTGCCTGCTGTTTTTTTCAATTAAAAAAAATAATTAAACATTATGATTCATTTAGAAACTTTTTTATCTCTTGAGAAAATATCGTAAAATAGACCATTTTTGAGAAAAAAATTAAATTACATCTGGCTAAGTGATCAATCAAAAGCGATGAGCACATTAGTGTAAAATATCTACTAAAAGTAGGCTGGTGTCAAATTATAATTTGACATTATTACGTACTGACATGATCATTTGGTGCTTATAATTTGACACCAGCCTACTTTTAGTATTTTACACTAATATAATCGTGCTCATAGCTTTTGATTGATCACTTAGCCAGATGTAATTTAATTTTTTTCTCAAAAATGGTAGATTTTACGAAATTTTCTCAAGAGATAAAAAAGTTTCTAAATAAATCATAATGTTTAGTTATTTTTTTAATTGAAAAAAAATAGCAGGTACAAAATTTCAAGAAGGTTAGTTAATATCACCCCTTTGTGTACCTACATGCTAGGTGGATGAAATGATTTCGTTAGATGCCTTTTGATTAGTAACCAAGATGTGCCAAATTTCATCATTTTTCGATTACGCTATTTTGAGATAGAAATTAAAAACCATTTTTTAGCCCGCCCCTTTAAGGGGGTGTAGCCGAACAGGGAAAGCTTATTTTGGAAAATTTTATATGAAGTACCCACCTTAATTTTCGACGAGGAATCTCCAGTTAAATTTTTTGCACTTTATTACGGGACACCCTGTATGTTTAATTTTAACGCTTATATAAAGAATAATATTGATATAACAAGGTATTTACACACAAACTTCCTAATTTTATATAATGATTTAATTGAGACTTTTAAGTATACTCTGTACATTCAGGAACTGTTGTGTTCATAATACGGGCAAAGAATTATGTTTGTCAACAAGCTCACGGTCAAGTAGTAATCGATATATGAGAGCCTTTGTGCTTAGGTAAGTACGCATGGAAGAAATATTTTGTAGGCGTATATACAAATATTTAGTGAGTATACATAATGGAAAATATTTTCATTCTATATTAAAATTTTGTGTGTACTATGGGAAGCAAAAAATTTTCAACGGTTTATTTCAGCTTTGTAAATAGAAAAAAACGCAGTGGCGACGAATGTCACTCTATTTTGTTAGGTAGTGATTTTCAGTGCCACTTTATATTGATTGTCATTAAAGTATTTTCTAAACTTTAAAACATGCCTAACCACAAGCTTACAGACGTCGAAAAAGGAATTGCAATTGCCAAATTAGAAGTAAAACAACAATATTTAACCTAAAGCGCAAGTATAGATACAAAATGGAAATCTAGCTCGTATGTCGGGTTCTGGTCGTTCAAGGTCTCCTAATGTGGAAGAAGATGCTGCTTTGGCGGAATATAGCACAAATCATCCCTTTTCGACAGCAATAAAAGCTAAGAAAGAAACACATTTTTCAGTACCTATTCTAATCTAATTCAATTGCCCGTAGAAGAATTCGGCAACATGGATTTTTAAATTTTTACAGCCGCACAAAACCTCGACTAATGGAAGACAATAAAAATAGAAGAGACGAATGGCCAAACAATTAATATGATCCAGGAATTTTGGAATAATATAGTATTTTCTGATGGCAAGGTTTTCCAGTGGGCAAATAATGGAAAACTTCGAGTGTATAGATCAAGAGCCCATAGATTCGAAGAACAATATGGCCATCCCACTGACAATTCAATAAAGCATTCATTAAAATTAGAAGCAACTTCATTTTTGTCCTTTAGATTTTGATAGCTAAAATTAGGGACTATAAATTAATCGTGAGTGATGTAACTTACCTACTGGTAACTGTGTAATTGAAAAAACCCTAATTTAATGGCTTGTAATCGCTGCTGTAACGTAATTTTAAATTGTCTGAAAAAACAAAAACGTAAGACCTTCTAGCATCGAAATAAATTAAATAAATATATGAAATATAAAATTTCGTTTCGAATGATCCATTATAAATTGAACAGCTTCTAGTCTCCATAATTGTCATCAATAACTCGGTCATAAAGACAATTATTAAGTTATTAATGATATGACAACAATCAGTCGTTTAACTATTATTATAATGAACGTGAAATTTCATTGTTTATTACTTTGACGACTACGTAAATCTGGGACATATTCATCAAAATCAACCTATCAAGAAATGCCATTGTGCAAATAATTCTGCAGGCGTTTTTATTATTATTTGAGCACAACAACTGCTCTATGGCAAATTTACTCGCGGATGATTTATACTTAGAACATGAGAATTTTTAATTAAAAAGCAGAAGCAATACTGAAATATCCCCGAGCATAATATAATGTACAGTGTAAAATGTTTTTTTACCTACGACCACTACTGTAAGTACTTAAAAACACACCGTCTGCGATCAATGTAAGATTCCTATTACGCACGGTAAAAAAATCGCACAACTTGGAAAAAAAATCGCACAGTTCGTACAGTTTTCCTAGCAACCGCCTAGCAACGGTCAATACAAACAAACTTATTCTCTAAAAATTATTAAAAATGACAAGTGCAATACTTAATTTTCTGACGCTGTCAAAACTGACATAAGCGATAAATAATAAAAATGAAATACAAACTTTCAATAAATACGGTCGTAGGTAAAGTATAGTACATAATTCGAGTTGTAAAGCAATTACGCACTCATGGAATTATCACACTCGACGCTAACGCGTCTCGTGCATAATTTTTCCATTCGTGCGTAATACGCTATTTACAACTCTTATTACGTAATATACTATTATAGAATTTGTAACCGAATATACAGATTTTATTAGAAACCACAACACCTGCAATTTATTTGAAATTACAAAAGCGACACTTCAGTGTAACGAACAAATAATTAAAATTTATATAATTAAATTGGTTGTCTTAGTAATTCTGAGTTTACATTTCTGTTGCAAATATCGACAATGGCTAAAATTCGGCGAGATTAAAATTATTATCAATTAAGTGAGTTTGAATGCAGTCGTATAATTGACATGAGGATTTTCACTTGGGAAAATCGTTAACTGTCTAGACTGGAACGTGACAACTGTGTTAAGATGTTGGTTAAAGTGTTCTTAGTAAGACTACAGAAAGTGATGAACAATTATCTAAGGTTGGCTGTATGATACCAGAGCTGTGGAAAATCATTGGATGGAAAATCTGTGGCATCTGACGTTGAGCCAGACCCCTAAAAATCGTGTTTCAGACTCATCTTTCCAGAGTAAGGTTATCATACGTCATTCGATTCCTTTTTGGACCAGCAATCGAATGGTGTATGATAGCCTTCCGGATTTGGCAGCTTAAGGCCGCCATACTGGAGAAAGGGCCGCCATTTTGGTGTTTTTTACGTATTTAGCGTTTATTTCAATTTGGGTCATTCTGGCAGAAAAAACTAAGGTTACCAAATTTGTAGAGCGTCAAATTTTCTTTACAATGAATAAATAAAAGTTGCTAAACATTTTACCGTTAGGCCGCCATATAAAAAAAATGGCGTCCATATAATTTTTTTTGTCATTTTCTGCAATTTTAATAGTTTTATGATCATTTTATAAAAATACAAATTTAAAAAACTATTAGAGTCTTCTTTAATTTTTTTATTGTAGTTTTTTTTGTGCACTAAAACAGGTTTAGTTTTGGCGCTATTTTTAAATCTATTTAATATTAAAAAAATTCTTTCAGGTTTTATTAAAATTGGGTTATGTACTCCCTCAAAAATTTTAAATACTTATATGTACGTAGAAAAAAAAATTGTATACTTCCAAGCAAGGTTTTAAGCTTACATAAACTATACAATTTTTTATTTATGGTGTACTACCATGGAACAAAAATCTTGTTCCATGGTACTATAACACCAATGTATAGAAGTACGCTGTTTATGATTGGCATTCAAAATTTTTTCAACTGTAATTCTGAATCTGATTAAAAACGTTCTTCTAAACTCTTTTTATTACAGGAACACAAGTGTTATTTTAAAAAACTTATGTTTAAAGTGAATAGTAACGTTAAAGAAAACTTAAAAGCGTGACTTATAGTAAACATTCAGTTAATGAAATTCCTGGAACAACTTTAAAATGGATTCTCGAGAACAAAGTAGGTGTATTATTCATTGTACCGATGACAATACAAAATTGGTTACTTTGACGTCTTTAGCGTCAAGGAAAACCCTTTTATCAATTTCATCACACACCGATCCAACAGTTTCTAAAATTCCCCAAAGCAGATAAAAAAATCCAACCACAGCTCAAGCTAGCTCGGCACTTTTACCACAGTTATGCATTTTTGACATTAAATATAGCAAATATTGACGCAAATCAAATACACGTGACGACCTTACAAAAATTGTTGAATTAAGGGCATATTTTATATGTCTTTAAACAATCAGTCAGATCTTCCAAAGCCAGATAACCATGGCTGGATTAAGAAAAACGATTATGGGAAAATTTCCCTGGGTCTAGACTGGATGGATTGTTCCCCTGCCCCTTATTCAGTTTTGAAGTTTATGTCCTGTGCATGCTTAAAAGCTTGTATACCGACCGACGTCTTGTTCATGAATAAAGAACAATTTACAATGCACTGACATGTGTCGGCTTAAAAACTGCACAAACACCCCATCTCAGGAAGAAGAAAACTACGACCTGTTTGAGGAAGATAGTTCGGATGAGGATTAATTTTGTTTATAAATTGTTAATTTTTTTATTTTTTTTATATTCTAAATAAGTTTTAAATTTGACAACTTTTGCTTGCACGTACCATAATACTAACTTTAATATGTAGGAGGTGGGGATAAAAAGTTATCAAAAAATGTTCTAATAAAAATTATGTTTCTTTTGGTTTTGTTTTCTTTATTTTATTCTAAATCATTTTACAAGCATTAAAATTGCAGAAAAAGACAAACAAAATTATATGTCCGCCATTTTCTTTATATGGCGGCCTAACGGTGACATGTTTAGCAACTTTTATTTATTCATTGTAAAGAAAATTTGATGCTCTACAAATTTGGTAACCTTAGTTTTTTCTGCCAGAATGACCCAAATTGAAATAAACGCTAAAAACGAAAAAAACACCAAAATGGCGCCTTTTTTTTCAGAATGGCGGCCTTAAGCTGCCAAGTCCAGAAGGCTATCATACACCATTCGATTCCTGGACCAAAAAGGAATCGAATGACGTATGATAACCTTACTCTGGAAAGATGAGCCTGGTCGGCACCTTGGCTCAACGTCTGTATATCGGTGTTTCATATCTTTTGGGTTTCGTTTCCACTGCCTTACTCCATTTCATTGCACTTGCAGACTGAAGGTGGAGGGGTGTAATAAACGAGTGCATTGGGTGCAAGAATGGAATCATGCTGTCTTTAGTAACAAGTCCTGATATGAAATATTTCCATGGCGAATAATAGTACATTACATACCGAGCTGGGAGGTACTTCATTACAGCCGAGGGTTGATATCTGACAGAGGCGCGTAGCGCCGAGGTCAGTTAAACACGAGGCTGTAATGAAGACGACCAGCGAGGTATGTATACTATTTTATTCACAATCATTGTATAATAACATAATCTCAGCATACAATTTTTTTATTTAATTGAATAGATAGTGAATGAGAATTAGGAAATTATGCAAAATAAGTAGGTACGCTGCAGTGACAAAAGTTGAGCGTTGCTAGGTAACGGGCATTCATGTTCTTCTGTCAAATAAATTAGGTTCTTTCCACAAGTATTTATTATCAATAATTTCTGTTAAATTCGCTCAAAATTCTACAACAAAATGTTTGATTCTGATCATTTGTGACTTAGAGAGTGTACTCCACCAAATTTTAAAGCTGCTGCACAAAAGACAACCAGAAGAGCTACTTTACCGGCTACTTTACCGGCTAGCTGGCTAGCTGGAAAAGAAGAGTGAACAAATGCCTGCCTCCCAAGTTTTTATAAGCTGGCAATTGAAACATTACATATATGATTGTGAATAAAGGAATTTACGACTAACTGTTGAGTGTTATACTGCCCTTACATGCGGGGTGGTGTCAGTAGAAAACTTTTTGTTTTCATTAGGGTCAATTTTAGCACGGACAATTCCACAGCCAACTGTTAGAATCGAGGTTAGAATCTGTTGTAATGCCACATCCTCGGAGAACAATGAATTGAATTTTTCAACAAGATATGCAGTCCTCCCGCTAGAAAATTTGATTAGCACTACAAACGCCGTGAGCGTGATTAAAAATTATCCTTACGCGTTAAAATATTGGCATGACAAACTCCATTATTATTTTTCATGAATTCGTACGTCTAACCCTAGCTAATAGTAAAGTAAAGGGGTAACTTGTGTGTTACCTCGAAAGTCGAAACTCAGAACTTGAAATACAATATATGACTTCTTCTTTTTTTATTTACCAGCACTCTTAATTTATAGCACCTCTCTCTAATAATCAGTCAGTATCGCGGTAAACTTTGTCTTTCTAATGTCATCTATAGCTATCACTACAGCTATTTCTATTTTTGGGATAGGTTTACGGTTCGTTAGCAGTACTAAAGAGTCACTGTAGGTTCTATGTACACAGTCAATATAATTTCTACACACGTGTCTACATATTTAGATGCAACACCCAACATCCTAGGGATCATTTTTGTATAATTATTGAACTGCTTCTATCGGACTTTTGTCATTTTCATTCTTCACCAACAAATTTTGATTGAGTTATTTAGTACACTGTAAATAATCCATTTCATCGTTATATTCGCCCCAACGTTTTTGTTTAAATTTCTTTCAATTGAAGTTTATGAATTTTAACATTTGCTATATGTTTTTTTAATAGAATAGAATATTTATTCAGTTTTTATACAAAATACAATAATTTTAAAACTTATAATTAAACTGAGTAAATGAAATAACCTAAGCAGCTTTTGCTCAATTATATAATAATTTATTGACATAATACATTTGCTTCATCTCACTCTCATTTTATAATTTATATAAGAGACTATACCATACATTTATTTATTCAGTGATATATAATGATTAATGACGAATTGTATGACCAATGTGATTTTAGTTCAACATGTGACCACAATTAATTATTGTTATAGCAATTAATAATAATAATAATAATAATAATAATAATAATAATAATTTATTTACCAAAAAATATACATATCAATAAAATCATAATATGGTAAATACATAATACATAATATATTGTAGATTCTTTTACATTTACATTGGGCAAATAAATAGAGAAACCCACAAAGGAATTTCCTTGTAGTGGGTAGGGCTGCTCTTATCAATTTAATTGAATTAAAATTTAAGTATAATCTCATACACTCAAAAACACGTCGTGTATGACTAAGGGAAAAAATATGGTATACAGTGAAATTTGTACAGTGGGAGGTCTCCATTCTACAAAAGTAATACTTGTAGGTAGAATAATTAGCCTTCCACGTATACGATCCACATACAATCTTAATTTCCCTATACTAATACTAATAGATATGATATAATTTTTATTCATTTAGCAACCCAAGCACATATTCGTGTCTATTATTTATATTATTTCCTAAGTTTTGCTTTTCCTAGTGATGATTATCCTATTTTCAGTTTAAAAGTTGTGAATAGTGCAAAAGTTCAAAAGTTTAAAAGTTGTAAAGACCTCAAAAGTAAATCAAAAGCTTAAATAGTTTAAGGGTTCAAATATAGTAGGTATTTTTTATGTCTATCAATTTGTGTACTTCTATTCTTGATAATGTGTACATCCATTTTTTAAGTCTGTTCTTGAACATTTGCACTGAGTTAATTTTTTTTATTTCAGGTGGTATAATATTATATAATTTTGGTCCAAGATAAATATGTGATCTTTGTAAAATAGTTTTCTCTGGTTTTGGAACCTGATACGAATTGATCTTATGTCTTGTTTGGTAGTAATGCTCTATTTTAAATAATTCTCCCTTTTTTTGGTGTTGTCTTACCAAGAGTGAGTAGAAAAAAATTTGTCTGATGTCGAAAACTTTACTTTCTTGATAGAGTTCATTAGTAGGGTACGTGTATTCCTTCTTATAAATTATTTTTAGTATGCATTTTTGTATTATTTCCAGGTTATGTAGGTGGTTGTTTGTGGCTCCACCCCATGCTATTATCCCGTACGTTAAATGGCTTTCAACTAATGAAGAATATAGAATTTTTAAATGGTCAATTTTAAGTATTTGTGAAAGATATTTAAATTTATGTAGGAGAGATCTAAGTTTTTGTACTACGTAGTTAATATGTATATTCCATTTTAAGTTACTGTCGATGTTTATGCCAAGATATTTAATGTTATTAGTAGGGGCAATTATTATTTCTTTAGTATTTACACTTATTAGAAGATTTCCAAGGTTAGGTAAGTATTTATTGTATGATGTAAATGGAATATAAAAGGTTTTTTTGAAGTTAATAGTCAGAATCCTACTGTTAAACCATTTTATTATGTTGCTAAAGTCCTTCTCTGCTATTGACTTTAGTTGTTCCCAGTTGTCGCTACTGTAATATACAGCAGTGTCATCTGCGAAACTAATTATCTGTCCCTCTGTTTTCAGCTTGAAAAGATCATTTATGTAAATGTTAAACAATAACGGACCCAAAACGGTCCCTTGAGGCACTCCACATTTAATTGTTTTCATTTCGCTTACGGTTTCATTAATTTTAACACATTGTTTCCGATTATACAGATAGTCATGAATTAGTTTATATGGAGTACCTCGGAAACCAATAGAGTCCATCATTTTCAACAACTGTTTGTGGTCCACCGTATCGAACGCCTTGGCTAAGTCGACAAAGATGCAAAGCGAGGGCTTATTTTCATTTAAGCAGATGTTAATATTTTTTGTTAATTCTGCTATTGCATCTTGTGTCGACTTACCCTCCCTGAAACCAAATTGCTTTTCTGAAAGGATGTTGTATTTTTTGCAATAACTTGTGATTCTCGTTTTCAATATTTTTTCAAAGATTTTCGCTAGATTCGATATCAGGGATATCGGTCTATAATTAGTTGAATCTAGTTTTTTACCATTTTTAAATATCGGTTTGATAATTGCTACTTTTAAGGCAGATGGAAAGATGCCACTTTCAAATGCTTTGTTTATTAAGTAGGTAAGTGGAACCGCTATTTCGCTTGCAATGTCTTTTAATGTTTCTGCCTTGAGCTCATCTATTCCAGGGGATTTTTTATTTTTTAAAGACATAATTGTTTCCGTTACTTCATTTGAGTTCGTAGGTGATAGAAGAAAAGAATTGCTTAGTGTTGTTCTATCGTATGAATCGTCGTTCATTGGAATTTTTTTTGCAAGATTTTCTCCTACGTCAGTGAAGTAATTTACAAAGATATTTGCTATATCAGCTTCGTTATCTGTTATATTTTTTTCATTTGTTAGTATTTGTTTAACTTCTTCTTGCCTGTTTTTTCCCGAAGTAATTTCTTTTACGCAGTCCCACATTTGTTTAGAGTTGTTTTTATTTTCATTTATTTTTTTTTGATAGTACTGCGCTTTAGTATTTTTAATTAGGCTTGTTAATTTATTTCTATATTGTTTATATTGTTGAATGTTTTCATTTGTTGGTTGTTTTTCCATTATCTTATAGAGTGCATCTTTTTTGTTGACTGATTTGATAAGGCCATTGGTAATCCATGCTTTACGCTTAACTTCGCTGTTTTTTATTTTAATTGAAACCGTACATATTTTTATATAATTTCTTATTATTTTGATAAAATTATCAATTGTAATCTTAGATTATTGACCGAGGTTAAAGCTATATAACTACCAAAATTTGAGTTATTTTCTATATAGCGGATAATAATTAATATCCGTTATAAATGTAACTAATGACAGCGTGATGTAACTAATGGCAGCGTCCATTTAAATCATTCGTCAATTCTGTTAGATCATCAAATTAATTATTTTGTTAAGTATAATTTTTAACAATATATTTATTACATATTGAGGAACGGTTTAGTCAAAGATAAAAAAATATATATAAGTACATACACGAGTATAAATTGCTTTTCGTTTATTTGATTAATAAATATAAAATATAGTAATGATAAATATATCTGAGAATACATACTTTGTTTTTTGTCTAAATTTATTAATAAGAGATCGCATCAATTAAGAATAATGGTAGTTTGTGTTGAGAGTCTGTAGATTAAGATACTTAGAGGACTTATCTCATTTTGGGTTCGTATTCGTAATAAAAATTTCAAGTTAATTAATTAACGGTTTAGAATAAGGATAGGGTGTAATACAAACACGCTTGAAAGTTTATCTTCAGTGCTCCCTCTTCGCCTCATTATCATCTTTAGTGGATGTTCGTATTTACGGTCCAACATTTACCATTACTCATTTTAAAATAAAACCGAAGGAGAATATTTTCGCATGATTCGAAAGTAATTTCAATGAAAATGTTACAGATAAACATATGCATACAAAGCTTTTATGCATTTCAGATATTAGGTAATCAAAAAATACAGTACGTTATACGTTATATGTTTCGAAATAAATAAAATGATGATGTTCCTCAGACTGTATATATTAGCTCACCATACATACTGGCTGTTTCAGAAAATCGTGTACTTATAGAAAAGATCAATAAAACATAATTTGTAACAAAACATTCTTATATTTTTTCATTTTATGTATAAAATAATGAAAGACTTGTAGATCAATTATTAGGAAAATTTAATTTATATGATATGATGCGATCATAACTTCTAGTTTCCCTCTCCCAAGACAAATATAGTGCTAATAAAACAATACCAGAGCTTCAGATTAAATTATCTTCTTCAAGGTCTTATGCCAAATAATAGTTATTTACGTAACCAATTATGAATATTCTAATTTTGTTTTAGCCCAGGGTCGATCCAGGTCGATGCTCAACAAATTAGAGATAAGCTGAAATTTGGTATGGTGCTTTGTTTTGAAGTGCTAAATATACCCTGAAATTCCAGATGAGTCGTTGAGACCGTCCCCCCAAAACAATCCCCCAAAGGGGGTAAAATTGTCTTTTTTTACTTTTTTCTTTATAACTCGAAAACGAAGCATTGTAGGAAAAAATTCCAATCGACCCTAGGCTATTGACGAATGTAAGTGAGCGAGTTCTACAAATTATATGAGTCAAATAAAATGAGCGTCTTCATCACATGTTACTTATAAAATTGTATCTAACCGCGCTTTAAAATAGAAAGGAAATGGCAATTTATTTTGAATATTATTTTGCAGTTCTAAACATGAATTGACATTTGTATAAACGAACTTCAGTTGTCAATCTGCTAAATTATAGGTTAAATATTCAGAGATAAAATCTCATTACATCACTGCTTTGAGTAAAAAATAATAAAGAAGCACAACAACTGTCAAGGTTTCGAGATTTTAGTATTGTATTTTTTTATCAATAACTTCATGATTGTCATCAATTTAGTGGTACGGGAAAGTATTTGTAATGTGGCTGTATAGCCCTTAAAATTGTAGACAATCATGAAGCTATTGGTAAAAAAATACAACACTAAAATCTCGAAACCTTGACAATTGCGCCTCTTTATTATTTTTTACTCAATGATCACTGATAGAAATTTATTACGGCACTCAATTGTGTTATGACAGACAGTTGCATTATTTAAAATTTGACTTTTCATAACGGGGTTAGATACATTTATTAACTCAATTGTTTCACAGTTTAATGTAAAATAACACAAGTTACGTATTCAGCTTTTCCAAATAGTTACATATGAAATAAATACAGTAAAGGTGCCTTTAAATTAGAGCAAACAGAATCGAACAAACAAAGAAACACACTCCAAGGTATTTCTCGTTCGTGTGTTCTCTGCACATTTTCATTGAACAAACGAATTCGCCTTCATCGATAACCGTCTACAAAATTAAGGAGGATGCGTACTAAATCGGATTTTCTTTTTAATGGCATTAGGACGGTTGACTCACAGCCAGAAAACTAATCTAACCGATAAAATCTGCTATTATACAGTGTGTCTCACTTTTCACCACTACACCCCAATATCTAGGCCATTTGTTGATCGATTTAGATCAAATTTGGTATACTTCTTTTCTTTCAGATTGTGTTTAAAAATTTATTAATAAAAAAGTTTTCAAACTTAATGTACTATGATCAAAAGAGATTGGCAAAAATTAGGAATTTATATTAGCGATTGAGTTAGGGTTTTTGTTTTTACAGGTTCTTGTTCAGCATGACCTAAAACGCCTGTAAACCAAATTTCGTTAAAAAATATTCATTCCTCCAAAGTAATAAAAATCTAAGATTTCAATAATAATCACCCTACTATTCCAGTTATTTATTGTCGGATATTTACATAACTTGGTAGTCGGGTGATATAATGACGCTAATTAAGCATTAGGACACTTTTTTTTAGAAAATATCAAATAACTCAACTTTTATTATTTTTTATTATTGAAATCTTCGATTTTTATTATTAGAAAGCAGAAATATAGTAAAATGGGAAGCTCACAAACAAAGGAAGAACTAGTTATTGTACAAGTCGGAAATATGAAAACAATGCGACTGAAACTGGTAATGGATTATTTTTTTCTAAAAATATTATAGAAATTGTTGCAATTATATTGGGGGTTGCATAACAGTATAACAGCTTCGGAAAATGTCAAATAATGGAAATGAATATTACTGCAGAAATTACTAGAAACCAGGCTATCACTTAAGAAGATCTAAAAAATTATAATTTAATTAAATGTCCGATGGAAAAGAATTTAAATATTTATTGGTGGAAATAAGAGTATTCCTTCGAAATTCCTATTACTAAGGATTCTATTGATTCTAATGCACGAAGAAAACACAATAATGTTATTGTTATTATACTACGCCGTAAGTTTAAAAAAGTAGATAAGAAGTGATTTCTTGATATATTTAATAAATCTAAGTTAGATGTAAAAGCACAAGAAGAAATCCAGAATTATGCTGATGCTATAAAGAAATATTTGGAGGCTATACAAAAAATTTTGGTAGTTAGGAAGATATCGTCTCGTGCAGAGCAACCTGAAACGGCAAGTCAAATTTCGAGTTATACATCAAGTTCTAATTATTCGTTCGACTCGGATTGCTCAAGCGACGACAAAATGGCAAATTGTATTGCCTGTGATCTGTGATGGACGATAGTGAAACTGTAACTAAACAACTATTTGATGCTATTGAATTGTATGATGCAATATTAACTATTACGGGAAAACATTATTATAAACATAATTTAAAAAACTCGGTTGTCTCTCCAAATGCTAAAATCAGATTAAGTAGAACATGATATACTTCAAATGCAGAACTAACTAATGATTTAAAAAACCATTTCATAACAAGATAGCCGGCAAGAATTACGTACAATCGTTTTCATCCGTTGGTAGGCAGTTGCCAAACAGCAACATGCCTCCCATAAATCCGTATGTTCGGATCTTCGTGATCTTTAGGTGCAATAGATACCGGATGCTTGCTTATAGTTCCTTTGTTTCGGAACCAACTGTTTTGAAATTTTGAACATGTGAGACTTATTTTCCAATTTAGTGACGGGTACAGTCAAAATGGCCGACTTTCAATTTCGACGGAAATGACATCAAATTCTATCTGATCATGTTGCAAAATTTAAATTTTTTTCAAAAATAACTTATTTTTGAATTATATAATTTTTTAATGTTAAATGGAATTAAAACTAGACATATTATATATCGTCGTATTCGAAATAAAATGTTCTAGGTACCTAATGTTGCGGATGATCCATACACGTTTCGTTTAAAAAAATTTACTTTTTTATCAAAAACCAACACTTTAAAATTTATCGGCCCACAATACACTTAATATCAACTTACTACTAAGAATTATTATTCATGTGAATGACAGAATGAAGATAGATAAATTTTCCCAAGTCACAGCCTTCTGGATTGAAGATTTAAATTAAAAATTTTAAAATTATATTTGAAAAAATTGCAAATTTTGCAACGTGATCAGGTAGAATTTGGTCCGTATATTCCAAAAATAATAAAATATACAGGGTGTTCTATTTAAAAACTCGAATTTGATGTTATTTCGGAACTCGGTCATTTGGAATGTACACTTCACTAAATTGGAAAATAAGTCTTATATACATGTTCGAAATTTAAAAGCAGTTGGTTCATAAACAAAAGAGCTATAAGCCTGGGCCGGGTCGCATATTGCTAAATAACCGTCAATCCGTCTGTTGGGCCGCAATCAAACTGGGCCGAACGGTGAGTGCTAAACAACATACTTTTGGGTCACTTTCGCCTTCCGAAAAGTCGGTTGTTTAGTCAATCAAATTTGCAACTAATCCACCAATCGACGTTTTTTTATGGTATGTCAGTTATTTTATTCTGACAGTAGATGATAAGTCACAGTTTTTGTAGATATATTTATTAAATAATTAGCTATAACATTAAAAATACATTTGCCACAAAACATATAGAATATATACAATTATCCGAAAAATCATAAAAATTGAAAATTTATACAAAGAAGAAGTAATTAATCTATAATTATTCATAATTTGTGTGTGTGTGTCTTTTAACAAATTTAAGGTATAACACAGTATTAAGGGGGTTCGATAGGATAGGAGGTAGTTTTCTGTTACATCGAAGTTTTGCGGATCAAAAAAATCTCAATTTAATATTCCTTTCTTCGTAAAACGTGACGTGGAAGTACCTGTTGATTTGATTTGCAGTGTTTTTTACGCATTTTTAATATTAAAGAGCGTATTTTTTCTATAATTCGAATTCAAGCCCCGTTTTATATTACTTTCACATCACGAGTGACCAGAAGTATCATCGATAAAGACATTTAAACTTTTTTTCGTTAAAAATTAGTTATGTAATATAATATATAAAATTATTAAATTACAACGTCTTTATACGGATTTCGTGAGGTTAGGTTAGGTGTGCCAACATGGTTATGTTATTTAATGATATATTAAAATGATTAAATTACAACGTCTTCATACGGATTTCGTGAGGTTAGGTTAGGTGTGCCAACATGGTTATGTTATAAAATGATATAATAAAATGATTAAATTACGTCTTTATACGGATTTCGTGAGGTTAGGTTAGGTGTGCCAACATGGTTATGTTATATAATGATATAATAAAATGATTAAATTACGTCTTTATACGGATTTCGTGAGGTTAGGTTAGGTGTGCCAACATGGTTATGTTATAATGATATATTAAAATGATTAAATTACAACGTCTTTATGCGGTTTTATAATTAGTGTAAAAAGTCGTATTTAAAGTGTATAAAGTGATAGAAATGGAAGTAAAAATTCACCAAAAATATTTTTTTTTGAAAAACCATGTCTCCGAAGAAAAAACTGCATATTCATGTTCAGAAGACCCAATTTAGGGGGTAGCCAAAATTTCACTGAATTTTAAGCATCTTCTAGCTTTGCTTTTATATTTTTTCTCCCCTGTATATGGTTCATCCAATGATTTTTTTTACTGTTCTATCTATAAGCCTTTTACCATCTACTGCTTTTTAGAACATTTCAAAAATCGGCCGTACTTAAACTTAACTGAACCCCAAAACAACAGAGATAATGCTTTAAAACATGCCTTTTTTATTTTTATTAGTTAATGTCGTTAATGAAGAAAATAAAGTTGTTTAGTAATACGTAGTTTATTTACATTACAACAATAAATCAATATATGCATGGGTTATAACATAACAAAGTGAATTTTTAATTTTGCACTTCTTGTCTATATAACCGACGTTTAAGAATCAGCCGAGGATGGATAGTATGTTGTTTAGCTAGCATTCTCCCTTCGGCCGCGACCGAATGGATGAATTGACGGTTATTTAGGAATATGCGGCCGGGTCTCGTGGCCACCCGGTATACTATCGCATATTATTATGTTCCTTTAGTGGCTCCTTATAATATGTGTAGAAACAGACTTGCTCCTATTAACGTACTTCACTCATTATGTCTGTCTCATTAATATAAATTTGAATTTCTTGTGCTTGTGCCTTGCTTTAGAGTTTTAATATGTAAACTAGTTATTATAATATTGATGATGGAACGATACCAACTTGGTCATACTTTTAATTATTCAAATACCTTCCTATTCAATTATTTTGACACCATAGTTCTATAATATATATCATATTATTTTTGCAAAATATTGAAGTACATAACAGAAATATTAATAAATCTGTGAAAATGTAGAGATACATTAAATTAGTTCATTGACCCTTTGGAAAATATTTTCAATGTTTTTATATAAAGTTTAAAAGGTTTAAGGCAACGTGTATTATATCTTCTCAGATAGGAACGCTTTAACAACTAACAGTAACACGCAATTTTTATACTCACAAATTGTCCTATTATCTTAGACTAAATTGTTCTTTCATGAATTAAAAATGTATTGTTGAAAGATAATAATAACCTAATTTAAACGAATTGTATAAACGGTTGAAGCAAACTCTAGCTTTCATTTAATCGTCGCGTCGTGTCGTTGCAAATCAACTGTTTATAGGTAATTAGGTAGGAAATAAGTAAAATAAAGATTGATATTTAATTTAATTCCTTTTGCAAAGACATAATCTGTTGAATTTATGGACAGATGATGTATTAGTCACTAAATTATTTGGTAAATTAAAATCCCCATATTATAATGTGAAATTAGTAGGCAAGGGTATGGTCGACCACATCTTTACAAGTTTAAAGGCGCCGGCGTTTTTTGTGTGCACAATAAAAATGTGGTCGACTTTCACCGACTCGATGGCGTGATCGACACTGACACGTCCTTCTATTTGTGTTTGTAAGGTTCCAATCTGAACTGAATGTAAAAATTTAGTCAACTTTTTTTATTATAAGTACCTATATAAAATTTGGTACATATACCGGGTGACCACGGATCATGGTAAACCCCCGCCATTTCCACAATTTTTGAGCTATCCAAATGAAATTTTGTAGTAGTAATGTACATCCAAAAAGACTCATTTTGGACCATCCGATTTTTTCTTTCGACGCCCTGTTTCGACGGAAGTGACCTCAACAATGGAATTTTAAATGGAACACCCTGTTTATTATTGCTTTTTTAGAATACTTAGAAAATTCTGAGTAAGATAGAACTATTTTGGGGACTCTTTAAGCCCACTTGGTTTTTTTAGAGCCAATTTCATTTATTAATCTAGAGTGCCATGATTGGTCTAATTTTGTTCAAATGTACTGGTATAACTCCCAAAAAATTAGATCGACAAAAAAAATATAAAAATGGCGTCTTGGCGTGCATTCAAATTTGACCAAATCACTTTTTGTCCATTTTGACCATTTTCCCAAAAGATATCATAATGGTAAACCGATACCATAAAATAATACATTTTGTATGGAATCCAATGATGTGCCCATCCTTGATAAATCTGCAATGTGCAAGTAAAAAAAAAGGGAAAAAATCATCGAACACACAACACGCCATTTTATATTATTTATTACACTAGCGTCACTAGCTATGAAAAAAAACAATTAAAAGACGTAACTTTGACAGGTGAATGAGTTTTATTGGACGTACATTACTGCTGCAAAATTTCATTTGGATAGCTCAAATTATGGAAATGGCTGGGGTTTACCATGATCCGTGGTCACCCGGTATTTCAAATTTTAGAGAGATGCTTGGAATTATAAAATTTAAGGAACTTACGGGAAGAAAATGTTTATTGATAGGTACTTAAGATCACCTCACTCCCCCCACTAAAATGTTCATTAGATTGTTATCAATTGTTAAGCATGAAGCACGACCTTTCAATATTCGTAAAGGTACTCTTCCCGAGCAGGAATACTGAGGATTCTTCCACAAGTTCTTGTAAAGTCTTAAAATAATTTGGATAGATTATTTGTATTATAATATTTTGGTCATCCATCTCTGGAGTTAATATCAACGTCTAACAAAACACATAAATGCAAAATATGCACTAAATTGCGTTAAGAACCGTACTATTGCAATTATTTCGAACGATACGTCACTAGAAACGTTTATTAAAGGGAATACATTACAAAATATTGAACAAAGCACTATCATTTTCCATTCAAAGCTTTTCTTACCCTACTTAAAATTAACAATAAAACCATTTATATTTAATAAGCTTTAGTTGAACATTTACAATTAATCGGTTTGATATGGTTTCATTATAATCGAAAATATAATTTATATTATACAGTTTTAATATCAATTTTTAAAGAAGTTGTTTTTATATTCTTTATATTTTTTATACATTTAATATAGTCATATGTTATATTGATAAATATGTAAATAATTTATTTCTTGTTATAATATATTAAATTGGTGATATATAAACAAAATTGTATTAATTATGTTGGCGTAAATTTTATCAAGGAAAATAGTTGTTTACCTACTCGAATGTTGCACACTGCGAACACTTATTAAAATAACTCTTTCACAGAAAAATGTACATAATTTTTAAAAACTAAGAGAAACAATGTCTCTCAAGAATATCAACATTTTGTGATCGTTCAGTTTTTGCCTGACGTAATTTTAATCTGTTGTCCACGTACATTGTCTTTTGTGTTTTTAATTTTGATTAATTTAAAATTAATTAATAACAATAAATAAATTCTAGTACATGTATTTTTACATAAAATTTATTAGTTTTCTAAAAAATTGGACAAATTTTTCAATAATGCTAATTTTGACAAACCTTTGGTATTTATAGAAATGTAAGTATATTGTTTCTATTTTAACTAATTATATATTCACAATTTCATGTGGTTTTATTCTCTTTAGTATCTTTTGTTAATAACTTTTTTATCTTATTTACAAACATATTTTTTATATATAAAAAACAATATTTGATATTATCGTAATAGTTTTACTTGTTTAATTAAATTTAACTATCTACATTTTATGAAAATCTTAACTTATTATATTAAATGTAATATTTGGTTTGTTATAGTTTTTTTACAGAAGTTTTCCTATTTGTAGTCTTGTAGCCTGATGATGTGATGTAAGATTTGGATCACGAAACCGGTTGCAATAAAAAAGAATTTTATGGGAACAAGACTTTTGTGTTTTTCTTCTTCAATTTTATTTATATGTTTATCCTCTTAACGTCTTAACTGGTATAATTGATCAACATTAGCACTGGTTCTAGATCTAGGACTTTCTAGAATTTTATTTAGGTAGGTATTAGGTCATAAACTATAATAGATATTTACAATATTAACATACCGTGTGAAATTTGCTCGAGCCGATAGGCGAGTTGTATAATCACACAATTATGTTATACAGGGTGGTACTATCAACGTTTAATAACTAAATTAATTTGCTAAGGCTGTGTCAACGTTAGTTAACCATTCGTTATAACCAGTGATAGTGGGAGGGAACGACCGATATTCGTATTAAGTCAATTAATCGCTATCACCACATCTGATTTAACTCTTGGCCGTTGAATTCAACGCAGGTCGTGGCAAACCCTTAATATATCGAAGTCTCGAAATCGATAGATTAACGGCAACTGTCGACAATGAATGCTTCCTCGTATACAGGCTTCGTAACGTCCTGAACTAAAGATACAACACTAGCTAAACACTTTGCACAATACACAATTCACTTCTGACACCTGCCCAGACAGGTCTTGCTCGTTCACTCTTCTTTGGCTCAGCCGAATGGTCAAACCGACGCAATTGCGAGGGTCGTTAGCTATGGGGTCAACACAGATACTAGACTAATACTAGAACGCAATAAGAAGACATGGATAATAAATAAGGGTATATATTAAACAATCATCATAGTACATATAGAGCCTCACCTAGCAAGGTCTGCCACCATAACCACGATACCCCACAAGGGGTCAGCGACCGCGACGGCCGCGCTTAAAGACGAGTGATCGATTGCCGAAAGAGAATTATTACATGGACGTGACTGGCAATTTAGTGAGTGGGTTTTATAGATTTACTGTTAGAATTATAGACTAAAAATTTAAGGTAATATTCTCCAAAAGGGGTATATGCCGTTAGACGTCTGTGGATATTTCAGAAAGGGGAAATCTCTTCGAATGCTATCTCACAAGGCGGTCACCTGGTAATAATGGGGAAGTGCCCCGGTACCCGTGCGTACCGCACTGAGGCTTATCCTGGCTTGATTTTACCAAAAATACCGTATTTCCATTTTACGAGATCATTGGGAGGTCTCCCACTATAGATATGGAAAAGACCCGAGACCACTTCACGTCGCCACGTGGCGTCGCAAAATTTCACTTTTTGATACAGTTCCTAAAATTTCAAAATGGTGCTATCAGACACGATCCCGGTAGAGACGATGACCAATGGGTAGGCGAGGCCAGCTCAACCATCCTTGGAAGCCGTAGGTCACGGACTCACTAGGAATTCCAGAACGCGAGGGTAGAGTGAACCTATGGGTCCGTAGATCAGTGCGACCACGAAGGTGGATCAGTCTATGATAGATCAGATCAAGAGCTACCGATCTACGGTAGATTCACTCTCGCGCCTTTGTGGAGTATTCCTGTGATCCGTTAGACCGGCTTATGACAATGATCATCTGCGCTATGATCATTGTTGTGGCGCAGTCCGTCCTTCGAGGAATCGGTACTGGCTGAGGACAATGCATGTCCTTGGTCGTCTCTACATGCTGCATCGTGCCTGGATGCGTTCGTTCAAACATGAGATATGGGCCGAAAAAGATAAAGGGAATTTTGGAAAGTGTACTGAAAATCGTCTTTAAAATTTTATAAAAAATCCTGATATGCATGGATTCATGCATACCAGGCAAAAAGAAGGAATTTTGGGTTTAGGAACTGAAGTGAAATTCGAGATAATTTTGATAAAAAAAATGGTGTACATGGAACAGATGTTCCATATACACCATTCAAGCCTTAGCTTGTGTGCTTATGTCTAATTGGGATCTTTTGCTTAAAACTACTTATACAGCTTCTCCTGGGTACGATAACAGTACCACCCTGGTAGATAATGTATTATCACAAATCTTGTATTGTACGATTTTATATACGACCGCCCTGATTAAGAAAAAAATTGCGAAATATGGCGAAAACCATTGTTAAAACACATCCTGGATGAGGAATTTTCTGCTTCAACCGAGTTATTATTCCTTGAATAGGAAAACAGCATTCAATATTGATTCTAGTATATGTAGTTACAATATATAGGATGGGATATAGATAGGTATATTCTAATAATACATATATGCTATGCAGAAGCTATATAAATTAATAATTTTTTTAGTAGTTTAATAAAATCACTGGACCATAAGACTGTCTGACACCATGTCCATAATGTAATCGTATCTCTAGTGAATTTTAATTAGCAGTTAATAAAGCGAAGCGATATGCAGGTGAACTATTTTCTAACATCCTCCCAAAACCCACACAAAGTACAGAGGTACTTTGAATATCATCGTGCTTAATAGAAATATTTTGCCAGAAATGTGCTGAGTGTCCTTCAGTATGAATGAAATGCTGTGAAGATTATAAATACTGTTATTTAGAATATGACATAATCAGATAAAATATATTTCTTTTAGTTCTTTAACCATAAAATCATTTTCAAAATTCTATGCATCTAAATTTCGACATGACAATATCTATTGTTTATTTTTTAATTTAAGATTATTTGTAGTGAGTAAACTAACGTAATACCCTTGTATATGTATTCGTAATACTAAGAGTGACTGGTTTTTTACTAAAAATAAATCTTTTTTGACATTATAACATTTATATACATATGAATCAGATATATTTAGGTTAATAATTCCTGCTGAATGGTTTTTATTAACATATAGTTTATACAACTTTCATTAAGGATGTTCAACAAACGAGGTAAAGAAAATTGAAAGATTTAAAAACAGTGTCTTTTTCTTATTTATTAAAAAATCGTCATTAAAGTGTTATTGCACCGTCAACAAAGCAATAGATTTCAATAGTTGCAACTTCAGTTCATAATCTACACTGCTGTAAAATAGGTAGAAGTAATACAAATTTTTAAAGTAATTTTGAAAGCATATAAGTATCTTCGAAACGATTTGGAATATCAAAATACGGTTTTCAGGACTTTTTTGAAAATTTGGTTGACAATAACTGGCCCGAATATCAATTTTTCATTGTGCTCAAAAAGAGCATATACGTAAACTATACCATTAATGAAATCGAAATTTCATTCGTGCCGAAAATTTAGGAAAACCAAAATCGAGTGCAATTTTTTATGCCAGGGTAATCTATGGACCAATTGGAAAAAATATCTCGCTTATTTTTGAATATACATATATACGAGGTTTTTATTGAAATTTTTTGAAAATATACCTCTTACTTTTTGAGAAGTCGTTTTCGAGAATAAAAAACAGTTAAAGATCGAAATTTTTCAATTTGACGTAAGACATCTCGATAACTATTAATTTCATTAAAATGAAAATACAAATTTTAGTCAGCTAAAAGAGATAGTCTAATATCGACTAAGTCCTTCTCTATTATTAGAAACTTCCTGAGATCTGTTTGACATACTTAATAAACGGATGTTAATGTTATTTTATGGAACATTTTTCCACTCCTCCTCAATGGCTATAGCCAGATCCTTCAGAGTTTCAGGTAAATTGGGTCTTGAAACTATCAACAATTTTAGGTATGACAAAACGTTTTCAATCAGTTTTAGATCGGATGACTTTGCAGGCCAATCCATCCTATCGGCATGGTTTTCTTCCAAAGTCTGGTTAACAACATGGGCCCGATGAGGTCTGGCATTGTCGTCGATTAAAACAAAACCATTTCCATAATCATTCGCATAGGGAATAACTATTGGAATCAAAATATTATCCCTATACCGTTGAACTTTATCGGTTTCGGTAATAAACAATTATGTTTTGCCATTCCACATTCCACTTAAATCCGGTACAAACAGTAATAGCTGAGCTACCATATTTTCTTCAGAATATCTGGAGTTAGGCTCTCGCCACACTAAAATTCCACCATCAGAATAAATCAGGTTTAATCTGCTCTCATCAGTGAAAAAACTGTTTTTATATTCTTCCCCCCAATGTAAACGATTTAGAACCCAATTCAATCGAGCTGTCCAAAGACCGTGTCTTCACTGCAGCTATTCCAGCCTCTGTCAAAGGGAAAATGTTGTTCCTTACACTCTAAAATAAAGAACTGGTGCCCGAAAAGAGATTAGTAAAGCTGACAGGGACTGTTTGTACTAAGTAAGGCGCAAACAGTCCCGGTAGAGTAAATAAGAGACCATCATATATTTTTGTTGTTTCTTCAGTTCGATATATATTTTTGGATGCGACAATCTAATATTCCGCTGTAATACCGTACGAATTTTTTTTAGAATATATCTACTATTTTACCAAAATGAAGATTTAATGCAAATGAGCAAGCGTATGACCGCTAAAAATGTAATTAATTTCCCGACCTAGGCCGGGAAAGTATAACTTTCTCGTACGGTTTTTTATCTAAATTAATTAATTTATAATATTGATTGCGATTTCAGATAAAATACATAGTATGTGTACGTCGTAGTAAAAGTACATTCCCAGACTCCGTGTTGCTTGTCTCGTCTTGCTCATCGACAGGCAATCTTCATGGTCGTCCAGGAATGTTAGACTTTTCTTACTATACTCTGTACCACCAACAAAAATCCATAGACTCCTCCCCAAAAATGCCCACTAAATTTGAATGGAATTTCTCTATTGGTCGAATTTATAGAACCCGAGTTACAAAGCAACCACTAAATTTGACAAAGGCCGACTCTACAATACTGGCGTCACACATTAAAACTTTTATGTATTTTGGCAATAGACCAATCAGCTATGTTATCATTGTCGCGAAACGTATAAACGCTAAACATATTAAAAATCGCGCATAAATGGGGAGCCGGCCTCACTGTAAACCTGTGCTGTCAACTGTCATATTCATTCGTCTTTGTGAAATTATTTCAAATTTATATATTTGTTTTTGTGAAGGTACGCGTATAAGGATTAACCTTATTTGTGTTTTAAGTATTAAGGTAAGTAGGTAATGCAAACGATTAATATTGATTAAATGTTAAAACATCGTTTTTTTTTAAGGTCAAATCGAAAACTCAATAGTAGAAGGGGGCCCAATTTCTCCACCGAAAAAACGAATCTCCAGGCATTTTTTGAGGATAAGGAAAACGTGTTGAACATCTTTAAGGCGAAAACGTGACTGTCAACTGTGTTATTCGTTTTTGTAACATTTCACATTTCATCTGGGAGTTAAAGTAATAAGGTACGTAAATGCAAACGAGTAATATTGATTAAATGTTAAAACGGGTTTTCTTAAGGTTTATGATGGCTGAAGGAGGTATAATTGTTCCACCCAAAAAACGATTATCCAGACATTTTTCGGTGGAAGATAAGAAAAAGGTTCTGAACATTTTTAAGGCCTACGATGGGGAGAATCCGGAGAAACCAAAGATGGAATGCATGGAGTTCACTGCAAAGGCAGCAGGTGTGAGTGTTCCAAGTGTTTCTAATATTCTTCATGAATACAAACAAATACACCAACATCGGCCACCAAAAGTGTACCACCGACAACAGGCAGTTTTGGACAATATTGATGAAGGAACTAAAAGTGCTCTCAAGCGTATAATCCATTCCTTTTTTGAAAGAAATGAACCACCAACTGCAAACAAAATTTTAGCAGCGGTGCATGAAGATGATTATTTGCCTCATCTTAAACGGAGTACTTTGTGACGATTACTTTCGGACTTTTTATTTCTTTATGTTGTAATGTAATTGTGTTTGGCATTATAGGTTCTCAAAAAGGTCACGTAATAGTGCCCTAAGGGAAGAACATAGAAGTTGTAGTTTTTAGATGAGACTTGGGTGAACGCTGGCCTTACTGTAAGTAAAGTATGGTTTTTTTTTTTTTCGAATGAGAAATAGGAACTGCTCGCCGGTTCTGACTGTTCAGTGTAAAAAATAAAAGTGACAACATATATTATTTTTCCAATTATATTATATACGTTTATCTTATTATCGTTGTTTTAATATTATTTACAAATTTATGTATATGTAGGGCTTTTAAAGTCTATTTTTTTCTACTGATTTAAGTACCAAATTTATTGTAATGATGAATAAAGCCATTCTATTATTATATTATATTGATATCGTTCATAACTTTCTTATACCAAAGTTTACTGAATACTATTAGTAAACTTTGCTTATACGTAGGAGCTGTAATAGATAGAAAACCTTGTGAAAATTAAGAAGAAGTAGGTAGGTATGTGTTTATTTATTTGGACATGTTAAAACTTATAAGTAGTTAAGTTCTTGCCTTCTAGCAAATGATAGGCTTTTTAAAGATTAAGAATAAAAATAGTATAGTATAGTTTTTATTGCTTGAACATTCCACGACTATTCGTAAAAAGAACCAAAAGTAATCTTACGATAGATATTAATAAATAAATATGTACAGTGGTGGAAACCAAAAAGTAAACGACTCGGCAGATTTGGCTATTGAGTAGTGCATGGGGGTCATTGGGGTTTATCCAGTGGAGTAATCTATGTGAAATTGTTACAGTAAATCACAAACTAATCTTTTTTGCCTGAAATAACCTCATACTTTCTTTTAAATATGTGGAAATAACTCGCGAAAGCACCTAACCTAAAAACTACAAATGTCAACAACAAACCATCAATCAGATCAGCTGGTCTAGACGACCGGAAATAGCGGAAATATCGGAAATAAATGTCTCTGATAAAGTAACTTGAGTTTGCGCAATGCGGACTAACTTCGTTTAAATTTTCGCGGGAATAAGTATTATTTTTAAAAATCCAAAATTGAAAATGTATAATAGAAAATTTAATGGGAATAAACATTATAAAAATACAGTATAGCTGTAGTATAAAATATAACACGTATAATAAACAAATTTTGTTGAAGCTATCTCAACTTTCTTTAATTTCATCGTGTAAAACTGACTATTGCGCACACCGTTCTGCGCAATCATAAAATTAATGGGGAGGAGTCTATGGATTTTTGTTGGTGGTACAGAGTATAAGTACGCAATGTACTATTTCCTTACAAAATGTTGTTTCTGTTAGCTCATAATTTAGCAAAATTGCGACCTCCTTCTGTAGAAGGTTACAAATCGTCCTTCGCAAACTCTTGCTCTAAATATATTTTACGCAAATACTTTTCTTTTTGAGTATTTCTATGTTTAGATGTTCCACATTCTGGTTTCCGACCACCAGTGAATATGTTTCCTTACTGCCAAATATAATTGCATCGCCATCTGTGACAGTTTTTGTTTGACCTGTACAATTCCCATGCCCCTATACTATTTTATCACTTTACTCACACAAGTAATACAAAAGTTGATAATCTAAGGTTGATTAGGTTAAACTTCATTAAACAACGTCCCACTTGTTGCTCGTCCTCTTTCTATTATATCAAATATCAATAAGTAATTTTTTTTCAATTGTTGCTCTTCATTTTATTAGAATGCGATAATGTTATATTTATGTTAGCTACAATAGTTAATTGCAACATGTATTGCGATTAGCTGTAAAAAACACCCAGATATTTTAACCTGTAATTCCTTATATATAGCCTTATTAATGAATCCGCAGTGTTTTAACTGGGGAAACTCTGACCGATTATCTTGAGCTTGAGCTTTAAACAAACAAATCTTCTAAATTGCATTCGCGGTGTTGCCATACTTCCTCAACAGAAATCTTTACACTGACTTACATTAATTTTGTTATAAGTAAGTAGTCAAAGTGGTTTCTCATACATACTTCTTCAGCTTGTCAACACATCGAATCACGTACCCATCCGTAGACAGTACGATTTCTAAGAATTTGTGCGGCAGCTAAGCGGACATGTTGCGTTAGTTCTAATAAAGTTCATTGGTTCACTGTACACTATTGGTTTCATGTGATTCTATAAAAAATATCACAATGGTTTAAATCCGGAGACATACCAAGCCAAGATACGAACTACTTCTTTCAACCCGTTGGTTGAGGTAACCATAAATAAAATTCTTTGCGACGCATATAATAATAATAATAATAATAATAATAATAAATGGTCTTTATTAAGGCGAAGTTTAGTTATACAACTATTCTTACACTTACCTGGCTGCAAACTTTGCACTTTCTGCACGTGCTATAGGGATGCAACCCTTGTTCTTTTAGAGTTTTACAAACGACAAACTATGACACTCCAATTTGTCGAGCCTGTCTTCACGTATATTATTCTCGGCTGTTCCTCTACAGCATCTAGAATTTTAAGTTCCGCATTTAAAATACGCTGCGAACAAGTTTGTCCTCTATCCTAGGTTGCAGGTTTGAAATTGCTATGATTACTGCATTACCGATGTAAAATACTGTAATAGTTGTTGACGGAAGTATGGCAATTATTATAAAAACGCGTTGCAAAGAGCTGTTGCGCTCTAAAATTATTACCCCCCGTTTTGCCTTACCTTAAAGCATTGGTATGTTTGTTAATAACATGGCTATTACTTATTAAAATCCAAGAAAATGTAAACAGAGTTATACATTAAATAAAATAACACTGCACACCGTACTACACCGGGCGCCGTGCCGCGGCCGGCTTGATGATTGGCTACGAGGGGAGGGGTAGTAGTATCAGTTGATGAAAATTTTAAATAAATAATAAAAAAAAAAAACAAAATTAATTGGGAAAAAATTATCAATCATATCCCTATATATGATAGATTAGAGAATTAACTTATTAAACTATATATTTATTTTGATTAAAGCTTTGCAACTCATTACTAAGTCTAGAAAATCCGAGCTGGCGTCGTTATAGGCGCCGTATCGCTCTCACTATTGTTTGTAGTTCGATCCGTTGTCGACAAACCAAGCATGCAATGGCATTGTGTCGTATTTTTCTTACTATAGACTGAACAGGCTGATAATATGTTAAAATATATAAGCAATCCTAAAATATCCCTGTTGATAATTCTTACACCACTCAATATTGACAAATTTGGACATTCATTGCACCGACCGTTACATATTTTTTGTTTAAAGAACTGTTTTTTTTTTTCAATTTTGATCAAATTTATTTCAAACTGAATGGGATCATCAATTTGTTCGTTTGAAGTTCCGCAAGTGATAGGATTTTCTACGTATTGTAAAATGATACTTGGCCTTTGAACGTAAGAAAAAGAATTAAGGTAATTTATAATCATCACCAGGCTAAAAGATGCTTTTTAGGCCTGCAGAAATAGAAAAAACGGTGTAATTAATTCGTTTCAGATAGCCGTAGGTAAAAACAGGTGTATTTAGTTATAAGGAATATACCTCTGCGATACCTCCCAAATCAAATAAACAGAACATTGTTTAAAAGTCACTTTTATGTGAAAAAATCATGAAATTTGGAGTTTTTTAAAAATTACAGTAAGACTGCAGTGGATTAAATTTTTTTGAATGTTTCTGTTTACTAGGTATTCCAAACCGGTTAATTTAAGCCCCGGTTGATTTCATTTCATTGATTATTTATTTAAATAATTGCCGAAAACCATCGAAATTTTCGAAAATTTCAAGCATTTTTTACTCTGAAAGGAAAAATGCTAGACTCTTGAAACTTTGGTGGAATATGAGTCTCATTACCCTCAACTTACAAAAAAAATTTCGTTTCAAAAAGTTTATTAGTTTTTGAGAAATTCTATTTGTTTATTAAAAAAGTCCCAAATGTTTAATGAAAAATTGACCTATTAACGTTATCAAAAATAATTCAACAGCTCATTTTTTTCTTCAAGACGTCAATTTTACGAATCTGTTATGGGCGTATCGATTTTCAATAATTTTGACCGTCAAAATGGCGTTATCAACATTGGTACTTTTCGGAGCAGCGTTTTTTGCAAATAACTTTACAACAAATGAACGTATCTGCACAAATCATTCATATTTGAGTTGCTGGTATTTTTCTACAAATTTATAAAAAAAAATTGTTGCTCTGGGACATGTAGGAGCCGAGATAATTTTTTAAATTGTTTAATGCGCCAAACGTTTATTTATTAATATTTATGGCCAAAATTGAAACTGGTTGTTAATAAGATCTTGAATTCTGTGAATTCATCAAGTCCTATTGAAAACGGGCCCTTTTTGAGGTCAAAAATATAATTTTTAATAATTAGTGATTTTAGAGCGTCTTCAATTTGTTTGGCTCAAGGGACAGGTGAATTTTTGATCAAACGAGTTTCAAATTGGGGTAGCGAGAAAAATTCGTCATATCTCCGTTATTTTCCGGCCAATTTCGATTTCTTTATAAATTTATATTTAATACATTAGCACATTATAAGTTGCATGAGCCCAAAAAAGAAAAAATAAAAAAAAAATTGTTTATAACAATTATTTGTTTATTATTTAGATATTGCAAATGTGCCCATTGTTATTATTTTCGTGAGCTACCCCAAATTAAAAAAAAAAACGTCGAAATTGGCCGGAAATTAACGGAGATATGACGAATTTTTCTCGCTACCCCAATTTGAAACTTGTTTGATCAAAAATTCACCTGTCCCTTGAGCCAAACAAATTGAAGACGCTCTAAAATCACTAATTATTAAAAATTATATTTTGACCTCAAAAAGGGCCCGTTTTCAATAGGACTTGTTGAATTCACAAAATTCAAGATCTTATTAACAACCAGTTTCAATTTTGGCCATAAATATTAATAAATAAACGTTTGGCGCATTAAACAATTTATTGAAAATCGATACGCCCATAACAGATTCGTAAAATTGACGTCTTGACGAAAAAAATGAGCTGTTGAATTATTTTTGATAACGTTAATAGGTCAATTTTTCATTAAACATTTGGGACTTTTTTAATAAACAAATAGAATTTCTCAAAAACTAATAAACTTTTTGAAACGAAATATTTTTTGTAAGTTGAGGGTAATGAGACACATATTCCACCAAAGTTTCAAGAGTCTAGCATTTTTCCTTTCAGAGTAAAAAATGCTTGAAATTTTCGAAAATTTCGATGATTTTCGGCAATTATTTAAATAAATAATCAATGAAGTGAAATCAACCGGGGCTTAAATTAACCGGTTTGGAATACCTAGTAAACAGAAACATTCAAAAAAATTAATCTACTGCAGTCTTACCGTAATTTTTAAAAAACTCCAAATTTCATGATTTTTTCACATAAAAGTGACTTTTAAACAATGTTCTGTTTATTTGATTTGGGAGGTATCGCAGAGGTATATTCCTTATAACTAAATACACCTGTTTTTACCTACGGCTATCTGAAACGAATTAGTTACAGATTCCCGTTCACATCGACTAATTCTACAGGCCTATTTACCAACATTTTCATTCATCAGCTGACCCAATCCTTTAGGCAGATTTGGTTCAAACATTTTCAACAATTGGAACCTTTACAAATGAAAACTGTTCTGGCAAACTGACTGTTTCTAAGGATAAGTAAGTTGTTATTATTGATAAAATGATAATTCGCAATAGCAGTCAACTTCACATGTAATTTATACAAATTACCTGATTTAAAATATGATAATTTATGTTAACATCATGTTCCTTAGAATTCTTGGACATATAAATGAAAATTATTTTTACTTGTGATTTAACAATTTTCAGATCTATTTTAACAAAAAAAATTATCTCAAAAATGTTTACAGTGGATAACAGTGTGTACTTACAATCTTATATTAAGCAAAACTAATGTTATTTAAATTGTATGCTTATACATAATGTAGAGAGATACCTTTAAAGCAACTGCGGGCTAAACCAGACGGTGCCTGATGATTTGGTATGTTTATGTTATCCTTGATATGGTATAAATGTGTGTGGTGTGAATATCAAGCTTTGTGACTTATTTGTTGTATTGATGGAAAGATTTTTTGTTTTTAATTTTACATGTTAATTCTCTATGTCTTTGTGGTTATTTATTGCATTATTATGGTTTTTAATGTGTATCATTTCATGTATTATTTATCGGTGGTAGTTTTGTTTAAACTTTATATATTATCATTAAAATTAAATAGTTATGTTCTAAAGCGTGTTTTGTTTGTGGTTTGGTGTCGAATTTTTGCTAAGTGTTTTCATATTTATATTTATGTATGTATATTCTTTTGGAAAGGTACCGTTTTGATTAGCCGTGGCAGTCTATTTTGTATACGGTATTTCGCATTTTAGGTTTAAGTTTTGTGAATTTTTTTATAGTATGATTTATGAGCTATTATGTTGTATAACAAATTATAACATTAGAGTCGAGCCGTAACCCAGTAACACAATAATTTCAATTAATCAACACTGATCGTATCTGTTGGGGAAAACATTTTCTATCCGTATTTCTAATCTATTTTGTGTCAGTTTTCTAACCAACTTTGGGTCAATTCAGTCTGAAGCTTTTCGGACTAGCTGTTGTATTTTTTATTCTAAACAGCACTCAAATTTCAAGACCCTGTTAGATTTGGTTGTCCATTTCTTATAATTGCAATTCTATCGTGATTGTAATTATACATCAACTATACTACTGTACAAAACCAAACAATATTTATTCTAAATATAACTTGTTGCTAATGGTTACTGAATTATTTTCCTACCCCGAATATTTACACCTTAGGAAGGGCAGTCTCTAGAGAAATAATGTCGTGTCTATATTAATATTGAAAATACTTTACGCTTACAAAACAATTCTTATCTTCGATCACTATATCCACCATAATTTTTATAATTGTAACTTTTGTCACGCACTAACTGTGAAATAAAATGAAGCAGTCAATAATAGTATGAAGTTATCTGTTCTAAAATTTTGCTAAATTTATTAAGAGTGATTTCAATTTACATCCATTTTAATCATTTTTTATGTCATAAATAATGCACTATGAAGTATTCTAATCAATATTCTCATAATATCACGAATTTCATTCATAGAAATCCATTTTATATATTATTGAAAATCGATACGATCAGTCACGAACTCATGTGTGCTAAATTAAAATACTACGGTTTTGATCACATTTCACTGTTATTTTTTAAAAATTATTTACAATCGCGATCTCAACTAGTTCGAATTGGTAACTCTGTTTCAACTGTTGGAAATGTTTCATCAGGCGTGCCCCAAGGCTCAATCTTGGGTCCTCTGCTTTTTATTGTATATACTGCTGATTTATATGACAAAGTACAATATATGTCTATGCAGACCTATGCAGATGACACACAACTCTTATGTAAATTCAATGGAGACAACTACCACCAGGCAACTATTAATATAAATCAAGATCTCTGTCGTATTGGGAAGTATGCTTCTGAAAACAACTTAAAACTAAATGCGTCTAAGTCGTCTGCTATGATATTCACGTCTGCAACCAAATATGAGGAATTGAAATCAGGTATAATTTTACGAATGCATAATGACGTCATAAATTGGTGCGATTCCGCTAAAAATCTAGGGCTATTGACAGATATCAATCTCCGTTTTACCAAACACACAAGTAATTTATTACAAAAAACCTTTTTGCGACTTAGACTTCTTTATGCAAATAAAAGAAATTTGAATTTTAATCTAAAGAAAAAACTTTGTGAAAGTCTTGTACTGTCGATTTTTTATTATTGTTATATTGTTTATTATCCTTGTCTTGATATGGTTAGTAAGAAACGCATTCAAAAGGTACAAAATACTTGTTGTCGATATATCTTTGATTTGAGAAAATTTGATCACGTATCTAATAAAATCTCTCAGATAGGATGGTTAAATATGGAAAATCTATTTAAATATTTTATTTTAGTTTTTGTTCATAATATATGCATAATCTCAACCCCCCTCTACCTAAAAGAGAAATTGATTCCCAGAGGCACTGTTCATGATGTTAATATTCGTGGCAGAAACACACTAACAATGCCTCTGCATAGTACTTCTTTGTTTCAGAGGTCGTTCTCGTACAATGCGGTCAACCTCTATAACAAATTGGACCAAAGCTTAAAAAACTATACTATCAATAAATTTAAAAAAACCCTAAAAAAACTTATTTTAGAACACCAGTTAGTTGGCAATTCATTTTTTAATTAAATTTTAATTCATGTTTTAATTAATTTTTAATTGATTAAATGTTAGTAAACTTTAACTACATGCCCTTCAGTATTTTTTCAGTATTTTGAAATAATGCTGTTCACTTGTTTAGAAAATGGTTATATAATTTCTTTACTTCTAGTTATCTGTTTAATATTTGTTTTTGTCTGTTTTATTTTTTTTTTTGTTTAAATCTTTTTTTTTATGTGTTGGGTTAAGTGTAAGAATAGCCATAGCGCTAAACTTCGCCCAGGATTGATTAATTGATAATTTGTTTTATTTGTTATCAATTCAATAAAGACGTTTTATTATTATTATTATTATTATTATTATTATATTCTGGAACCAACCGTTCTATACATTTTTTTAAAATTTCTTTATTTGTAATAAATATAAGCTTTACAATATTAAAATTTTACGAACTTATTGACTGCTTCATACAGAGTAAATAGAAACTCACAACAAAGATTAAAGAATTATTTTAATGAGTTACCCTATGTTTCTTAACATGTGATTTGTTCATCAACCATATGATTCATGAGATTAATTATTAACGATTTATTAATAATAATTTTGTTCGAAATAAGACCTATATTTAATTCATAATAAAAAGGCCAAATGGCACTGAAGTCGAAATCAGATCCGTTCGACCGCCCGCAATTGACGATCAAACTAAACCCGTAAATCTTTCCGTACCGCCGCTCCAAGTTTGGATAGTAAATTACTTTGAATATAATATAGGTAAGAATTCAACGCAACCTGCTACATTCTGCAGGTACTGCCTTCAGTTAAGTATATTGAGAGATTTTATTGTCCGTCAGTATCGCCGTATTTTGCTACCAAAGTAAACTAGAGCTCATTAGTAATACCTCCGTTGGTCTTTTATTTTGTTAATATATGCAAAGACTGCTGAGATCTGTTCACTTGGGCCATCTTAAAAGTCCCCTTGCATAATAGGTTACCGGAAAACCTACGTGAAATAAATAGTCATTATATGCATCAACTGTGTGTATCTGTTCACTTGGGCCATACGTACAGGAGATCCGCATAGAACGGACTCGGAAAACTTACATTATTCTACATAATTATTTAACAAATAGCTCTACGTTTGCGGCAGTAGTTTACCGCATGTTTCAATATTTTGTCTAGCCTCAAATATCTATAGCTAACGAACTGCCCGCCGTTTATAATATTTCATAGTGGAAAGGTACGTTTGCTTGTCGTACACAGTAAAATATTAATTCAACGTCTCCGAAAATTCCGCCGCAAAATCGCGTAAAGACTTTTGATTGCCAGCTTGACTTAATTTTTCTTGTAATTATTTTGAAATAGTTTTATATATACGCGACTATACAGTCGTGGAGGGTTTAGAATAAATTATTCTGTTTCCAATTACTACTGAATAAATACGTTATTTTAAAGAGTTATTATTTCTGTCATTTTATTTCTGATTAACCCGTTTGAGCAGTATGATCGAATTCCATTAGATAGATCTCCAGCTCCGACCCCTGGCAATTCCGTATCACCAGCTGTCTCGCTACTCAGGGTTGTTCTCCCAATTAGGAGAGCCAAAAAGACAGTGTAGTTCTTCGCACTTAAAAATTGAAGGACTGGCGCCCGAGAATTCCGTAGAAATAAAAAAGATTACGTAAGTATAGTGACTAAAATCACCGTAACAAATAGGCGACATCACAGTATTGTGATCAAAATCATGAATATTTTGCTTTGGCTACTCTTGGATGAGCTTCTAATTTGTCTTATTACAAATGTTTCAAATAACGCACGAGGTAGGTAAACGTTTCAACGTTTTTAGTTGGGAAAATATAGTATTTCGGGACAGGGTTCTGAGGTAGAGAGAAAGAAAGGAAATATAGATTTTTTTCTTTAAATTTGAAAAAAATATTCTAAAGTAATAATTCTAAATAGGCACAGCCTCTGCTGGGCTGTCTTTCTGGGAAAATAATTTTATTTTTAATTTTGGAATAGAGAGAAAGAAAATATTAAGGACTAAATGAGTTGCAGGGGCTGCGGATTGTTTCGGTATAATACGAATTAAGTACAGTGCGACAAGAATAGCTAGGCGGGTCAACTTGAGCATTCTATCCTATACATATAGATAAGGCCTATTCCTTTGTCTTTTTTACAATTCTCTTTCTTTGCTTGATACGCATAGTTTATAAATGACCTTATTTAGGTTTTATCCAAGCATAATATTTAATAATAAATATATCCAATTTGAAACACTTATAGGTATTGATGTTTTATCTCTAAATATACAAGAATTATAAAATGCATTGGACTTTTTTAATTACATGATAAAAATTGGATTAAAAATTACAGAACTCAAAACGTCTAAAAATAAATTGAAATAATTTTTTTTAACTCGCCACAAATTCATTCATTATGGTTACCAATCAAAAAACGATGTGCCCCAAGAAGATGTATCTGCTCTCTAGCTTTTACTTAAGGTCATCATCTAGAAAGAGTGATATATTTTTGTTACTAAATAATTTTTGATGTCGATGTTAGGGGCGAATGAAACTAGTTTATTTTTATTTATTTTTGACAGCCATGTCAATGTCACATTAACGAACGTCAATGTTAGACTAAAATTAGATTTATATAGATTATATTGATTTTTACTAAAAATAAGTTTTATTATTTTTTAACGTCAATGTCAGAATCGAATTAAAATTAGGGAATTTTGAAATCAAACTAAAACTAGGTTATATTAATGCTTTTTATGAAGATGAATATTTTATTTAAATGTTTTACTTTTTACTTTGGATGCTATGAATTCTGTAATATAATGCAATGCTTTATGACATATAGTCATGGAGAATATTTTGTTTTTACATTATTCGACAATAATAGCGTTCTAGTTCTAAAGTGTTTTCTATGATTTTCTTTGAATTCAACATAATTTATGTTTGCATGTTCAGAAGTCAATAAATATATCAGGTTGAATATTTTTGTTATTATTGAGCCAGTATAAAACTTAAATAAAGTTGATTATAAACAACAAGACTCAAACAAAGAAAGTAAAGTAGTAAAAAAGACATGAAAGTATAGGCATTAATTATAGGAATGAAAGAAGTTTCTTTGTTATGGTTACAGGACAATTTTAATGTCAAAGCAAGTTTAAGTGAATCGTTTTTTATTAAAGTTATGGATAGATTTTTTGCTATATTAACGTGGTGTCTGTCCCCCTTATGAGCTTAAGTAATAACTAAAGAGCATGTACTATTGAGAGCAAAAATTTTTCAACGATATTTAATCAAGTGGTATTGGCTTTTGTAAATACAATTATTTGCGTGATATTGTCAACTCACTATATCGCTAAGGTTTAGTATAAGAGGACAATTATTTAATACAAAAGTTTATATGGAAGGACCTATTTAATGAAGGTTATGTTGGTTAAAACTGGATCACTGTTCAATTTGTTCTGATGCATTGGATGAAGAAATTATATGTCTGGTTACAAAGGTCAACTTGATATTAAAATAATAATAGTAGGAATACCTACTTTAATAAGGTTTCATTTTTAACCACAAATAATGGCTCAGTCTTATTAATAATATAACAACTTAATGTGAATCGATATTTACAAACATGACCAGGAAATAATTTTACTGTAGAACAAAATCAAAAACTATTGTATTTTTTTTTGTGGGACGTAAAAGAAATTAACAGAGTGGTTTGAAATATTTTTTTGGTGTGATATTGTAATGAAAACTCTCTTTGAGCGTTGGTGAAAAATATACAGTCACGCATCATCAAATTGTTCCAGGTGTCATCTTCACAAAAAATTACAGCAAAACTTATTTATGTCCATCAGTTCCTACTAAAAATAAGTTGTTATTATACATAATGAATAATAGGAGCCTAAGTATGGTACTTTGTGCACTACGTTCTACTGTTCTATATTCACTCTACATTCCCAATACTCACGCATTGTTTCCTGCCAGAGAATCTAACTTGAAACTGGTAAATTTATTATTCCTATGTTCTCAAGACTTTCAATCAACTAATGACTCACTCTGTCGAATGCTTTTAGGTGTATGAAAAACCTCAACGAGTGCCCTGTTTCAATCAACAAGAAATATGTGTGTAAAAAGATACGCAATGGTATTCGATGTTGATTTTCCATCCTGAAAACCATACTGATTGGATAATAATGTATTTGTTGACAAAGTTGTTGATCCTTGTTTTTAGAATTCTTTTTTCTATATTTTGCTAAAACTTTAATTAAAGAAATCGCATCAAAACCATTATCTGTGTTTCAGATTCATAATCTTTTTTGTGTCGTCGCTGGTATTGGTAGTATAAGAAATACTGAATTTTTATTATTGGATTTTTCAAATTAGCCATTTTAATTTTAATGTTGGAGTTAATAAAATATCTCACTTCTCGGTTTTTTATTCATTATAATGTATTTGTTTCATTAGTATTATTATGTTTTTGTTTTGTAACTTGTTAACCATATTCCACGAATTATTACCATTATTCTTCTATTTTCAATTTTATTTTGTGATGATTATTTTTAGATTTTTGTATTAATTTATTCAAGTTATTTATGTAAGAATTATTATAGTACTGCTTTAAAACTATGTTCGTTCTTTTCGAGTAACTCGTTTTTATAGTTAAGATAATTTAATACACTGTTAGTAAATAATTTTACTGTAAAAGTAGACATAATTCTGTCTGTTATTGTTGCCTTCTTTATTCCCTTTGTACACATGTTTATTTTTTGTTTCAATGTTCCTGTAAAGGTAGATAAAGTAAGTGTTAACTGCCTCAAAATATATTTAATGTGTCTGTCTCTTATGAACAGTTAAAGCTTTTACCTCATTCTGTTTTCTATACTCCTATTTCAATAAAGAATATCTTTTTATCGTTTTAAAGGTGTTTGCAAAACTGTTGAATTGACTGCGTCTATAGGGAAATCATCTCCGTACCTACTTATTATAAAGTTATTGGCGAATAAGGTAGGAACAGTTAAATGTTTATTCTTATTCTGTGTTATATATAGCTTGTTCAACAATGACTGTAGAAATAACAGTATGGCTCATAATAAATGCAAGACCTAGTGGCCCGTTAACAATGAATTATATTTCCAATAATACCGGAAAAATCAGAGACATTTTTTGGTTCTCTATAGAAATTTGCAATTATAAATTGTTGTAAGTTTAATAAATAAAAAGGTACGGGTCGGTCCCAAATTTAATGTAGGTAGTGATCTTATATATTCCGATGTCTTTGTACCATACTTGTTGTTCATGGTTTTAAACGTATATCATGTATCCATAAGGTCAGATGACAATTAGAGGGAATTATATATATATGGTGTTTTCATTTAATAAACAGAATGCCATCTCAAAAAAAGATATGATGTTCGGTGAATATAAAGATCAATCAATTTTTTTATTTAATCCATCGATTGTTTTGATTTCTTAAAAGCATCGTAGAAATTTGATTAAAACTAACATCAGACATATTCTTCGCTTTTTTTAGTCAAATAAAATATTTGTGTAATTAAAGAGGAAAGTAATCCTTTCCTTCTTAAACATCAAAATTATTAACAGAGGTTTGAACATAAGTTTGTGTTAAATTTATGGTGAGTTGTGAGAAAATTTAATTGAATTATATCAGTTTTATAAATAATATAAAGAAATATTTTTAACGTTTAAAGTTATTTTTTAATATTATTTGTACAAATGAGAAATATACTTACTTCAAAACAGGTGGTAGTGTTTATTCACTTGGGAAACAAATACATAATCCAAGAAATTGACGAAAATGCTTTTTCTACGCGCTGTAGCTCTAAAACTATGAACCTTAGAAAAAAAAGTTTCAAACATAAAATGTAGAAAATCGAGCGCCCCACTTTCCTATACCTTTTGCAAGCTGGAGCCACTTCTTACACCCTGTTGAAGAACAGAAGCATAATCTAAACGACGAACAGAAATAACGCCAAAAGAAGGCACTAATCTACCAAAAATAAAATTTTCTAAAAAAATTATGAAAAAAACATTTCCTATATGATGAAAACTTTGACCCATCTTAGATTTGACAAGAATTCTAGCATGCAAGCGTGTTAGTAAATTATTATCATCACTCCCATTACAGCTTGTCGAGCTTAGTTATATCGGTTTCTATTGATCGACTCATCTAAGCGAAATGAAACAATAAGCCCAAAAACCATGATAATCCCTCACGTCTCTACTAATTCCTAATTTCACACCTCCGTATTTTTTGATACTGCCTTTAATTGTGACCCAAATAAGTAATTACGATTTACGGTCGTCCACGCAACTGTTGTAGAAAGTCATGTCCTATTTGAGTTTATAAAGAATTTGTACAAATATATTTCCATTTTAATGATCCGCACATAGAGATATATTACAAATTGTAATGTACGATTCATTTAAATCAGTACCTAAAACGTTGAGCATAAATTTAACGAAGTATTGATTTTCCTCAAACCGAATGGATTTATAATAATAAGTACAAACTTTAAATATTGTTACTACTGCTTGATAGAAATTGATAAAAAAAAAATACCTGCAGTTTAATAGATTTATTATTTTCTACTTTTTATAAAACGCAAATTTGTAAATTTTAATCGATAAATTGCTAAAAATTGGTCATTTTATTTATTAATATCTGATAAACATTAATTTATATAATTAATTATATTTAAAAATATTTACAACCTAAATTTCCTTTCTAATAAAATAATTTATGCACAATGGGAAATATATTTACATGACCCTCTCTCTTGAGAAATCCTATCATGAAGTTCAGGGATATCTCACTCAACAAAGCCTCTTTGTATTCATGAATACCTTGGCTTCTAGCTTGTAACTCTCTATAATTCATATAATTGTCTTATCAACAATGCAGCGTAAACCTATATATTGACAAATGAGACATGAGGGAGGACAAATATTATGCACAGAGCCTACAGAGGGTTAAGGTATAACATAACTTGAACTGATCCAACCATAACACATTTGTTCTTGTTTTATACGTTAATAAGACACAGGTTGAGAGTCAATCTTTATTTAATTTCATTAGGTACCAACTTAACATATGTATTGTAACCTTCCCTCGTTCAGCCCGGGTTCTAAGGTGGTTACTTTGACGCCTAAGAGGCGGCGGGGTACTAGCAGGACATCTCGGGCGCCAGTTTCTCTTTTAGTGTACAATCACCAGTTTTCTCTATTAACGGGCTCATAGAGGCTAAGATAGCTGCAGTGAAGAAACGGTAATGCCAGAGGTCTATATTGGCCTATAGAGAAAACTAGGAGGTGTTTGAGATAGGGGCCGTCAAAAAAACAGGTTTTTCAAATAAAAAGAATTTTTATCTGTAAAACGAATTTTCAAATGAAAAAAATGTATTCTTCATTTTCTGTTTAGAATAATATATTGTACTAGTTTGAATTGATTTTACAACAAAATAATATTTATTTAACAAGGCAAACATTTTTATTCGTACATACCATTTTTCTGACAGATAATCTTCAATAAAGATCAAAGAAAATAGAACAATAACATCTGTTTTCATGGCTGACTTAGGTCATTATTGAAGATTATTTGTTAGAAAAATGGTAGGTATGTACGAATTAGAATTTGTGCCTTATTAAGTAAATAAATGTTGTTGTAGAATCAGTTGAAACTAATACAATACGTTACTCTGAACAAAAAATGAAGAATACATTTTTTAATGTGAGAATCCGTTTTACAGATAAAAATTATTATTAGTAAAAAAACATTACTTTTGACGGCCCCTATCTCAAACACCTTTGAACCCACTACGATGTAATTCTGTACAAAGAGGTTTATAAAGGTGGTGATTAAGAATATCTTACTACTTTTTTTCTAAAAAAATTGTGGCTACGTCTAAAGACTCACTTTATAGGTATATATTCCCCACCAAAATTTCAAAATAATCGAATATCAGATGAGCGAGATATGAGGATGGCTCCATGAAAAGTGGGTCAC
This sequence comes from Rhagium mordax, assembly GCA_963680705.1. Classification (NCBI taxonomy): domain Eukaryota; kingdom Metazoa; phylum Arthropoda; class Insecta; order Coleoptera; family Cerambycidae; genus Rhagium; species Rhagium mordax. The sequence goes on along the minus strand of OY796659.1, from coordinate 20,726,151 downwards.
GCTGTATATATATTTTTTAGCTACGCTAATTAAATATTGACTACTATTTACAATATAACTAATCGTATTTAAATCTATGTTGCTGGTCTGCCTCTACTTGTACATAGAAAAGTATCATTATCAATTTCCTAATTTGAACTCACAACTATATCCTCATTACCTACTGACATTTTAGTCTCTACTGAATTTCCGTGATTTTCTAAATCGCTATATCTTATTACTCAACAACTCCTATATAAAGGACAAAGTGCTTAACGCGTGACGTCATTTGATCTAGGCTGGACGGATTTTGGGTAGTTATGGTAGGCCAGATGTCAGGGGCGTCAGTCGCGTTATCCTTTAAAGTAAACGAATAAGCCTTGATGTAATGACGCATTATAACGAGCACTGTGTTTAAGGATGTGTTGTATTACTCCTATAAATCTCCTGTATCTTACAAAACTATCTCCATTATTAGTCCAATCAAATGGTGGTTTTCCCGTAACAAAATTGCGGAAGTTTTTTTCTCAACGGTTCTATATGTTTTTTGGGGTGCCGAATCCAAATTTCAGGTTTGCTGCCTTGTAGGAGGTCGGCTTCACAACGAAAAACGCAAAAAACCTCAAAATTTTCGCACTTTTTTCAGTTTTTTGCTTATATCTCAAAAATTATGTAGTTTTCGAAGGCGATAGTTCTATACAAAATTAAAGTAGACAAAATTTCCTACAAAATGCACTAGTCAACTTTGATTTTCTTATAAGCGGTATCGGCGCTAGAGCGCGCTGAACAACAGCAATTTTTTGGCTCTGCTGCGAAAACATCAAAAACGCCCACTCCCACCCCCTACAACTCGAAAAATATACATGTTATCAACAAAACCCTTATACCGCGTGAAAGTACATTTAATTTTCTACAAGAGACGTCTCTAACCTTCAAATTTCTCATAAGGGGGGAGGGAGCAAAGCGAAAATTACGAAAAATGCCTTCTGCACCTTACAGCCAAAAGACCCCTCCCACCTGTCTAGCTCTCATTGGCGCTATACTTTCCATGTATTACGCATAAAAGAAGTTGTTTTGAATAAATTGATGGCAAAGCATGTTTGATCAAAACATTAACAAATTATATTTACAACATATTAGGTACCCTACACTGAATATAAAGCTGTTATGTACACAGTTATTTTAGTCGCCTCTGTTGGGTTGATGGTGGCCCAGGCAATGTTTCTTAGGGACTAGAAGGTCCAGGTGAAGAATCTTGGGCAACAGAAGGTCCAGGCAAAGGGTCAGGGGCTATGGAAGGTCCAGGCTGAATAATGAGTTGTTGCTGTTCTTCAACTGGAAAAATTGTAATACTAGACGGGTCAATTTAGTAAAAAAAGCCCCCTAACCTAGGACAAATTCCAACAAAAGGTCTGTGAACGGTTTTTGTCATTGGCCGCGTTCATCAGACCCAACAGATGGAGGTAGCTTAGGTTACAGCTGCCACTGTGATGACTGAATTTACTTCCCGATGAAGGCTGTAACCTTAAAACAGTCTAAAAATTGGCAACAGTTCATCAACTGTTGGGTCTGGTGAACGCGGCCATTGTTAGGTGTACTGATCGACAGAAAAAAAGTCTACCGAAATCTGATAACCGCCGCTAACCATGAAAATAGGCAAAACTCCTGTAACTTTGTTATTTTTAAGCGTAAAAAAATTATTTTTCCATCAAACTTACGGCTTTTATGGTCAAGGAATTCATTTCAACCAATAAATTTGGTCCACGGGGTCAAAAATGGGGGCGATTTTGAATCTGATGGATGTTTTTTGTATGATGACGTTTTTTGTAATTTGTCGTTTACAACCATAGAGATAGAATATAATAGGGAGACGGCATCACGTGGCAAAAGTGGTTTCATGTCCGCCATATTGCTACTACTTTTTTGTCAAAAATGTCAAACTGTAGTGTCATTTGTTGTCAGTTCATGTTGAGCAATATTTAGCATTTCATTTGTGTTTTGAGAACTGTCTAAGTATTTTTTGTTAGTTTGTCTTGTGCTGTGCGTAGCTGCTGTAGCAGAGACGGCGTGGATAAAAAGATGTCGGGAATAACATTTCATAAGTTAGTATAAACAATAAACAGAACCGTACCTACAAAATTATGGTATATAAATGCTATTATTGGTAGTGTACTTTATCCATGCTACGGAGTAGGACAAAGGGCGGCGGTAGACAAATACAAGCATCTTAGAAGAGAAGAGAAATGCGACAAGAAAGGTTTTTAAACCAAGAACTAATATCTGTAGAGTCAGAGTCAAAGGAGGAAACTTAATAAGCAATAAAAAATATATTCTATTTGGATGGACAGAACATTTTCAAGAGCTGCTGGCCGGAGGATCAACCCAAATGAAACACTGAAACCATTATCTGAAGCCCACCTCGGAGAATATCAGTCAGGATTCAGACCAGGTCGCTCAACTACCAACCAAATGTTCACTTTGCATCAAATCCGAGAAAAATCCAGGGAATTTGACATTGGTATAACACTGGTATGCACCACTTGTCATCTACTTTAAAGCAGCGTATGATAACATTCTTAGGTCGATGTTGCACGATGTTATGAACGAACTCGGAGTATCAATGAAGCTTGTCTGATTAAAATGACCATGGTTGATACCACGTCCGCAGTTAAACTTCAGAACGACATAATATAGGAACCGTTCGAAATACACAAAGGACTGCAACAGGAAGATGCGCTAACGTGTCAGTTATTCAATATAGCCCTGGAGAAAATCTTCTGATTGGTACGTACCACTTCGAAGGAATGTGGGCGTTACACATTCACTGATCGTTTTCTCTATTTACGCTTTACGCACGATCATCCCGTCTTTGTTTCCAATTTGGCTATAATTTTTCTTGGGGTACTGTATATTTATGTATTCTGAAACAATATATGACATGGGTATATAAATTAAAGATAAATTTACTTATTTGCCTATTGTTTTACTTTCCATATTTACCATCATCCACACACCCAATTAAGAAGCTGTAGGAATTGGTACTATTGAACTAATAGTGCAGTTTTCTTTCAAAGGGACCTATAAAACTAGTTCTACTAGATTAAATATCTTGTCCAAAAAGAACCAAAAACTGCACCGAATTTAGTTGAAAGTTGAAAGTTGACCAACTAAAATCGAATCGTGAGAACGCGCTTAATCCAACTCTGTTAAAGCCGCCATATTGGTGCTACAATAAGCTCCGCCCAGTAGTACCGTTATTTCCTTACCTATTTATATAGTATAGCATCTCCTTATATTCTATCTCTATGTTTACAACCAAAAATTTGATGTTATTTATTGTTTTCTTTTGTTGCAGGTTTGAAACATGAGTGCTAATTCTGCTGAACTTGAATCACTGCTCCGTCTGTCAAACTGTCTTTGCAGATAGGACAATTATTCTGAGTAAAACTTGAATTAGCACTCATGTTTCAAACCTGCAACAAAAGAAAACAATAAATAACATCAAATATTTGGTTGTAAACGACAAATTACAAAAAACGTCATCATACAAAAAACATCCATCAGATCCAAAATGGCCCCCGTTTTTGACCCCGTGGACCAAATTTATTGATTGAAATGAATTCCTTGACCATAAAAACCGTAACTTTGATAGAAAAATAATTTTTCTACGCTTAAAAATAACAAAGTTACAGGAGTTTTGCCGATTTTCATGATTAGCGGCGGCCATCTTGAAAATAACCCACTTCCGGTTATCAGATTTTGGTAGACTTTTTTTCTGTGTATCAGTACACCTAGTAATGACAAAAACCGTTCACAAACCTTTTGTTGGAATTTATCCTACGTCTGATGGTATATTGACCCGTCTATACAATGATTAATGTTATGATAGAGAAAAACTGATTAGTAAAGATGCATTTAACAGTGCAAAATATTAGATGAATTAATAGGTAAATTCTGTCGCCTCAGCTGCTTCAGACAGTGGTACTGCAAGGATCTCGTCCAGGTCGTCATCCTCTTTTGTAAGTATCCAAATTGTCGTCGATGTTGGAGCACGACCCTTCACATTGCTGGCACAGTTTCGTGCACAATAGTCCTGTTCGCCTACACCCACACCGACCTTAGCAATCTGTCTTGTATTTATAAGATATAAGCTGAAAAAGCCTCTCAGGAGCCGGGGATATCAGTGTGGTAATGGGAACCAACCCATTTTTTTGTCAACTTCCACCTCCACTGCTCTGGATCCAAATAGTTTCCGATCCACTGTTGCACCTGATGGTAAACTCTAAAGGCATGTTGTTGAGCTGCAGCTTCAGTGGGAGGCCGTGTTTGCTGATGCCTTGTAGGCTGATGTCACGTATTGCTTATACTTCAGCTTGTTGAGCGTTGTTGTTGAGTGGTTACCACCAAAAAGGGCGATCAAAAATTGCTCACCAGCAGCTGTTATTTCCTTTGGATGGGCTGAAGGAGCAGCGAATTTAAAAATGAATGATTCAAGATCGGGATGTTTGGAGAGGGTCTTGAGAAATTTAATCTTGCCTTGGTTGAATAACGCGGACTATGAGTCGCAACCACTCATTGCGTGGAGAAAGAGCATGTGGTTGGCAACACTCTTCTTCACTGCATTCTCCGGATGGTAGAGGATACAAAAGAGGAAGACTACCTGGACGAGATCCTTGCAGTACCAGTGTCTGAAGCAGCTAAGGTGACAGAAGGTATTAAATTCGTGTAATATTTTGCAGTGTTATGCATCTTTACTAATCAGTTTTTCTCTATCATAACATTAATCATTGCACTACAATTATTTCAGTTGAAGAACAGCAACAACTCACTATTCAGCCTGGACCTTCCATAACCCCTGACCCTTTGCCTGGACCTTCTATTGCCCAAGACCCTTCACCTGGACCTTCTAGTGCCTAAGAAACATTGCCTGGGCCATCAACAACCCAACAGAGGCGACTAAAATAACTGTGTACATAACAGCTTTATATTCAGTGTAATGTACCTAATATGTTGTAAATATAATTTGTTAATGTTTTCATCAAACATGCTTTGCCATAAATTTATTCAAAACAACTTCTTTTACGCGTAATACATGGAAAGTATAGCGCTAATGTGAGCTAGACAGGTGGGAGGGGTAGTTTTGGCTGTAAGGTGCAGAAGGCATTTTTCGTAATTTTCGCTTTGCTCCCTCCCCCCTTATGAGAAATTTGAATGCTAGAGACGTCTCTTGTAGAAAATTAAATGTACTTTCAAGCGGTATAAGGGTTTTGTTGATAACATGTATATTTTTCGAGTTGTAGGGTGGGAGTGCGCGTTTTTGATGTTTTCGCAGCAGAGCTAAAAAATTGCTGTTGGTCAGCGCGCTCTAGCCCCGATACCGCTCATGAGAAAATCAAAGTTGACTAGTGCATTTTGTAGAAAATTTTGTCTACTTTAATTTTGTATAGAATGATCGCCTTCGAAAATCGCATAATTTTCGAGATAAAAGCAAAAAACTGAAAAAAGTGCGAAAATTTTGAGGTTTTTTGCGTTTTTCGTTGTGAAGCCGACCTCCTACAAGGCAGCAAACCTGAAATTTGGATTCAACACCCCAAAAAACATATAGAACCGTTGAGAAAAAAACTTCCGCAATTTTGTTACGAAAACGGTAGTTTTGAACACCAATTGACTGGATTATATCATTTTCTGACCTATATGAATGTGGTGTTCCTTTTTTTGTACTTTACCAATGTCATATGTCATTACAGTAGTTGTGCGATGTGATTACCAAATGTTATATAGCAGTAGCTACGCTCTTATAGAAATGCGCAGATATTTCGCAGATATTTTTAGTGTTATATCTTTCAGGTTTTTAATACTAGGTTTATTTTTCTAAAACATTTTTCATTCAATGTACCCGATAGAATATTATTTAACTGAGCAAGGTCTCGAGACCTTGGTGGTGGAGAACAGTTTAGTTAAATATTCTCAAACGTTAATTTCGAAATGGAGTAGTGCGTTTTTTCTGGATGCATATTTGTTTAAGGGGAAAATGTGAATCATTTATGTTTGATATTAACTGTACCAAAGTATTAAAATGCCTAAAAAGTTATAAAAATATTGATTGAGGTTGTTAAATTTTCCTTGACAGTATTCAGTCACTAGTTTACACTACCCATAAATTCTCTCTGATTAAACTGACTTTTGAATCGCCAATATACTCTGCCACTGAGGTAATTATTGAAAAAATTATGATTTTGCACTTTAAACTCGCAATTCCTGAATCAAATAATTCATTATATTTATTATTCTTGATTAGAATATTAATATGATATTTTCCTGGAAAGACAATCATTTTCCAACAATAAAAATGTATCAATATGAAAATAATGTTTTTTAAGAAATACAGAACCGACCTCAAAAACAGGGTCACCTTATATAAGTCGGTCAATAATAAATCAACTCTACTTACCAATTTACCAGTTTCTCGGAAGAAATGGTGACGAAAGGGATGGGGCATTAATAAAATATTTTGGAAAAAACACTTTCGAGAATCTCTTTAAATTATGAAATACGCTTTTATTTATTTTCCTCCTATATAACCTACTACAGCAATCGCAGCCAGTCGTGGCGAGCTTAGGGGAATCTGTATGTAGAGAGTGGTATACAAAAAGCGTACGCATCGCTATCATGATTGCAGTGGCTGTTCTCTGATAGGTCGCCTCAAGGCTGATAATTAGCCTTGAGGTCGACTATGTTCTCCTACAATCCCCACCGCTCGCCACGACTGGCTGCGATTGCTATATCTAGTTCTAGTTATAAATAGTGAAATAGTGGGTCATATTTGGGTACCGAGGATATTATGGAAAAACCATATATTTTAAAATGTTCAACGCCCGGAACCTTATAGAAATAAAATTCTTCAAATCATAATAATATGAAGTTCTCTTAACAAACTAATCTAAGGAGTTATCTGAAATCTTTGACATTACATATAAAATCATAGATATGTTTCAAACGATTATTTGAAACTTAAATACATCTTTTATAAATGACTTTGTTTAGGCTTTATACAAGCATAATAACAACAAACATATCCAAATTGATATACTTATATTGATGTTTCATCTCTAAACATGCTATTATTAAATTCATTGGACTTTCTTTAATACATGATGAATATTGGATTTAAAATCATAAAATTCAAAACGTCTAAAAACAAATAATTAAAAATTTTTTTTTTTTGAACTTACCACAAAATGTATTCATTATGGTCACCAATTAAATAAAAAACGAAGTCCACAAGAAGATGTACATATTCTTTCGCTCTTACAAGCTCTTCAGGTAGACGAAATAATATGTACATCTTCTTGTGGACTTCGTTTTTTAATTGGTGACCATAATAAATAAATTTTGTGGTGAGTTAAAAAAAAATATATTTTAATTATTTGTTTTTAGACGTTTTGAATTTTATGATTTTAAATCCAATATTCATCATGTATTAAAGAAAGTCCAATGAATTTAATTTAATAGCATGTTTAGAGATGAAACATCAATATAAGTAGGTATATCAATTTGGATATGTTTGTTGTTATTATGCTTGTATAAAGCCTAAACAAAGTCATTTATAAACAATGCATATCAAGCAAAGAAAGAGAATTGTAAAATTAAATACATCTTTGTATTTAAACATATCTCTGTTCCAGGTCAAGGTGATAAAAAGTTTGGAGATAAATGCAGCCAGAGTAGCGAATGTGGGTTTGAAGGATCAGTATGCGATGATATTACAAAGAAATGTCTTTGTAAACCGGAGCTGCCAGTAACTAACCATTTAGATAAGTGTGGAATAGGTAAATATCACTCTTTGCACACACTAATTTATTATTCATGAATTTAAGACATTAAAGGTTTGTGAAAAGCCAATTAACACAGTACCACTTCAGTACCTATATTATAAAGTACCATTAGACAATATCTAGAACAATTCCACTAAAAATTGAATAATTGCCAAAAGACTTTTTTGGATTTGTCACAGTAATGGGTATTCATTTAATGTGGAAGAGCATAAAACAATCTTATACGTCAATATCATCATTATTTGTGGAAAAACGAATACATGACAGCAACGGAAAAAAGGACACATTTTAGAATACAAATATTACCAACCCTCTTACCACCACTAACAATTCCTTGAATTTTTCAAAACATCTTATTATGTGTGGTTTAATTCATCTTGGAAAGTTTCCGATGTTAAGGGAAAAATGCAAAAATAAATTATCCGTGAATAAACTAAATTTAAGGAAACAATTTACATTATATTAGTTAAATGTTCAAAATGATTCCTTCCATACAATAATATGATATTCGGTATGATATTAGCATTTCCAAAAATCTCTACTAATTTCAATTTCAATTCTTCTGATATCCTCACATATTTGACGATGCACGTTAGTAAATAACATTTAAATTCCTCGCCATTCTTGGTTTATAGTTCCTATAGATAATGTTCCTACATGACTTAATTTCTGAGTTTAGTTAGCTCCACGATCTCCATATTATTGGCTGGGTTTTAATCTAATGCCTGTGGTAATTTGCTTCTCTGAGAAACGGATGTTTTCCAATAAATTATATGGCACTTTTTTTGCATGTAATGATTTATTAATTGATATATATAGTATTGGCAAATATTTAATCAGATGCCGAGTTTTACAAATTAGTAAAAGAAAAACATAATCATGTATGAGACCAGAATAGACATATAATGTTGTTTTGCTATACATACTGATTGGCACGGGTCAACAGCATGGTTGATTAGAAACTGAGAACAGTGTTTTTATATCTCGTTTCATTTTACATGTGGTTTCGCGATGATATTTACTAATTAGCTTCAAACTCGCCTTGAAATTGCCAATATCGTATACCAAGAGTCTGGTAACTATTTCAGTGCTATATCTAACTAGAGACGCTATATTCACGTAATATTATTATAAATTCAAGGGCGGATTTACGGGGGGGGGGGTTAATGGGGGTAATTACCCCCCCCCCATGAACCATGAGGCATGAATTATAAAGAAGAGATACAAACAAAATTAATGTATTCATTGGCGAAATAAATAATTTGAAACGAAAATTTAGAAATTTTATGAGTTTACCCCCCCCCCCTACAGTAAGCTAAATCCGCCCTTGTATAAATTATACGTAAATCGTGAATTGATTACAAGTAGTACCTACATGCAGATTTTACAAAAATCTTAGTATTTGTTCACATTCTTTATTACTAAATATTACCATTATTATTGTTATATTAATTTTTTGTGACGTCAACCCTATTCCGGATCAATAATATTTTCGACTGGCAACCTTCCTTCCTTCCTTACAGTTTTTATGGTGTTACACACCAATATTTTTAAGACAATTACGATTCAAAATTTGCTAACGCTAGCACTTGCTTACATTGTTTACAATCTGGCCCCGGTTAAAGACTCGGTTAAAGATGACTCGTGTTATTTACTTTTTCATTTCCATTTTACTTTGTTTAACAACATGCGTCGGGCTACAAAATAGTATTTAATTGTCAAATCGTATTTAAATTTTTTAAACAATGTAAGCGAAACACATGCATTTTAATTTGAACGATGAGTGCTAATGGAGATAGGAGATAGGTTCTTATCACAAGCTAATAATTGTAATTTATTCAATAATAAGTACTCTGATAGACCTCTTGCAGAGTCAACTGTAAACAAAAAGAGATTAATTTCAATGATTACCTCTCTCTTCGGCATCATATTTTTAGGATAAAAATAGTCCCTATCTTTTTTATTTACACATTATTTTTTCAAACATAATACGGTTGTTCCCTACGGTCTAAATTTTAACATGATCGAACTTTTTCTTCTTATATTATCGTGTTTACAAGAAACGTGACGAATAGACAGGCATTTTGAAAGTTATTCAAAACTTCTCCCTAACATAATAATGATGCAATGTGTTATATAAAAGTACAATATAGTCTCCTGCATATAGTATGTAATAAGTAATACTCACTCACAAAACCAAGTTAATAGAAGTTTCAGCTTCAAATATATGCTATTGGTACCAATTTGATTTCCACACTGACAAATAATCTCTCAATGACCTAGCACTGACACGTATATAATACGATTATCCGGAAATTAAGCTTATATTGGAGCTGTTGTATCTGTTCAAAACATATAGATTAACTGATTTCTTTACGACTTTTATTTGCGGGGTGAATATTGACCAGAATCATAAACATCCCATTCCGTAAAGTGAAGAAATCTCATTAAAAGTTAGAAATTAGTTAGTTTAAACTTTCCTGAAGTCAATTTAAATGAAAAAAATGTGGTTATATTTATTTTTTATTTATCTTTCAAAGTGCTGGAATTAACTTTACCTATTTAGGCAGGGGTATATGGTATAATATTGATTCTTATTCATATTTAAGGACATAATATTCAAGGACAAAACAATTTCTAATACATATTTTCTAATTTTCGAAAAATGTAAAATTTGTATTATGTAGGTGACATGTGTACATTTCTATGACTAAACAATATATGGGTATTGGGTATACGTTCTTTGTTTCTAAATATAGTCCTCTCCTGCATTGGATCTCTACAAGGATAAAGCACAAATGTTTTAAATTTGCAATGAAGTTAAATGAATGTGGGCGTTATCTGCACACATTTCTGGTAACAAAGTCAAACTGTTTAACTTTCCGCCTATTTCTGAATAGCTAACATATACTGATAAGTGATAACGTCTTACGTACTTATTGTGTTATCATTCTGTTACATCTACCATTACCATCCGTCGCATTGTGCAAAAATATATTTAACAAAATATAAAGCAGTTACAAAATTTATAAATTTTCATGCATTAATACTATTATTTTGTTCGTAGTTATTATAAAAAATACTTGTTTCCTGAGAAGAAGTATCAAAAACACGTACAATAATTACATGATTTAATTGTAACACTAAACTTTTTTGATACGATACTTAATATCAGTCTTGTTACAGTATCAGTTGTGTACCATTTTCTTATAAGTAGAAGAAAGTATAAAAATATTGACTTTCGTTTATATATATTTTTATAAAATATTCCCATTACATTTATCTATTTTATTGATGAATAACTTTTTTCTGTTATTTATTGCAACACTATACTTTTATCATATATCAAAGACAAAATGGAAAATCTTGTTCCTTTTACGTCAGGAAAGTGGTTCTGTCTGGTACAAAGCTATTGAATAATAAATAAATTGACTTGCGATGAATCACTTTTAGAACATACTTCCTATTATTATATTTACATCATTATCTTTAACCTGGAATTTAGAACACCACGGGTGAGACAGTTAATCGATACTAATTTATAAACTTCTGAAACAATCATATTATTGAAGTTAATTAATGATCTCCCTCAAGGACGTTCCTTAGGTGGTTGGTGCCTTGGTTCAAACTAAAATTTCTCACCCCAAATAATTACGAGGCAAGAATACTGCAAAGAAAATTTATTTAAGAAAAATAGTACATTATAATTTTTTTTAGCATCAACACTATAAAACAATATAAAATAAAATTTTGAAATAAAAAAATCAATACCATGATATGATGGTTAGAGCACCAAGAGTGCAAAATATTCAACGCTAAAGAGAACTCAAAAAACGAAAACATGTCTGAATTATGGAAATTGATAAAACCCGAACTTAATCATGTACTGCCGTATATTGATTTTTATCTATTCTAATTTAACCTGAACCATTACCCAACATACACCTTACGAAATTACTAGCATTTAATTATCAACATATAAATGAGTTACGGGTACCACAGTCATTTTAGCATATAAGCACCTATAACTCAAAATGTCTTGCATAGTTTTGCACCCAAAACTTTATTATTGTGTGACATTCCTTATGTCTCTGAAGTCGCTAAAAAATGGCATAGCACCCGGAATTGACGATTAACTGATTAAGTATGACGGAAAGGAACTAACAGCGCTAATGCATAACTTTATATTGAAAATATGAAACAGTGAACCTCCCCTATGAATAGCAAATGAGCATTATTTCCCCATTCACAAGAAGGAAGACAAACTGGTGTGTGAGAATTATAGAGGCATTTCGCTTCTGAACACATCCTATAAAATCTTCACAACCATCATCAAAAACAAATTAGAGCCTTTAACTGGAAAAATTTGAAACTGTTACTAAGACCAGGTAGATCCATAATTGATCAAATCTTCACCGTAAGACAAATTAATGAAAAATTCGGGAAAATTCCGGACTTTTCTTAATAGACATACCTCGAAAAATGCACCACAGGGTGTTGAGGTTTCATTAAAAAAACTTTATAATTTAATATCTAAGGAAAGACAAAAGCCATCTTTTTCAAATTTGATTTAAAGATGATTGAAGGCTACTTGATAAATTCAGTTTGCCTGCACAAAAGAGTTTAACTGCAAATAAATCAGAAACGGTTTGTTCTATCAAAATCTTATACAAGAACACATTTTTCGTGATCGTTTATATGAGGAGTCCCAAGATACTTCCCTGAGGGACACCTTGGGTAATCAACTCCATATTAGAAAACTCACTACTTATTGTAACTTATTGATATCTTTCGGTAAGGTAAGAAGCCATTAAAAAACTGGCACTACTTCCAAATCTAATGAGGTGTATAATTGAAAGAAGTATATCATGGTTCAGTAAGTCGAATGCCTTGGAGTAATCTAAAAGGATAAGTGCACATAGGTTAAGATTATCTAAGGCACAGATAATATTTAAACAATGTTGTTCTTTACTTTTGATAGTCCTTTGAAAAGAGTGGAGTAAGGTCCGGAGATCTTGCCGGCTACTCAATCCATTTAGTTGAGAATTTTTTTACAATTGCTGACAGTCACGGCATAGTGCGATAAAACTTCATCTTTTTGATACCATAGCTGTTGTGGTAAAATAAGTTTAAATTCTTTAATATTAAATAATTCGTAAAATTAAACAATATGGGATGGAAAAAATCTGTCACAAAAGAGCAATTAAAAAAATTGCCGTTTAAATAGGTTTTTACCCGTTGGGGAGTAGAAATAGGTTTCTATGGAGTCGAATTGGAAAAAAAAGTAAGTTTCTATTATTTTATTGTTTTAGCAATACAGGTAAATTACAATTTTATTTATTAACATTGACAGGGTTAAATGAGTTTTTACAGTTTTTATCAATATTTCTATTTTTAAAATATTGGATTTTTGTGGTGTTTCTACTCCCTGTCGCGGAAAAAATAGTATGCAGGGTGTTACGCTATCGTAAGTCACAAATACGTAGGTATGTTCAAGGGAATCCTTTAAACTTTTATCCTAGCTTAATTCGTTTCCAAGTTACAGGTGGTTAAAATTTTTCGAAAAAATGAGGCTTTATTTTATAACTTCTTAATGAATAAACATATCGCCGCGAAATTTGGGATACTGCATGAACTAAGTATATGGCAACTATGGCATTTCGACTATTACCAATGCCATAGATGCAAGATACCTATGTCTGCGACCTTCAGCAAAAAAATATGTGACGCCACTGATTAAATTTTAAAAACACACCATTGATAAGTTTTACACTGGTCCTATTGTGACGTACTTCTGTTTTAGGCAAGAAAATGCCGCCAGTTTCTGTTTATAGTGCAGAAACACCACTACTCGGGCAGCTACAGTGAAGAAACGGATATTCCAGTGGGTCGTTGGGAAAATTAGACTTCGTTGCGGAATAAAAGGCACAGTTAATATCACAATTACATTTATTCAGGATAGTTATATATTTTATCACATAAACAGGAACAAAATGCGGTTATTACTATAAAAGCTCTAATCTAATTACATAACTACATCTAATAGGGCTTAAAAGCTATTTCAAATACAGGGCTACGGTTACTACAGTTAGCAGGACTTGAAAGCTATTAACAATATATACAGTTACTTTAAAGCACAATCCAAAGCACAAACTACGAGGCGGCAGTGCGAATATCTAGCAAGGCGGGCAGGCGGTTAACTAACGGTTACAGAACTAACAGCAAAGCGATGTACGGATACCAGGATTAGCAGAAGCAAACACCAAAAAGCATAAAAATATCAAAACAGTCTATTTACAAATTACAGGTTTGGCTAAAGCGTAGTGTTGGCTAAAAAAGTAAGGTTATGGGTTAATAAAACCAACAGTGGGCTTCCTTTCGGGTCTGGATCTCGAGTACTGAGAATAAAATGATTACAGGAGCAAGTGGCGGACAGCAGCGGACTGAAAGAAATTTATGATTAACATCGTGAGATACACTATTTACGTATACACTGTATACCGGAGATCGCGTATATACCGCATAGACCAATAGCTAGCTCACTTCAACTGGAAGAGAATATTGTTACGATCTAAAATCGTAGAGATAAGTGAGGTCCAGGGTATTACAAATCCTTTCTTGAGCGCAATAAAAGTCGTGTCTCTTAAAAAAATTATATAATCGTTTATTAACTAGCTCAAGAGCTAGGATAAATACCAACAACCAAAAAAAATTTTACTATAACAATTAGTCTAGGGTAGATTTAAAATTACAATAAAATAGTCGGTAATAACAATAATTAAATACCTAATTAAAATAGATCAAGACAAATATCTGTAAGGAAAAAAATGATTAATCTAATTACAAGCAAATAATACTATACAACAGCTGGAATTCAAAAAACGAATGTACAAAATCAACTTAACTTAATGAGAGTTAATTGGGTCCAGAAACAAGATTACTTCGTTTCGCCTAGGGAGCCTTCTGGAAAGAATACAGTCCTCGTTGGGTAGAGTATTCGTCTCAGGTCTTAGTTATTGCATAAGATGATGTTCTCAAAGTATTCAATGATAAAATAGCTAGGCTTATCTTCTAGGTAAAATAGTATACCAAAATCAAGTCCACAAAATTGCCAAAAATATCCAAAGTCCAAAAATCCAATTACAATTCAAAAATACTCAATTGTCAGTACGAGCTGGTAGTATCGCTCAAATTACACCGTACCAAAATCGTCTAAAATATTACATCAAAATTATTTTTTTTAAAGTTAACCTATAAAACACGTGGTCTTTTAAAAGACAAAACAACTACTAGAACTTACCCAGATTATTCTGGACGATGAGTTTCCTTCAAAATCCGAATAAATCGAAATTAAGTTTAATCAAAACTATATTAAACTAACCAAACAAGTAGAATTGTGTTATATTCCGGAAACTAGCCGAAAGCAACCAAAAATGCTTTTATCACAATTATCCTACCCCGAAACTATCGGTTCAATAGTTGATGAACAAAAGAGAGAAATTTCCTCATTTTCAACACGTTTTATAAAGTATTCACTTAGCAAAAAAACACAGCTATAGTCTAAATCTAGCAGATGTTGCCAACTCACTATGTACACTAAACAAATCCCTATATTTCTGGACCATTGAATATTTCGAGGCGTTGGACTATTTATTTATTAAAAGTAACTTGATTTTTTTTTTAAAACACTTTCTAAAGGTTAATATTTACACAGCATACTTATTTATCAATGTTATTCTAAACGAATAATAATTAATCGTTGGTAAGGTTGAGAACACTGTATTATCAACGACCGTCGACCGACTTCCGATGGTTCACTGAATCAGCTGTGAGGGTTCCGTATCTCAACTAGCGATCGGTTATGTTCAGTGGATCTTCCACAGTCATTTTTAATTATTTTCAAGCCGTAATAATATGTTGATTACAGGAGCAAGTGGCGGGCAGCAGCGGACTGAAAGAAACTTTTTATTATTAATATTGTGAGTTGCACTATTTACGTATACACTGTATATCGGAGATCGCGTATATACAGCATAGACCAATAGCTAGCTCACTTCAGCTGGAAGAGAATATAATGATTACAGGAACAAAGGGCGGACAGCAGCGGACTGAAAGAAATATATGATTAATATCACACAGAGATACCTTGCAATAGCCAAACCTTACTCTGGAGTTCTACTCCTTATTTACTTCTGCTTACTTAGGCACGTCTGGTCAGGAACAGCAGCGGACGGGTACTGAAGATAGTTCTGTCGGATTCGGAATATCAATACTCTGTAAAATATCAGACTAGTAGGGATGAACGCAAAATAAGCAGCGCAGTGAATAAAATGCGTCACGGCTGGACTTTGCCGAAATTCAGGCCCTGGTTTACTTACTTTACGGTGGGTACGTCTGCTTGCTTTCGATGACAGCTCTTGACTGACTTCAGCTCAGCTCTCCCGGATTCGGAATATTAATCTTCTATAACATGGCAGAGTGGTAGGGATAAGCGTAAAGTCGCAGCGCAGTGAACAAAGGCGTCCTAGGCTCTGACGTAGGGCAGAGTTTCAACTGCTATAGCGCTGCATCAACACGTCTATCTTCGCTGGCCGTTGCGGCCGGACTACGCACTGGCCACTGGCCTCGGCGCGGATACGGTTTTCACTCGTAGGACAGATATCAGCGCGGTATATTATTTGTTTGTGCTTTCATTAATTTACGGATTTATTTACTATTTAACAACGACAGGACAGTTTACAAAATAATTAACTGGTTAGAGGTGATAATAATATAAAAATGCGGAAAACAATAACTTAATTATATACGGGGTGTATCGAATAACGTTATATTTAACAGGAACTAGTAACGAAAAAATCACTTCGTTACACTATTGCCATAAACTATATTGTATGCATATTATATCTGTAATATACAAGATCTTATCTACACTCATTTTAAAATACCTATGATTCTTTTTCACTTGCAAACGGCTCAAATAATCATACATATCTCTGTAATACTATGTATCTATGGTAACATTTAAACAATTTATATGACTGATGGTCGAGATGGTAGAGTACCTGCCTCTCACCCAAAAGTCCCGGGTTCGAATCCCGGTCGTGGCAATGGAAAATACTGTGAGAGGGATTTTTCCATTATACATGGATATTGGATGTGTGTCCCTTGTCTTTAAATGTGTAGCCCCCTCCCGCACAAGGCACAGTCTTCTGGGATAAAGGGGGTCGTAATTAGATGTGGTGTATTTATTTATTATTATTTATTATTTATTGACGTATGACGTATCTGGAAATAATTTCTGCAGTTAACGGTAAATTAGTTAAAAGTTATGTTTTTGTTGTTTTTTTATTAACATGATTTATTCAGACGATGATTTACCCTCATATATTTAAGAAGCAGTGTCCGAGGTAATTATATATCTTATAATAAATAAAATAGATCTTAAAAGATAATTATTTTATTATTGGGCAAAAAATATTGATATAATGTGATTTATTTTTCCTTAAGTATATCCTCCATTATTATAGAGACTCTTCGAAATTTCTCGACATCTTCAACTGAAACAAAGACTAACATAATAATTATTCCACTTTTTAGGAAACAACTTTTAGGCAATCCAAAGAAGAAGATTGGGGTAAATGAATAAACGATCGGAGATTCACGAAATTTGTTAATATTGTGATTTAAAATATGTTAAACAAATGAGACAGTTAATTCACACTAAGTTTAAATAATATGTGACTCAGATCAGATAACTAAAATGTTGCCCAACACGCTTTCGAAAATTTTCACAGGAAGCCATGATATTAATAACGTCATTGAAAATGTAACAAATAATAGCCAACTAGAGTTTTCTAAAGTTTAGAAATGACGAATGGAACCTACCCAAAGGACCCGCTCTGTATGTTAGTAAATCACGGTTCATCGTATAAAAGATTGCATTGTTTTTTTTAATCACTTATTTAACTTCGGCCTATTTCCGCTACCAGAGCCAATCACCGACGACAGGAAATTTTGCCGAACCTCTTATCTTACTAAGAGTAGGGATTTTTTACTTGCCTAACAAGGGACCGACTGCTCTACATCCCCTACGAAGGATGGTATATCCTCAACTTTCACCTATAGCTGTATAGCTTCTGCGATATAGCTGTTAGACAAGCCACTAGAAGTGGAGAAACGAGAACGCATCCTTCCCCGGATAGTCCCATCCAGACACGCATCTAGGTACCTACTGTTGCTTTACTTTCGTATTCGATACGAGTATGTCAAGTCAGACCTCCGCTCGCTACCCGACTGTATTGTTAGAGTGTGTAGTTTTAATGATGATGCCAACTTGGTTGGTGAAATGTGCATTGAATATTTGGTATTTTCATGTTCAATTGAAACTATTTTAGAGGCATTGTTTTTGTAGTTCTATTCTCTATTGTTATTGTAGTTTACTGCCTGAAGATGTAACAGTAACTAATGTTACGAAACTGGTGGCAAATAAAAGAATTTTATGAGAAAAATTACTGGTATTTTACTGATAGAAAAATAATTGTTACTAAAATATTTCGATTGAATAGAATACTGGAATGGTATGTAAAGAAACAGTAAAACCTTTGTAATACATATACAAGGGTAAAACTAACAAAAATAAAATAAAACAAGATAATGACATACATGAAAGAGTCGACGTCTAACTGTAATATTTTTATATGTCACTGGTACGTTTAGAAAAAGCATACCAGCAAGAACTATAGAAGTACAATGAATAAAATCCTTTGAAATAAATCAGTAGTCAGAAATGTAATATCAGAAACCAACATATCTCCATGTACATATTTCGTTGGTAATATATTAGATTATATAACATCTTGACTTGACCCTTTTACAATAACCCACATCTCATCTCTCAACGGTTGAAATAGTCCAGTTCAATTTTTCAGTAAGAAATCGTGTATTAGGATTATAGTTATTTATTTAACTAGGCAGGAAAATAGTACTGATTTTCTAGTCAAGACTATAATCTATCTTCAGTATCTTCCTGCCGAGTTGAATATATAATTTTTTCGTTGATTGTTTAAATATATTTAAAATATTTAAATTATTACAATTCTCATAATTTCTTTATTTTTTTTGTGATAAATTAAATAAAAATCGCAGTTGTTGCGAATTGGTTACTATGGAAATTTTATATCAGTATATTTATTGTTAATGTTAAAGCTAATTAGAAATACGTTGTTAATTTTTGTTGGAAAAGTTCTGTAATTATTATTTCTTAATTAAATGTTACTTGCCAAAAATTGTCAAATATTCACTTGCCATGAACACCAATCATTTTACTTGCGTAGGCAGGAAAGTATATTTCCTGTAAAGTAACTTTCCTGCCTAGGCCGAGAAAATGACACTTTGCTGATTGACATTTGTCAGCAAAATTAGTATTTTGCTGTCTATCGGCGAAAAAAATGCTTAACACGTATGTATGTACTTATACACATAAACGGAAGTCTAAACGTGTGAGGTCTTCGCTGGTCAACTAATAGGACCACTGCGACTAATCGATCGTGCTGGAAAAGTTTCATTTAAATGCTGCCTGACCGGATGAGCATAATTTGGAGGAGCTTCATCCTGCTGATAATGCGAAGCTTGTATTTCCTACGTTTAAAGGAACATCACATCTAATAATCTTGTGCAAATAATCTTTTGCAAAAATAACAGGCAATTTACTCCTGATAGGTTATTCTCAAATATAAGAGAACTGAAAAACGATGCTGAAAATTTGTTTCTACTGTTGCATGTGGATTTTCGTCAGACCATCGATGAGAGTTATGGGTGTTGTTGATGCCGACTCGAGTAAATGTATAGATTCATCAGTAAAAAGTATAAAAGGAACCAAGTTAGCATTTATTCATCGGCAAAATTGTACGAGTCTAACATGGTCTAGCTCTGCATGTGGTGTGGGTACAAGCTCTGCTTATGTAATGGTTGGATCACTCTTGTTTGAGGAATTTCAAATTGGATGGAAAATCTTCGTGAGCTGGTGTCACGGTTCACTACCACTACATCAATAATGTTTTCAACTTCATCTACTTCTTGTCTTGTCACGTTCAGATTTGATGTGAGAACTGGGAACTTCGCCACTATTACACAATTTGTTGATGACTGTTACAAAAACTCTTCTACTTGGAACTCTATGGTGTGGAAATCGATGTCGATATTTTCTAACCGCAGAACGAGCATATTTATTACAATAACCATGAACAACCACAATATTTGCATTAGAAATGACAAGTAATTGTTTGACATTTCAAACGTGCTAATCTACTTGATTACATTTATAAAGACCCCTAATCTAAAAAGTTATATTTTCCTTAAAATCTATTTTGTGGTAAGTACAAAATGACAATTTAGAATTGTGAATATAATCAATGAAATAAGTATTAACCAAAGTGGCATATTTTCCGATGACGTCCGCTACCGGAAAGTCTCATTGTCATGTGTGTTTTCTTAGAATGCATTTGTTAAATTACTACCTGTATATTGATATTGTTATGCAGAAAAGCGTATTATTAACTAAATTATTATTTTATATTTACCCACAATGTATAGCAAACAGTTTGCTGGCAGTGAAGAATTGAATTGGTTGAGAATATTTGAGTACCTAGTTTTGTATTTAAGTTTAAGTCGTTGCTGCAAATAATATAACTTTTTTGATCCCGATAGTTTAAAAACAGCAGAGAAGTGTTTAACACTGTTAGTAAATTATTCAATGCCTTGATAACCCCAAAATTGTATATTCTTAGGAATTTTATTATTTAAATATAACATTTAATAAATTAAGATATTAACAGTTCAATGTTTTCAATTAATTAAATAAGTTCCATTCACAAGGGTAATGCAACTAGACAACTATATTATATTATAAACTCTATGGTTTTCGTAAAATAGCTTTTCATTATACCATTCTGATATTATGATTTATCATTACTCTATTCTTCATTGATATGATACCAATATCGGCCTAGGCCGATAAAATTTAATTACTCTATTCTTCATTGATATAACAGCAATATCGGCCTAGGCCGATAAATGAATTGAAGAAAAATGAAAAAAGGCTTACAAATCATCATTAAATATTAAAATATTTATGGTATAATGAAAAATACTTAACGACACACGGCCGATACGCAAATAACAGACGCGATTGATAGTAAAATCTTTTCAATCTTGTCTGATATTTGCTACATATCGGCCTTATGACGTTATTAACTATTGCAAGGTATGTGAGAAAATACATTGTGTTATTACAATATCACTACAACAATAAGTGGAAGAAACATTAAATCTGCATTTAAATAAACTTCATGTACAGTTAGAATAAGAAAAGATCAGATGTTAAAAACAATTAGAAACAATGTACCTACTTATTCAGTTCAGTCAATATAATTCAAATAAATTAGAAAATCCTAATAGTTCATGTAAAAACGGTAGCGATAAGGTAAGCCATAAAAATGATGAAAAATCTTTTTCAAATAATATTTCTACACACGCTAATACAATAATACCGTCGAATAAAAAGAGTAAAAAGACACTTCCTAATAAAGGATCCCTCAGACCAATGCGATGATCTTCACCGCGAATCCGTGATGGCAAATTCGCAGCGAAATTGGTGGCGGAATCCGGAAGATACTTCACACCGAAAAAATAAGTCGCACAAGATTTCGTTGGACTTTCAGGTAGTTTAGAATTCTTTGGGAACAATACTATTATCTTTTAATAAAAGAGGAAGTGCATTTGATCGTCGGATGAAGAAGAAATACTTTTGTGGCTTGCACTGGAAGAAGAAGAAAATTTTCACCTGATTTTTTTCTTGTTTCATTCAAATTTTATCCTTTTTCCTAATATTTTTGTAATCTTCATGAGAAAAGTTGTGTAATATAGAATAATTTCGTACCATAATTTTTTTAAATTTTAGCCTGCCTTGCGTCTTGGTACAACTGTGATACCGAAAAAAACGTAGCCAATCGCGAGTTAAAATCCACTGCGAATAAAATCGCCGTTCAAATCGCGGTCTAAGCGGTAAAATTCGCGTCAGTCTGAACATGTGGATTTGTTGCCGTGTAAACAATATGATGCGAACTTTAAGCGGAGCAAATATCCGCTGCCGACGCTGATTTCCGCGTTGGTCTGGGGATCCTTAAAGGATCCCACATACCAACGCGAAATGTTCGCAGCGAATCCGCGACGGGACATTCGCAATGAAATTCGCGACGGAACCTGGAGGACTTCACACCGTAGCAAAATAAATCGCACAAGCTTCCGTCAGATTTTCACTTTAGTTTAGAATGCTTTAGGAACAATATCATTTTTAAATAGAAAATGTATTCATCATCAGATGAAGTAGAGGCACTTTTGTGGCTTGCACTGGAAGAAGAAGAAGATTCGCCTAATTCTTTTCCTATTTCATTCCAACTTAGGTCCTAATATTTTTGTAATCTTCATGAGAAAGGTTTGTTTCCTTTGTTAAATTTCTTTGTACCGCAGTCGACTAAATTAAAAATGTTTCAATGTAGTTGGTATCTGCATATTCTGCATTCTAACTTTTCGTCGCAACACATTTTATTTGTACATAAATTATAAGATCATTTTAATCATGAATTCTTTCATGTAGATATTGACATATTACTATTCAACGTTAAGTACTTCCATGGCACTATTATAAGGATACGATACTTATATCGCGGAAACTGCATTTATTGCTATTTTAATGACAATAGCTACAGTATCAAGAACAGTGACTACACGATTTCCATCAATAAGTATGCAGCTGTTTGTAAGATATATTCCGCCTCTAATTTAACTTATCAGTACTGAGGGCTGCGGAAAAAATATCATTAGTTCAAACGAATTATTTTACATAATTGTAGATCATTATTGGGGTTATTATTCAAAAAAGAAAAAGTGTTACTTAAGAAATAAGAGTGGGGTATTGTCTATTATCATGTCGTTATTCTAGATGTACGTGATGCATAAATTAGAACTTGATCTGGAGTAACTAAAACTAGTCTATGTTTTTCTTACCTACTTTTTTAATTTTTGATTGTTGCTCCTATACATGGAATAAAATAATTGGCAGTTACGTTTTCTGACTAATAAACCTTATTATACATTTTCAACGTTTACAGGTAGTAACTAGGTAATGCCAATGAATTTCCCGCTTACTTTACTTAGAGAGTGATTTGTTAAAAACACTTATTATTCTCTGCAAAAAAAAATATTTCTCATTTGTCGCGTTTTCATACATGCAAATTAACAAATGACCTGTACCACTCACAATAATTAGAGCTCATACTTCTTCATTTACTTCCCAAACTTATGGTTGATCTGGAGATTTTGAAAATAGTACCTGCGCCATTAATATACAATAACATAAAAAATTGTGTACCTAAGTGTCTTAAAATTAACGCTCTATACTCTATTAATCATTAATCGATTAATCCATTACAATATTCAGTCAGTAATTTTTTTTTAGTTTAGAGGGTTGTGAAATTAATATATCAACCACAATTTGACAAAATTAATTCTGAGAAGCGCAAGCAAAAGTACTATTGATTTGGCATTTCAATTTATAGCTTATTAATTTCCATATCATGAATAATGGTTATAATGAAATTCCTTACTTTTCAGCTGTGAAGGTAAATGATTCCTGCTTTTTCAATGAACAATGTGAGACCGTCAATTATCAAACGGAATGTAAAGAGGGAGTGTGTGCCTGTCGATTCGAAAAACAAGCTGTTTTGAAACCAGATGGACAAGTGGAATGTATAGGTCAGTAAAATTTTATTTAAATTATTAGTCGCTGCTTATTATTTTTTTCAACAGCAGTTTTAAGCAGTAAAGTTAAAATTAATTATAAATTGAATCGACTTTATTTTATTATTATTTAAAATCATCAAATTAGCAAACCAATATTATATTTTTATCAACAGTATTCTTGTTCATTAGTAAATAAAATAAAATCATATTGTAGTCAATGTAAACCTTTTGAATTTTAAAAGCAGTTGTAAATTATTTATCTATTTTCAGATTCGTAGATTGTTCAAACTGTACACTTCAGTCTTTATGGGCGATAAACAATTAAGTTTACAATTATTTAGGATTAATTATAAAACTATCGTAAGTTATATATTGAGCATTAGCTATTATTTTTCATTTTTTACGGTTGTAAACAAAAACAAAACAAAAGATAGATCCAAAATTCAAAAAAAGGTATGTTGGCAACACCTGTAGGTATCCATTGTGCCAAAGTGAATATACGGTGTTCGATAAACATGAGACGCTAGGCTGAAAAAATTAAAAAAAAAACATGCTCATATATATCACCTATGAAATATGGAGTGCGTATGAAGCAATCTTAAATATTTTCAAACTAATATTTAAAGCTAAACAGTTTAGGATAAAAACAATTGATAAATAAATAAGTAAAAAAGTTACAGCTTTGTAAATTTGGTCTACATTTAGGGTGGCTCAGTTCAAATTCGAATTAGTGGAGTTAGTTTATACAGAATTCAAAATCAATAAAATAAATTTAATTACTCTCACCTACAGAACAAAATCAAAAAATTTAAATAAAATTTTAATATTGCCTAGAAAATATACCAATACCTACCCTCGGTAAAATAATTTAAAATAATAAGGAGCAGCTTAAGAGAAAACATGAATCTGAAATCTATAACCCGTGGCACTTGGCCTAGAGTTTCTATTGGACAAACAGGAAGAAGTTTTAAAAAGCGGATTGCAGAACATCGACGAAGTTTTAAAAAGCATATTTCATTCACTTGCGCCAATCATTCTTTAGAAGAAAATCACTGGAAAATAAGGAAAATCAATAAATAAGAAAATCCAGACTTCTTACCATAGCTAAACCTATCTTAAATGTAAAGAAATTTCAGAAATGAAAAATGAATATATAAGTAGTCCATTTACTAAAGACAAAAAGTTCTAACTTCGGTGACTCAAAACCGATTTTGATAATTTTTTTTTTTTTAATTTTGGAAAAAGTTTATAGAAAAGTTTCCCATAGGTGAGAAGGTGTGCTTTTTATTTTTTCAATTGTTACCTATTATCAAATAAGTTTTTTTAAATACACTCTCAATTAAAAAATGTGTATTTTTATTTGTTTAAACTATTGCCTAAAATTTGATTACATAATGTATGTGGGGTCATAGATTACGAATCTAGCCTCAAAATCGGTCTGAAAACAAAACGGCGCGGCGTCTACAATATTGCGTCGAATGTCTAATTTTTTATTTTATTATTTTTTATTATACAGGGTGTTCATTAAGTATGTACAATAAATTTAACAGAAGATTATTTGAGTGATTTTAAGACAGAAAGTTCATATAAATATGGGTCCGAAAATGCTTCGTTTTCGAGATACAGGGTGTTAAACTTTTTTAAAAAAATTGGGTTTTTCGTAAATATCTTAAATATCCATTACCCAAATTTATTGTAATTTGGCAATGTTATTTGTAATGTTAAGGGGCTAATTACGCACTAACTTGATAAAATTTATTAAGTCCAGTGGTGTCCCGAGCGGCACCTTAACGAATATTTTTGACAAAAAAATGTACGCCACTGACTATTTTGTAATTTTTATATATTTTTTGGGTTAAGCAACTGAAAATACAACGTTTATGTCTCTTACATTTTTTTCGGATCTTGCTTAGTTTTCGAGACAGAAAATTAAATTCAATTAATTGCATATCCGTGGACCACACAAGAAACATGGGGAAACGTAGGAAATAATCAAGGGTTGCATTGGAAAACGATTGCAGCATTTGGTAAACAATATGACAGCTGTTGTCAATTTATTAAGCTATTAAATTGTAATTTTTGTAAAAATTTTTTTGGTGAAATTTTTTAAAAAAGTTTAACACCTTGTATCTTGAAAACGAAGCATTTTTGGACCCATGTTTATATGAACTTTCTGTCTTAAAATCACTCAAATAATCGTCTGTTAAATTTATTATACATACTTAATGAACACCCTGTATTTATTACATATATAAGGATTTTTGATGTCGCTGATTACGAATTTGCCATTTAAACTATAAATAATAAAGCAAAATACGGCGGATCCAAATTGGCGGAAAAGGGTAAATTTTTTTTATTGGTATTTTATTTCTTATATCGGGTGACAACTACAATTACAAACCAAAACAAATGTCATTTACCTGAAAATAGTTAGTTCAAAAAAAAAATCCGAAAAGGCACTATTATACGTAAAATGATCCGCTAGCCTAAAGAATGTATAATATTATCTAATTCACGTCCTACAAATTTCGAATTATTATTTGATGTAGTAACGAAATTACAGGTGTACCCACTTTAGTTTTTACCCGGTATACCCCTATACCGGATAAAAACTTAAGTGGGTACACCTGTAATTGTAAAAAAGAAAAAAAAGAGATCAGCGTCCCAAGAAACCCCTTTCTTGGGTTGCTGATCTCTTTTTTTTCTTTTTTACAATTTATCAAAAATGGAACACGGTGTCGGAAAAATGGCGGAAACAAATGATAAAGCCCAAAAATCCCGATACCGGGTCACAACTAAAAGTAGGAACATCTGTAATTTCTTTTCTACTTCAGATAAAAATTTTAAATTTGAAGGACGTGAATTGGACAATATTATACATTTTTTAGGATTGTTTTGAATTTCAAGGTACTTCCATTTTGACCGGAATTGACCAGAACTTATGATTTTCAAATGGAACAGCCTGTTTTTTTCACTTTTTTAAACCAGCGGATCATTTTACGTATAAGTGCCTTTTTTGGATTTCTTTTTGGAAATAACTACTTTTTATTATATTTTTAAAAGTGGAGTTAAGTGGCTGTGATTTATATTTATGTAAATGGATTTTGTTTTGGTTTGTAAGGAGCTGTCACCCGGTTTAAGAAATAAAATCCCAATAAAATAAATTGACCCTATTCCGCCATTTTGGATCAGCCATTTTTTATTTTATTTTAGTTTTAATGCCAAATTCGTAATCAACGACCCCAAAAACCTCCATCTGATAAATATAATAAGAAAACGAAAATAAAAAATTAGACATTCGACGCCATTGTTTTGTAGACCGATTTTTAGGCCTGATTCGTAATCTGTGACCCCAAAAACATTACGTAAAAAAATTTTAAGCAATTGTTTAAATAAATAAAAGAGTTATAAATTTCTTAATTATTAAGAGTTTATTAAAAAAACACTTATTTGTTAATAACAATTGAAAAATTAAAAAGCACACCATCTCACCTATGGGGAACTTTTCTATAAATTTTTTCCGAAATTAAAAAAAAAATCAAAATCAAAATCGGTTTTGAGTCAACGAAGTTAGAATTTTGGCAAATTTTTAGCGTTTAGAATGGACTAATAAATATATATTTATGACTTTATTGGACTTATTGTAATATACTCAGTTGACCATTGTACCAGTCAATCCCAGCTTACTTACATCTGAAAAAGTATATTGGTGAAATAATAGACATGCTTTTTATATATTTTAAATAAAAGATATAGGTAATTAAAATGTGTGGAAACCGTGAAACAGTTAAGTTTTATTTCATTTAACTAGACCTGCATCAACTGAAACTGAACGTTTTGCCAACCTACTTGTCATCATCAGCAGATGATTAAAACTAAACTTAATAACAATGAGGTCTCTATCTAAATTAGAAATAAGCTAATCAGTGCTTGTACAAGTACTGACACCCCTATCCAGTAAATTTTTGCAAAAACTCACACTTTGTCACAAGGTATTTATCATCTTTATACGAATACAAAACCTACCGTTTTACATCTTCTTACGTATATCTCATCGGATTGATCCACACTCCACGATCTATCACCTTCGAGTCGATAAATTATTAGCAATAATTTGTATTGAGTCAGCGTATAAAATATACATCGTAATTTTAAAAATGTCGCTACCTATTTGTTCTTAAAAGAATCCAATAGCAAAAGTCAATTACGTTCCACCTAAGACAACTACAATCCCAGCCTACGAAATGTGAATTTCTCGATAACTCGAGTTTTACATAGAAAAATACCGACACTACGTCCTTAAAATTTCTGCAAGATGCATAGAAGAACCACATTTCTATGAGATTAAGGTTAAATTCAGTTGCCAATATAATTTGTTTATTATTATTATATGCGATATTATAAATAGTAATTATATGAAACTTTTATATTATAAATATATTTAATATAGTTCATTTTTTTTATAATTTTCAGTCGTCAACACAAAATACACACCAGAAAGATATATCGACCCTGCCATGATTGGAATTTTGGTAGCCATGTTTCTCATGTTCATCACAATTTGTGTTGTTCTGCGATTATTTAGCAAGTAAGTTTTACATATTCACTTACTTTGTTTTTTGAAATTTCTTGAATTGTCGGGATCTGCTTGTCTCCTATAGCTTCATCAGGATTTCAAAATTTCGACCATTATTGGATATTAAATTGACAAAAATATATAATTTTTAGGAGTATCATGATATCGACACTACCTTATCTCATTATTTATTGCGTTGCCTGATATTTGTTGAAAGTTCACCTAGTATATCCAATTTTAACTATAAACTAGATTTTATAGCAATGCCGAATCTTTATTACGCATTCTTCATGTTTTATACAGAAACAAATATTTGGTGATATAACTGATATAAACTATAGCATTAACCAATCTCACTGGATAAGCGACTGTTTGTGTCCAAAGCGCAAATGTTTACTTTCTAAGGCAATAAACGATTCTTTGCATTCGAATTTTAACTCATATTGCTAGATTAATTTGATGTGTCTTGGTTTCTCGGTCATATGGTGAAATAAAAAAGTATTATGTTGATGTTTAGGTTTTAATAACCATCCGGGAAGTATTTTAACATAGAGAACTCACTTTAAAAACTGTTTATGATTTACGCCAAATTAATTGATATCAACGGTCAAGGAAAAGAAAATCACCATACATAAACATTATTAAAGACAATTGAAGAGGAAATAGTTCTATATTATATACAACTGAAAATGTAGTAAGCAAATAGGGTTTAATTAAGTAATTATACATTTTCCAATAATTGACAGATTATATTTATTTATTTTTTTGTTCTTGTAAAAGTTTGATTCATTTGCATTTTGACACTTCCAATTTCAGAATTAATTATTCTTGCGTATTTCAATAAGAAACATTTTTTTTTTTTTGGTTAATGTTCTGTTTGTATGTTTTAAAGATATTTTTAAGTTTGTTTTGAAGGAAACCCATTTATCGAGATATAAAGTCGATTTGGAGTAGATTGGACATCGTTAACATTTACAAATTAATATTATTCAATATGGCCATTAAATTAAATTAAACATTAGAGAAATATCCCAGAAAAGAAGAGTAAGGGCAAAGATATTGGTAAGGGGCAAAAACTTTAATAGAAATTAACTAATTTACAAGTAGTTAGTAATATTCAGAGCCCCCTTAACTACAAGGCTAAATGGAATATAGCCCCGGTGCGCCAGCCTTTTGGGGCAGCAATTTTGCTTACACTCAAATCAGTTTGACGGCTGAAAAGGGAATTAAGAGCTCTATTGAGCCATAGAAAAATGCAATATGGCGCCCATAAGAAAAACCAAAGTTGGTGGCATTAACTCAAAAACAAATGACGATAGAGATTTTCTGGTAATTTCAACGAAAATGTCCTAACAATTTTCATAAACTATCATCAGTCATCAAATTGGGCAGGTGCGGGAAATTTTTTAAAATGCACCTTTTCAGTTTTTTGAAAATATCTCGAAACCGGAGGTAACTAGGTCAAATTTAAGAACTTCGACGATTTAACCAGTTGTCTAGCTCTAATAATAACCTAGATAGCAATGCATGCACCTCCAATTCGGGGCAGACTGTACTGCCTTTTTCTAGTTCTGAAATTTTTTGCAAAATCTCACCGGTTACTCCGCTCCCTCTTCCCCTCCCCTGTATTTTCTTATGAAAAGGGGCGCATTATTGTTAGTAGCCCATGGGCACCAAATATTTTAGACAGCCTTGAATATCACCAATATACCTACTCAAAGTTTATTTTATACTCAAGATCATTGAAAGTTACAGAAAAAAAACAGGATTTTTAGACAAATTATTATACATATTTAAATCCATATCATATTTTTAAACATTGTTTATATTACAATTAAGTTTATTGGCAAAATAAATATACATACACGTCTATTCTAGAAACTTCTGGGATAAAGGGGGTCGTTTTTACATGTGGTGCTATTATTCTCATACATATTATGTTTAATTCCACAAAATCGTCCAAAGGTATAATATATATAGAGGAATCGTTAGTATGTGTCATTCTAAGTTAGTGCATTATTTGCTTAACAATAAAATTGTAAAAATTAATATACTATATGCCGCAGCGTGTGCCTGTAATACACTAAAATATAAATGTATATGTAAAAATTTTATAGGTACATACATACTAGCAGTGGCCACTAATCTGATTCTAAATGACATGCAACCGTAATGTCACGAGGTGATAATCAGTTGCATGTAATACGTTTCTTTATAATCACTGGAAAATGTTTATTAAGTAACAGAAAGGACGGAGTAATTTTTTTAATAAATTCTGGGTATCAGTATCAAAAAGTCAGTTTCAAAAAATTTTGGTTCAATGGTACATTTAACTAATATTCTATTGGTCGGATTAAAAGATATGAAAATTATTTTTCTTTGTTTTTAAAACTGCAAGTTAAAACTTTGGAAGTTTATTATATGTATAATCTAATAAAATCGAAAAAAACAAAAAAGAATTTCTTCTGTATTATTGATTGAACTTCAAAAATAATTGATGGAATTTAATAACATTTCTGAAACAAGATTCATTTGATGTAGATGGTTCAAATTTCAGTTAAAAATTCTTATTTGAAAGACTGGTAAACGTATAAAATATTTGCCCATAACCTTTGGCCAATATATGTGAGTCAAAAATTGTTTTTAAATCTATAGGGTGATTTCATATTATTATTAATATATATATAAATCCCACATTTTTTAATCTATTTATATTTGTCGTTTAATTCTCTATTCGGCTATACCGGGTGTCAACAAAATTATTAGACTAGTCATATCACCCAGAACTTTCTAGATATATATAATTGAGATTTGGAGGTCAAAATATACAGGAGAAAATGCAATCTGCAATCTCCGAAACGGCTTCAGATAGGAATAGGAATACTTATATTAACAAAAGTTACTCAGAATTGGGTGTAGATTTTAAAAATAGACAAGTATACAGGGTCTTTCATTTAAAATAACGAAGATGTCGCCAGTTTTACCTACAATTGGCAGCGCCACGATGTCGATAAAATTTTAGGCTTCACAGAGCATACTCTGTTACCTTGGTATACAAATTTTCAAAAGGACCCATTCTCCATATACTTCTAATACTATTTTCACCATGGATCACCCTGTATAAGTATATATTGGCATTGGATTTTTATAAAATTTAAACATTATTATTTTTTGCACTACCTAATATTATAATGTGACATTATTTTCGCATAAGCGCAAGAAAAATTGTAATTTCGAAATACTTTAATTGACACCGGATGCATTAGGATACCTATTAAATAAGCTAGAAAACAAATTGTGTGATGCTTATACTTAGAGAAAATATTGTATGCAATACGAGTAAAATTATGTGTTGCATGCAACATAAGCAAAAACAGTCACTTTTGCACTTATATAAAAACAAGCTTTAATCCTACGTCGCGCGTCGGTTATTCATGACATTTTTATTTTTATTTTCAATTGCAAAAATACTGTATACCTCATTAATTACAGTTAGAGTACTGTTCACTATTATACATCCTTTTTTATAATTCTCAGTCAATGGCTCTAGAGTCTGTACAAAACTTATGAGGTTATGTCTTAAGTGTAATTGGAAGTATCCTGAGAGACTTCAGTAAGAAGTTGTTGAGTTCAACATAATAAATAAAACATAAAATTTTGTAACTACTCCTTAAGTTTTCTATTAAAGTTGCTACCAAACTCCATTTATTGTCTTATAATATTCCATTGGAAATAAAATGAAATATTACCCACCAGTAATACATATTTGCGTTATAAGTGGGGTAAATGGATTATTAATGTCGCATGTGAAATTTGCGCAATCACACAAATGTGATAATAATATTATTTACACAAGTGTAGAAGTATTGTACAATATTTTGTCTCTGACCGCTCAATAATTAATAAAAAATGTAAAAAATCATCTCACTGTTTCATAAATTTTTTTAGTAGAAAATAATAATAATCCAAGTAGTAAAAGTCAAAAATTTGTGTAATGTATTTAAGTGAATTAAAAGATTGTGTTATTAACATTTACATAAATACCTAGTCCTATAGTTACATTTTGATACAAATATAGGTACTATTATATGCTTCAATAAAATGCGCTGTAATGAAAACTAGAGTTGCAATGAAGTTCTCACCTCATTCAAAATCAGGGTGGTAAGTGACATTTACCTTACAGCCGTAAATATAATAATATAGTATATTGCAAGGGAGAGAAACGCGTTATTATTTCCGAGGTGTTACAGTGTGAAGTCCGAAAGCTACAGATACACAGAGGAAAATAATAGCGTCTCTCTCGAACTATACCTATATTATAAAAAAACAGTAGGTCAAAAGAATTTTGTTTATTTAACTTCAAGGCTGTATAATTTAATACCAATTAATATAAGGAATATTAAAAATATTAATTTGTTTAAGAAAAAAATTAAGTTATGGATAAGTTCTACTCCTAGAAATAAAATAAAAGACGTAATTTGTTCAAATACTTTATTATAATCAATAAATTAACATAACAAGAAGAAAAATATAATATTATATAAATATACTAATCCTATTATATAACATTATGCTTATTAAATAATATTAATCTAATTATAATCCTAATTTACACATTGTTTTAAATAATTCTGTATAAATGTAATTACCGTAATTACACTAAATTTCAAATAGTGATCAACATAAAATGTGACTTAGTGAAACCCAGATTGTGACTAAACCCCCTATATATAACCTTACCTCTCGATTGTGAATAAACCCCAAATATGACCTAAATATCATAATTTCTCAATTTGTGATTACCTTAATATTATATTCTGTCTATGCACACCTAATTTTAAGTATGTTTTAAAAGTTCACATACAAGTATATGAGATATATACTTCTGTGATTATTTATGTTTATTTCCATTAGGAATTGGATATAATGTAAAATTTGTATTCTAAAAAACTTTTTTGTTGAGAAATAAACATTATTATTATTATTATTATATTCTATTTTTCCCGCGACAGGGAGTAGAAACACCGCAAAAATCTAATATTTGAAAAATAGAAATACCGACATAACCTGTCAAAAATATGAAAAATCAGTAATTATTACTTTTAAAAACATGGTTCTTTAGTTAATCAAATTCCTTCAAATATTCATTGTAGCGATAGTGCATCTGTAACATTTACAGTCAATGTTATAATAAAGACAACAGTAATTTACCTGCAATATTATTGTTGAAACAATAAAATAAGAAGAACGCCTTACATCAATTTTTGCCCACTTCATTTGCTTAGAAGAAAAATATTTCACTTCTGTTTCAATTTCGATACCATAGCCATATCCAATTTCCACTCTCTTGTCAGTGGATTGGTATCACTGGCAAGAGTAGTTCTGTATTCTATGATCTATGGCGAGACCTAATGGAGTCTGTAACTTATGCTTAGTGTGCTGAAAAGCTAACAAAAGGGATCAGCTGTTAGAAAAAAATATGGACCTATTTGAAGGAATCGGAGAATTACAAGCAGAATATAAAATAAAATTAAAACAAAATACTGTCCCAAGTGTAGAACCCCCAAGAAAAATTCCGATAAGCATAGAAGAAAGTGTTAGGCAGGAGTTAGACAGATTAGAAAATGAAGGAATAATAAGAAAGGTAACAGAACCTACTGAATGGGTAAGCTCTATGGTTATAGTGAAAAAACCAGATCAAACACTCCGTCTATGCTTAGACCCACAGAATTTGAATAAATGCATAGTCAGAGAAAGATTTAAGTTACCGACCTTTGAAGAAATCGCTTCAAAAATGCCTAATGCTAGAATATTTTCAACTTTAGATGCCCATAAAGGATTTTACCAGATACGACTATCTTCAAGCAGTGAATTGCTCACTACCTTTAATGCTGGCAAGTTCGGTCGATACTGTTATCGGCGAGTTCCATGTGGACTTTGTTCAGCACCAGAGGTGTTCCATAGAACTTTCGAGGAGATATTTGGAAGCCTGCCAGGGGTACAAGTATACATAGACGATATTATAGTATGGGGCGAAAATGAGGAACAACATCTCGAGAGGCTTGAAGCAGTACTGGAAAAAGCTAAAAGTGCTAACGTGAAGTTCAATAAACAAAAGTGTAAATTTTGTGTGGCACAAGTGAAATAAGTCGGTCATGTGTTCAGTGGTGAGGGACTAAAACCTGATAATGACAAAATTAGAGCTATTTTGGAAATTGAATCACCTAGAGATAAGAAAGAATTACAAAAATTATTAGGAATAGTTACGTATGTTAATAAATTTGTACCCAATTTGTCAGATGTCACTAAAAATTTAAGATTATTGTTAAAACGAGATGTAGAATTTGTATGGTCTAGTGTACACGAAAATGATTTTAATGCACTGAAAAAGTTGTTAAGACACCAGTCTTGAAATACTATAACGTTAACCAACCTGTTGTTTTATCAGTTGATAGTAGTGGTTCAGGATTGGGTGCCGTTATGTTGCAGGAAAATTTGCCAGTGGCATATGCGTCCAGAGCACTAACTGAGAGTCAAAAATCTTGGGCCCAGATAGAAAAAGAGCTATTAGCGATAAGTTTTGGTTGTGAGAAATTTCACCAGTTTATTTATGGAAAAACAGTTGTGGTGGAATCTGACCATAAGCCACTGGAATACATTTTTAAAAAACCTTTGAATGAAACCCCATTAAGACTTCAAAAACTCAGACTTAAATTGCAACCTTATGATATTATAGTAAAATATAGACCAGGTAAAGAGCTTTTAGTTGCTGATGCTTTGTCAAGGCATTATATAAAAACTGATAATGATGTTAATTATCTTGACCAAGAAGTGGACTTGCATGTGTGTTTCATTGTTAAAAATTTGCCAATTTCAAACTCTAAGCTGGAATTATTTAAAAAAGAGGCAGCTAAAGATGATATTTTACAATCAGTTATTAAATATGTCTGTAATGGATGGCCTAAGAAAGATTTTGTCCCTAATGAATTATATTTGTATTATACCATCAAAGATGAACTATTTTTTGTAAATTGTAACCCTCGTACTGCTATATTCTAGGTATCACTATATACTGGGTCTCCTACCCTACCTAGTATAGTGCGAGTGTACAATTATTTTTATTATTTTAAATTTCGGTGCAGGTGACGAGTGTGTCACCCACGGGGTAGCGTATGCTGCCACCAGAGTTAATACGTAGGCTTGAGTGCCTATCCCGTTAACCCTCGGGATTATCCTAAATATCCTAATTTTCCGCAAATTTCTACCATTCGGCTACTGGTTTCTTTTTATTAGTAAATTTTCTAACTGGTTTACTAACCTCTTCGGCGGTGAGTCCGGCCAACCAAACCCGGAATGGATTATGTAGGTTGGTCTTTCTATAGGTGGGTGTATAATTTAAAACGCGTTTTACAACAAATGATATATATTGAGTGATAAAGTACATACAATAAGCAAACAAAACACGGTCCTAGTGACCCTCCAAAAGTGCGACTAATTATATTTGTTTGAAAAATAAGCTACTCAAAATCATGCCCTAGAAAATCATAAGAAAAATGATTCCCCAAATTAACCTTCTAATGTATGGGCCGACCTCCCTAAAATAGTAATGAAACTAAATATTTCCGTGCCCCCGCTGAGGGAAACGGTTATGTCCCCAGAACCTGAAACCCGCAAAAATTAAGCACCTAATTTGACTGACTACATTACTCTGACCACATCAACATTTAATTGGTTAGTAGAACTTTAAAATCAAACTTACTGCTTAGGCTGCTCGATTAAATCCTTATAATTACTAATTGCACACTCGGCGCGAAATAAGGCGTCGGCGGCCCGACGTTGCCGATCAACGTAACGCAACACAAACAAAACGAGCTTGCTCTCGAATCTTTTGCAACGCTCCTATTTTCACTTAACAAAATTAATTCCTCTCTTAGGACTCGACACTAATATTCAACACTTCACCAAATTCCCCAAATTCCGGGGTCGCGACGTTCCGACGTTCACGGCGGCTCGCGATGGACCCCAATGTGGACTCTCTGTGCGACGCTCGTGGTTTAACACTTAACGAAATTAATTCTTGGTACTCGACGCTAATTATTCAACACTTAACCAAATTCCGCCCGGGGTCGCGATGTTCCAAAACACACGACCGCTCGCTGTCGACGACTCGACGTGGACTCTCTTAATGTCTCCAGACTCTGTGCGACGCTCGTCTCTTGATTTTTGCCAAATAAGCAAAACTTCGGAAGCTACGGCGTTAAGCCCTATCCTTCTCTAGCTCGCGAATCTTCCGCCCAAAGTATTAACCTTTTAATTTCTTTCTAAGAAAATTCTCGAACGTGCGGCTTGACCGTGGGACCGTAGATCAATTGGGGTACCCACCAGCGATATCTCCCGGATGCTATGTTTAGGTTAACATCATAACTTATTTCCCTCAGATTTCCGTTTCATTTGATAAGTTACTCTTATAATTTCATATTTTAAACCATTGGTTTTCTATAGGTACCTACAGGGCGTCCCAGACATTTAGAAGATTGATTTCAAATTCTTACAAATTAAAATTTAACAAAATAATAAGGACCACTTATTTATTACAAAATGAGCTACTTTTTAAAAATACAATGTAGTTGTTCCAAAGAGTTTAAGACAGGAAATGTTACAGTTAGTTCATTACAATCATTTAGGCCTTGAAAAATGTAAGAATAAAGCGAGGCAAGTCTTATTTTGGCCACACATGACAAAAGAAATTGAAAACATAGTAAGAAATTGTGATACTTGTCTTAAATTTCAAAAAACACATTCACATGAATCATTATTATTA
The DNA here is from genome assembly GCA_963680705.1 of Rhagium mordax. NCBI lineage: Eukaryota > Metazoa > Arthropoda > Insecta > Coleoptera > Cerambycidae > Rhagium > Rhagium mordax. The sequence continues at coordinate 20,689,142 of OY796659.1, read as the reverse complement.
AGAGAAGTGCCTGATGGTCCATGGAAAAAGATAGGGACAGATATATTCTATTTTCGTCAAAAACCTTATTTACTTATTGTTGATTATTTCAGTAAATTTATAGAGTTTAAGGAATTAAGTAGTCAGACTACAGACCATATCATAGCAGCTCTCAAGTCTAACTTTGCTAGGTATGGTATTCCACAGATCGTTTATAGTGACAACGGACCACAATATAAGAATTATAAATTTGAAAATTTTTCTAAACAGTGGAACCTCAAACATATTACGTCTAGCCCATATTATCCTAGGTCCAACGGGATGGTGGAAAGGTAAGTCCAAACTTGCAAACAAATGTTGAAAAAAGCGGAACATTCTAAAAGAGATCCATACATTGCATTGCTAGAATATCGCAATACCCCTATAGATTCGAATATAAAAAAATCACCAAGCGAGCTTTTATTTGGACGTAATGTAAATGCGTTTTTACCAACTCGTGAAACATTTATGGTACCTAATAATAATGACCTGAAAACCAAAGCAAAGTTAGAAGAGAGACGGGAAAAGTATAAATACTACCATGACATTAAGAATCGAGCACAGCTTCAAAATTTTGAGAAAAATGAAGTAGTTTTTATTAAAGATCCTGATCATAAAATGAGTACCGCTAAAGTCATAGGTGAAAGTGATAAACCACGTTCCTATAGATTGTCGTTACCAAGTGGTAAAGTTACTGAGAAAAATAAATTTAATATGTATAAAACTTCCCCTTCAACAAATTTTGAAGCTGATGATTTAGATTATTTTCCTGAATCTTACACCGTCAGTGATAGAGTGCACGAATCTGCCTCTACTAACGATAAAATTATTATACCGGAGTCGACATCAAAACATGTTACTAGATCTGGCAGACTGGTTAAAAAGCCCGCATATTTGTCAGATTACCTACATTAGTTATTAAAAAAGAAAAAAAAAGGGAGATGTCAGTGGATTGGTATCACTGGCAAGAGTAGTTCTGTATTCTATGATCTATGGCGAGACCTAATGGAGTCTGTAACTTATGTTTAGTGTGCTGAAAAGCTTCTTGTAAAACTTGTGAACTATTATATAGTATTCTAAAGTAATAACTGTTGTGTTATTTAAAATCTATACAACTTTTGTGTTGACGTGACATCTCTGACGCGAGAAAAATTATTTTACATGACGTATGTCACAAGTTTTGGGAAAAAAAATTCTTTAAAATAAGTAAAACGTAATTTATTTAAATGACCACTTTACCAACATTTTACCTTACATTTAAGTTAATTAAATCTAGAACTGAAAGAATGACAAAGGGTCATGGTCTTCAATGGTACGTAGTTTATGTCCAACGTTTTGGACGATTATTATATCAATTAGGTACTCTTTTGCACAAATAAGGTATAGAATATATATTATATGTCTTAGTTGCGCTTCATTTTGAGTTTTCCACCCATTATCATACTTTTTTGGTCAATAGTCCCCAAAAATCGATGATGGGTCGAGCCTGTGGTACATTTGGCGGATTGTCAGGTGTGAGGTCATGCGAGGGGTAAAGCAGTTAATGGTAACGTTTATACCGAAATATGTCTACCAAAGTTGCTCCAATTTACTTACTTACTTAGCAAGTTGCCATTATATAAGAAGGACTAGAACATGGTTAGAAGCTCAAAACATACCTTTTATGCCAAGAGCTGACAATCCGCCAAACGTATCACAGGCTCGACCCATCGAAAATTTAGAGGACTATTGATCAGAAAATTATATGAAAATGGGTGGGAAGCTAAAAATGTAGCGCAACTAAGGCGTAGTATATATGAAAAGATAAGAGAAATTGAAACATCGTCCAAAACATGATGGGACAACGGGACGGGACAAGTTAGACAAAAACTACGTACCATTGAAGGTCATGGCCCTTTGTCATTATTTTAGTTGCAGATTTAATTATGTTGGTAAAGTGGTCATTTAACTAAATTACGTTATACTTATTTATTTTAAAGATTTTATTTCCCAAAACTTATGTGACATACGTTGTTTTTGAAAGATAATTCAGTGTCAGTTTTCTCTTAAACGTAGACGAAATTTAAGTTTTTTAAACGTTCAATATATCAATTTCTGATACCTAGGCTGGTGTGTGTTTTAACTTCTTATAGACTATAATTATTACATTATCTACATAACAGCCATTTATTACAATATATTTAAAATTAATTCAAAGCATCAGAAGAATTTACGTAAAAATCATATAAAACTTAAGTTTATACTATTTAAATATTACAAAACAGTAAGCTATATGCGTACGGTATTTTTTATTATTTTCCTAAATTACTAACGTATTCAGTCACGCAAAGAAAAACATAAATTTATGTCGACTCAAAACATTATTGTGTTTTAACCCTTTACCTATATGGTAATCTAGATTTGTTTTTATTATTATTTACTGAAATTTTATTAATTGACTTTTATTAGGTAAAATGCAATGTAATGTTAAATTTGTAAAAAACAGGCACCTATAGTTAGTGACAGATTTATAATACCTACTATGAATAAACCACGTACGTAAGCCACTTTATGTAAAATTATGTGTTAAATATAAATTTACTAAAATGCATATCCATAACAGATCAAAGGGAAATTTAAAAGTATGTTATGTAAAACCAATTAGATTTTAGTTTCTGATCAACATTTCACACAAAACATAAAAGTCACGACAAGCTTACATAGCCTTTATATGACTCAAACCTCAAACTGAAACAAAAGAAATTAATTCATGACCTTGTCATTCTAAATTTTTTTATTGTGTATATGTAAGCATACAATTCCATAAACACATAGACAATGTCGTCGCAGTCATTATTTAATCGTTTATAAAAAAATTATTAATCTTGTGTCAAACGCCATTAAAGTTCAGTCTCGAAAATGAAAAACGTAGATAGGCTTGTTTGTAGGTGTTGTTATTTGATCGATAAATTAATGAACAAAACTAGTGTAAAAAAGTTACAAACTCATAATAAATATTCTAATAAATGGTCTCCTCCTACTGTAACGGCGCTTACTTTTGACGTATACTTACGTAACCTTTTTAGACGGAAATCTCGGACGCCAGTTCTTTAATTTTTAAGTGCAAAGAACAGCACTTTTTGGCTCTCCTATGGGGAGAGCAATCCGGGCTAAACAGTTGAAGACACGGAATGTCCAGCGGGTCATGAGATGATTATTATGTCAGTGTGACTTAAACAATTTCTCAATCGGGCTAATTAGAAATTAACGGCGGAAATTATAACAGAAATTATAACTCGGAAATTTTTATATGTAATAGGTATACTAACTTATTTATTTATTAAATAACGATAGTTAATAAGACATTTCATTACAAAAATATAAAGCCTCGGTTGACTACACAGTCGGCTATGTACAAAATTTACAATAACCCTATCAGCTGGTAACACGGTGTACCTACACGTTATATTACTTAAATTTCGGACGGCGATGGGCTCGCAGGGCGAAAGAATCGGAAGATATTCACGCTATGAAATCGAACGGCCGGCGGGGACGGCTAGCAAGTTAAACACCCAAAATAACGGAACGCTATGAATAAGTCACAGAGATTCTTTTTATTTCGGTTTTGGACACCACTTAATAAACGCGGGTTTCTACTGCCTCAAATACAGAGTTATGTTATCAAGAAATTTTACTTCCTTACCGGAAAATAAAGATTTAAACCATACACTGGTGCCATAAACTACCAGAACTGATTATCGAATTACTTTGCCTGTGTATGATAAATCCACGTTTTAAAAATACACTCGCTGATGGCTAGGCCCAACTATCAGAACGGATTATCGGAGGGCTCAACCGGCGAGTGTGTAATCCGACATTAAATACAACTAAACGGAAACTTTAAACCGAACTCTGATTTAATTAAGTAGCTTTGCAATACGTCGGTATTTACGCAATGAAATCAACGGTGAACCTCGGTGGCTATTCAAAATGCGGAGCGGCTGGATTACGGTCAACTACTATTGTTCTTACCAAGACGGTTTATGGAAAAAAAAAATGAAAAAGGTTTCTGGTCGGATTTTGCTTTCGATGGCTAGGGTATCGATAATTCGATTGATATGGATTTTGCCGTTCCCGGTGAATTTATTATCTTTCTTGCTCTCGTAGGCGCGCTCATACGGTATGTGGAATTCGGACAGGTGGCTTGAACGAAGAACTCGGTTTACTAAGTCGGCGCGTGTTATGTAACTTGCCTTATTCAACCGGGCTAACGGAAAACGGAAATGCATTGCTTATAACTTTAAAACTATATAGCAAAAAGAACCGGCTTAAAACGGACACGGATTAATGTTTTATCAAGTTTTCGTAACTAATGATTTTTTACTTCCGGCTTGAACATTATTTTTGAACAATTAACGGATTTTAGCTATACAGGAGACTATCGGAAATTAATCAATTAATTTACCAGCTGATTTTACAATTAATTGATACCTTAACTATAACTTAAATGATAACAGAGTTACAGGGTGTACCTATCAACGTTTAATAACTAAACTAATTTGCTAAGGCTGTGTCAACGTTAGTTAACCATTCGTTATAACCAGTGATAGTGGGAGGGAACGACCGATATTCGTATTAAGTCAACCAACCGCTGTCACCACATCTGATTTAACTCTTGGCCGTTGAATTCAACGCAGGTCGTGGCAAACCCTTAATATATCGAAGTCTCGAAATCGATAGATTAACGGCAACTGTCGACAATGAATGCTTCCTCGTATACAGGCTTCGCAACGTCCTGAACTAAAGATACAACACTAGCTAAACACTTTGCACAATACACAATTCACTTCTGACACCTGCCCAGACAGGTCTTGCTCGTTCACTCTTCTTCGGCTCAGCCGAATGGTCAAACCGACGCAATTGCGAGGGTCGTAAGCTATTGGGTCAACACAGATACTAGACTAATACTAGAACGCAATAAGAAGACATGGATAATAAATAAGGGTATATATTAAACAATCATCATAGTACATATAGAGCCTCACCTAGCAAGGTCTGCCACCATAACCACGATACCCCCACAAGGGGTCAGCGACCGCGACGGCCGCGCTTAAAGACGAGTGATCGATTGCCGAAAGAGAATTATTACATGGACGTGACTGGCAATTTAGTGAGTGGGTTTTATAGATTTACTGTTAGAATTATAGACTAAAAATTTAAGGTAATATTCTCCAAAAGGGGTATATGCCGTTAGACGTCTGTGGATATTTCAGAAAGGGGAAATCTCTTCGAATGCTATCTCACAAGGCGGTCACCTGGTAATAATGGGGAAGTGCCCCGGTACCCGTGCGTACCGCAATGAGGCTTATCCTGGCTTGATTTGATCAAAAATACCGGATTTCCATTTTGCGAGATCATTGGGAGGTCTCCCACTATAGATATGGAAAAGACCCGAGACCACTTCACATCGCCACGTGGCGTCGCAAAATTCCGCTATTTCCAATTTTTATTCAGTTCCTAAAATTTCAAAATGGTGCTATCAGACACGATCCCGGTAGAGACGATGACCAATGGGTAGGCGAGGCCAGCTCAACCATCCTTGGAAGCCGTAGGTCACGGACTCACTAGGAATTCCAGAACGCGAGGGTAGAGTGAACCTATGGGTCCGTAGATCAGTGCGACCACGAAGGTGGATCAGTCTATGATAGATCAGATCAAGAGCTACTGATCTACGGTAGATTCACTCTCGCGCCTTTGTGGAGTATTCCTGTGATCTGTTAGACCGGCTTATGACAATGATCATCTGCGCTATGATCATTGTAGTGGCGCAGTCCGTCCTTCGAGGAATCGGTACTGGCTGAGGACAATGCATGTCCTTGGTCGTCTCTACATGCTGCATCGTGCCTGGATGCGTTCGTTCAAACATGAGATATGGGCCGAAAAAGATAAAGGGAATTTTGGAAACTGTACTGAAAATCGTCTTATAAATTTTATAAAAAATCCTGATATGCATGGATTCATGCATATCAGGCAAAAAGAAGGAATTTTGGGTTTAGGAACTGACTTGAAATTCGACATATTCTTGATAAAAAAATGGTGTACATGGAACAGATGTTCCACATACACCATTCAAGCCTTAGCTTGTGTGCTTATGTCTAATTGGGATCTTTTGCTTAAAACTACTTTTACAGCATACTCTGGGTTCGATAACACTCCCCTCCTTTTGAAAATTCGTCTTTCGGAATCGATCACTATTACTCTGTGTCACTGCTTAAGATTACTTAATAATATTTTAAAATTAATTACTTCCATCAGGAAATAAATAAAAGGAATGGATATATGGATCATAGGATTTATTAACAACTCTTGTGGGAATATGGTGGTGGTGGTATGGTTTACATAGATATAACACTTAGGATAATTTATACAATTCTTGGCCGAAAGGTAGTTGGACATTAACATTGGAATTTATAAAATTATTGGCCTCATAGGTTTTAAAAGTAGAATGGATCATAACATCGGTAATTTATAGGATTATTGGTCAAAAGTGGACTTAACATAATTATCGAATGAACATATTTGGAAAACATGATAGTGTTTTCTGAATCTTCTGTCTTGCTCTTCGATCTTCGTCTTCTGTCTTCGTCTTCGTCTTATGTCTTTGGAGTCCATCCTCTTGGAAAAAGCGGCACTACACTGCTTGGCTCGTTCGTCTGGAATCTGCCAACATACCATTGGAACTGGTGGATCATTGCATTGGGAATTTATGGTTAGGATCTCAGGATAGGATCAGCATGCATCTATTTATGTTCAGGCTGTGAACATAAATCAGTACGTATTAGTTAAAATTGAAACAAAGGATACCGCAGTATCCGACTATAAATTTGGACTTTAAAATTTCTGGACATAATCTCATCACCCTTATTTTCTCCTCGCGTGTGGACAGCGGGAGGAGAGACTTCTCTACGGAACGTCTTTTGGAAAATAACTTGAATTTGGGAGTTTAATATTTGTCAAAGGAATTATGAGTCTTCGCTCTCTCTCGAGATTGAAAGGATTACAGGAATTTTGTGGAATATTTTCAGAAAGGATATTTGCTTCAGAGGAACCCTCTGTAAGCGGAATAGTCTGGTCAGTGGTTTGCTTGGAATCATTGGTTCGAATAGAATTTTGGTCATTTACTTGTGGGGAAGGATCTGGATCATGAATGGAAATATCAGCATGCGAAGCTGCTTGCGAACTGGTTTCCGGCCCTTCGGAAACGCTACCCTTTGTCTGCTTCGACGCAGGATGCCTTCTTACATTCGAGACAGCTACGCTGGCTGTATTACGGGTTTGAATTTGGACTTGGACGGGAATTGGATCATTGGAATGCTCTGGTCCATCGTGCGGATCGCCCACTGAAGAGTCATCGGAATCGTCTTCACTGGATGCGAATCCTACTTCCTCCGTTGGTTTCACAAGTCTCAGATCGTTCACATGTAATCGGGATAGATGTTGGTCTTTCTGGATAATATAAACCTCATTTGACACTTTCTCTGTCACCCTATGTGGCCCAGTCCACGATGGTATAAATGCCTGTTTATCTTTACGCATATTTTTAGCCATAACTCTGTCTCCAACTTTTAAAACGATAGGAGTGACTGCTTCCTTAGGGGCGTATTTTTGCCTATACTGCTGTGAATTTTGACTTATATTTTGAACGATAGCTGGTCTGGTTAGTGTGGGTTGCCTTTCTTGAAAATAGCTTTCTATCTGCCAGTCGCCTGCTTCTGCTAGTTCGTAGCCTAGAACTGCAAAGCTTGGGGTATATCCTGTGGAAGCGTTCCTACGTGTTCTTAAATTGTAAAGCATTTGTACAATGTAGTACATATCCCATGTGTCTGTTGCCTGATTGAACATAAGAGATTTTAAAATTTTCTTGGCTTCTTGCACCTGTCTTTCTATTGGATTTGCTTGTTGATGATAAATGGGCGTATAAAAATTTTGAATATGGTTGCGTTTACTAAACTGAGTATACCATCCACTTTGGAAATGTCCTCCTTGATCTGATATGATAGTCTTCGGCAAGCCAAACCGAGATATCCAGTGCTCCTCCAGAAATCGAACTAAAGTTTCACCATTCACCTTTACGAAAGCTTGCGCTTCGGTCCACTTGGTAAATAAATCGACCGTCATGACTATAAATCGATTACCAGTGTCCTTAGCGCGTTTGTATGGTCCCAAGATATCCATACTGATCACCTCAAAAGGGTATTGAGGTTCATGACACCGTAATGGGGCTTCCGGCTGCACTTGTCGTCCTTTAACAGATTTGCACACTAAACAATTTTGAATATATTGGCCTACTAGCCTGGACATGTTGTTAAAATAATAGGTTCTAGATATGGTCCGAAAGGTTTCATCTCTTCCTGGATGGCCGACACCAGTCTTGTCGTGAAAATGTGAAATAGTTTCTTTGATCTTACGCTTAGGTACCACTAAATATATTTTGTTTGAAATCAATCTCATAAGTATGCCATTTCTCACTTGATGAGTTGAGTAAAATTTCTGGTCTTTAACCGATCTCTCTTGTAAAGTGCGTTGACTGAGTTCAATCCAACGACTAACTTTATCCCTGATGTTCGTAGAATCCTGTTGACTTTCGATAATTGATTGATAAAGTTCCAAATGGGTGTTAGCCAAAATATTTTCTTTTGATTTGAATTTAGGCGGAAACATTCGCTCTTCATCGAGATGCTCCAAACTTGAATTTTGAGGATTCCTACTGAGATAATCGGCCAAAAGATTTTCTTTGCCTGGACAGTGTTCAATTTTGAAAGAATATTCTTGCAACAACAACGACCATCTTGTAAACTTCGTTTTCTCATCTCGGTGCTTATCCAACCACAGGAGAGCCCTATTATCAGTTCGGACGATGAAAGGTTTGTCTGCTAAGTAAATCTTATATCGCTTAACGTAAGTAACCACACTTAGACATTCTAGCTCGTTTATGTGATATTTTCTCTCTGTAGGAGACAAGGTATGACTTGCATAAGATATAATATGTCTTTCACCTCCATCGCCGAACTGATATAAAACTGCTGCCATGCCTAGTAGACTAGCATCCGTCTGAAGAATAAAAGTTTTGTCCAAATCTGGTCTATGAAGTTCCAAGGGTTCTGCTAAGATCTGCTTAATATTCATAAATGCGTTCTGGGCCTCCTTTGTCCATTTATATCGGACGTCGTTCGAGAGTAGTCTGGTTAGCGGCTTGGTAATGAGTGCTGCATTAGGGATGTATTCTCTTACCCAGTTGCATAGACCGAGAAAACTCTGAAGTTGTCGTTTATTGTTAGGAACAGGATAGTTCTGAAGCTGCAATTTATGTTTATCAAGTGGTCTAGTGGTATCTAAAGTAATCTGATGCCCAAGATAGGTAATCTCATTAGTAGCGATTACACACTTATCCGGAGAAACCTTCAAGTTATGTAGCCTTAATCGTTCAAAAATCAACCTGAGGTGCTCCACATGTCCTTCCAAATCTTCACTATAAATGATGATGTCGTCTAAATAGACTTTACAGAAATGGTGCAAATATCCTGTTAGAACATCTTTGGCCATGAATTTTTGGAATGTGCACGGGGCAGTCTTCAAGCCGAACTGCATAACATTGAATTGATAGGCAGCTCCATCATGAGTAGTAAACGCTGTGTAAATTTTGGATGAATCATCTAAAGGAATTTGCCAATTTCCGCTCTTCAAATCAAGTACAGTAAATACTGTAGCTTTCCCCAGGTCCTTGATACTTTCATAGATTTTTGGTAAAACAGAGGCTTCGTCAAGCGTGACTTCGTTTAATCTACGATAGTCGATACAGAAACGCGGTTTCTTATCTTGTCTCTCAATGATGACTGGGGGTGAACTATATGGTGATGTGCTTGATTCAATAACACCGGCTTTTAACATTTCCTCTATCTGATCATACATGATCTTCTTTTTACTAGGCGACATGGGATATGGCTTTACATTGAATGGACGATGGTCCTTAACGATAATTTTGTGTTTAACACTTACGGTGGTTGCTTGAGTCAATTCCACCGTAAATAGATTCTTTGAAAAGTGAATTGAAAATGGAGTTAGAAATTTTTAGGGTTTCCGGCAATTCTTCATTAGATGCTCTATCGGTTGCCTGATTCCAGAACACGGTTATACGTCTGTCTATTCCCACATACACACATTTCCTATGATAGTCAAATACGACATGTTGAGAATAAAGGAATGGAGCTCCTAATATGATTCCTTCGTTCAGTTCTTCTATAACTTGAAATGGTACATGGAAACGAACATCCGATATAAAGATATCTAGAGAAGTAGTGCCTTGCGAATCAATAACTTGATCGCCACAAGCAAGAGCGAAAGTTTGAGGATCTGATAGATTATTCATCGATGAGAGAAATTGCGGATGAATGATATTCCTTGTAGCACCGGTATCAAGAAGTGCGAACACAAGTTTATTATTAACGATAATTTTGATTCGAGGCAAAGGATAAAAATTTGATAAATGGTTAATGGCTTCTGATAGGATTATAGGTTGAAAGTTGGCAGGGTCTTTGGCATATTCTGGGTATTCTGACGTCAGGTCAGGTAAGTGGTCAAATGGGTTTATAGTTTGGGATTGGTCTATTGACGACGAGGCGTACTCGTAGGGCCGACTGGAGGGGGATTGCGGGAATTGCCCTGTTCTCGAACCCCTGAGAAGTTTCCCTGTTGTCGTCTCTTATAAGGATTGTTTGGACAATCGGAATGGTAGTGCCATTGGACATCAGGACAGAATCGACATGGTGTAGGAGGAATTTTCTGGTTGTTGGAATTTGGACGGTTTTGATTGCTAGAGGTTGCCTGCTCTTGGAAATGGACTTGTCGATTCCTGACGTCTTGAGTGTCTCTATTGTTATTCTCACTGTGGGAATTTTGCCAAACACGGCCATTATAGGAGTTGCCAGAAGATGGTTGATTATAATTTTGATTAGATTTTGCCTTAGATTTATTTTCATTGGAACGCGCCGCAGATCCTTCATCAGCTATATCTCGCTCTACCCTAGATGCTATCGATACAAGTGACTCAGTGTTAAAAATATGTGTTCCGCGTAAGCGAGAACGTATCTCCGGTCTGAGTTGGTCCAGTATGATACTGGCCTTCAGAGCTTCCGGTTTGAAGGGGTCGACCCTATTAAAAAGACATATTTTCTTGGTAATGAATACCGCTGATGAATCACCTGCATGCTGCATCTCTCCATAAAGTTTTGTGATTGCCTGGGTGTAGATATCGCCTGAATCAAATCTATTGCGGAAACGTTCACTGAATACTTCGTACGAAGTAATGAGAGTTCTATATTGATCGAACCATTTTCGGGCTTCTCCTTTGAGTTGTTCAGTTATTAAATGGAATCGGTCTGTACTGTTATTAATTCTTGCTCTGTGGCAATAGTCTTCGAAATTTCTGATGAAAGTTTCGGGACTCTCATGGTCTAAGCCATGATATTCCACGTTAGGACTACGTGGTCGGTCATAGGTAGAAGTTGTGCACTGTGCTGCGTCTTGCATAGCGTTTACAAAAGTTTGCGCCATCTTGGCGAATAGATCTTCCATTGATGGAGGATTATCAGGGGACCTCAACGAGGGAGAAACATTACTGATCAGTTCCGGCTGCCGCTCCGGCACTACGGAGGAATCTTCCATCAACCCGGTCTCTTGCTCGTAGAAGCCACTAGGGGTCAAAGATATCAAAGGATTGTCGTTCATGACTACGATTCATGCAAGAGATGAGGTCAACCGAAGCACAGCCCCACGTTGGGCGCCATATCAACGTTTAATAACTAAACTAATTTGCTAAGGCTGTGTCAACGTTAGTTAACCATTCGTTATAACCAGTGTGTGGGAGGGAACGACCGATATTCGTATTAAGTCAACCAACCGCTGTCACCACATCTGATTTAACTCTTGGCCGTTGAATTCAACGCAGGTCGTGGCAAACCCTTAATATATCGAAGTCTCGAAATCGATAGATTAACGGCAACTGTCGACAATGAATGCTTCCTCGTATACAGGCTTCGCAACGTCCTGAACTAAAGATACAACACTAGCTAAACACTTTGCACAATACACAATTCACTTCTGACACCTGCCCAGACAGGTCTTGCTCGTTCACTCTTCTTCGGCTCAGCCGAATGGTCAAACCGACGCAATTGCGAGGGTCGTAAGCTATGGGGTCAACACAGATACTAGACTAATACTAGAACGCAATAAGAAGACATGGATAATAAATAAGGGTATATATTAAACAATCATCATAGTACATATAGAGCCTCACCTAGCAAGGTCTGCCACCATAACCACGATACCCCCACAAGGGGTCAGCGACCGCGACGGCCACGCTTAAAGACGAGTGATCGATTGCCGAAAGAGAATTATTACATGGACGTGACTGGCAATTTAGTGAGTGGGTTTTATAGATTTACTGTTAGAATTATAGACTAAAAATTTAAGGTAATATTCTCCAAAAGGGGTATATGCCGTTAGACGTCTGTGGATATTTCAGAAAGGGGAAATCTCTTCGAATGCTATCTCACAAGGCGGTCACCTGGTAATAATGGGGAAGTGCCCCGGTACCCGTGCGTACCGCAATGAGGCTTATCCTGGCTTGATTTGATCAAAAATACCGGATTTCCATTTTGCGAGATCATTGGGAGGTCTCCCACTATAGATATGGAAAAGACCCGAGACCACTTCACATCGCCACGTGGCGTCGCAAAATTCCGCTATTTCCAATTTTTATTCAGTTCCTAAAATTTCAAAATGGTGCTATCAGACACGATCCCGGTAGAGACGATGACCAATGGGTAGGCGAGGCCAGCTCAACCATCCTTGGAAGCCGTAGGTCACGGACTCACTAGGAATTCCAGAACGCGAGGGTAGAATGAACCTATGGGTCCGTAGATCAGTGCGACCACGAAGGTGGATCAGTCTATGATAGATCAGATCAAGAGCTACTGATCTACGGTAGATTCACTCTCGCGCCTTTGTGGAGTATTCCTGTGATCTGTTAGACCGGCTTATGACAATGATCATCTGCGCTATGATCATTGTAGTGGCGCAGTCCGTCCTTCGAGGAATCGGTACTGGCTGAGGACAATGCATGTCCTTGGTCGTCTCTACATGCTGCATCGTGCCTGGATGCGTTCGTTCAAACATGAGATATGGGCCGAAAAAGATAAAGGGAATTTTGGAAACTGTACTGAAAATCGTCTTATAAATTTTATAAAAAATCCTGATATGCATGGATTCATGCATATCAGGCAAAAAGAAGGAATTTTGGGTTTAGGAACTGACTTGAAATTCGACATATTTTTGATAAAAATATGGTGTACATGGAACAGATGTTCCACATACACCATTCAAGCCTTAGCTTGTGTGCTTATGTCTAATTGGGATCTTTTGCTTAAAACTACTTTTACAGCATCTCCTGGGTTCGATAACATACCCAAGTGACGGAAATATTAAAATAAAACAGGCAATCCTTGGCGGATAAAAATCACTTCGTTACACTACTTATATGCCTTTTATAATTATTCTTTTAATGAAAGGTTTCCTGGCGTTAAAACATATTATTTTGTCCTCTAACAACATTAGCTGCATTTTGTAATTGTTTTCAGCGTTCATCTCGTACATTAATTTTATCGGAAAAAACTAAGTATTTCACAATATCCTCAATAATGGAAATCCAAACAGTTATAGTCAAGACTCCTTGCTGGCCACTTAAAGTGACATCCTCTGCCAATCCATCGTTGAGGAAATGTTTCATTGAGATGGTTTTTAACAGCAATAGGGAAATAAGGTGCACCGAGAAAAACGTTCCAAGTAAACAGTGATCCTGACACAATTTTCATTAAGACAAATGCCTAGTTTGTTCTCTAATAATATTGCATAGTACTTGTAATAAATAAAACAGAAGTTTTGACATGAAGCAAATAATCCTTAATAAGTAGTTAAATAACCCCGATATACAATGAACACTTGCATTAATAGTTTACTTTTCAGTAATCATCAGTTGTTTTATGCACGGACATTGATGTCTTTGTGGTAATTAAATAGTGCATATGACTTTTTTTTACTAGCAGTAAGCAGGCAAATCTTTTCTGTTAGTAGACAATTTATTCAGTGACTAAAAATAATTAAACTTGAAAGAAAAAAAAACGTCTTCGGCTATTTTCGCGAGATAACAATCGCTTCGGGACTTTCTCTTTGCCCGATGATGCGGTTCTCGCGGTTCATTTGTTCCAGTGTGCGTACCCGGTAAGGTGTTGTGCATCACTTGTGGAACTTACAATGTTTTTTAATTTGAATTTTCACAAATTCTACTTAAAAAGATAAACACAATAAGAACATACAATTCAAAATTTAGACTTCAAAATTTGTATTTAGGCTTTATTTTGGATTATAAACAACTTTGTTTTATAAACATTTTGTCTAAAATAATAAATAATGGTACTTCTCTCTTGAGGCATTTTCATGTTTTCTTAATTTATTAACACCCGGTACATCTTATCTAAGATTTTTATATGGTAAACTCATTTTTTCGATAAGCAGAATTTTTTATAAAGAGTGACTTTTCGTCGTACAATCAATAATAAAGATTTTTTTCCTCTTGACAACTCCATCCGGGGACACACTGTATATATCATTTTGACTAACAATAACAAAGAAATATGTTTTGTTAATAGGCCTATAATAACAAAAAAAAAAATGTATTGAATGCTGAAATAAATTATTCAAGACATGTTATTTGTACGAAAAGTTTTAATTTAAAAAATGTTTTAGTAATTCTATATTTTCACCATTTATGCAAGTTGTTTCCAAAATTAAGGATACAAAACTTATAATGAACGTATATATTTTTATTTCTTTTTGGTTAGGCATTACTAAGATATTTATTCGACACAAGTAATCAGTTTCTTTGTTAAAACATGCCAAGCTAATTATGGTAAATATACTGTTCTCTAATGACGGGGACTATACTTTATTAAGCATAAATACATTCCTACATTTGTCATAAGTACACTGGTTTACTAATGGAAAGTAGTAGTTTTCACTCTAAAATGGTTTAATTCGTATTAGTAGTTTGTGTCAGGATTGCTAGTTTACTTGTACCAAAGAAGTGGTGGAGTAGTCCCATATACTGATGAACTTTTTACTTGCCAATATTAAAATTTTAATTGTAGCTAGTCACCTTTTTTCTCGGTGTGGAGCTCCGCCTGCATGAACCATATTTTTCTTCTTAAATCTATTGATAAATCATTCAATATGTCAGCAAAAGTATTTAGTGAAATATAAATACGATTAACAGTTTAGATTTGGAGGAAGAGTATATGGTCCTATAGTAGTCGGTCACCTATAATAACACCAGTAATGACTTTCTCCAATTGAAAACGCCTTGTCTGGTAAACGTTGCTTCATCGGTGAACAAGACATTCTTAATAAAATCTGTCAGTGTTGTTTGTTCCGAATAAATTGACGAAATTGTAATCGTCGTGGAAGATCTCTTGCACTTAAATTTGAATGAAGTGATAGATTGCTTACTTATTCCTGTTGCAGCTGACAAATGACGTTAACTTATTTCAGGATTTTCATCTACCCGAACCAAAATTTCTTTTTTCTGATTGTTATTTGTTTCGGTCTACCTCTCTGATTTTTAGTGTAAACGACGATATAGGTTTCGAATTCGAAAAATTTCATGATTTTGGTTGCCTTCTATTGTCATACACCAGCAAGACAATTTTATATATAAATGATGTTTACATCATATTTTCTAGTCAGAATTCAGTATCATTTATGTGGCGCCACCTATAACAAAATTTAAAATAATAAATAAAATCATATTCGTTACCCAAAGTAATACCATTGGTAATACCTTTCTGCCAAATTTTGTAACAATTTCTAAAAATGTTGTGAAATTATTACCAAAACAAGAAAACATTATTTCAAATTTGACACCTTGTATCTTTTTCCACAGCAATATTAGGCCAAAACTTTACATTTTGGTCCAAATGAACTGTGACTAATCGATGTCCCAATCTTAAACCGACCTGCTAGTTAAGATACGTAGATAACATCTTCGTTATCTACACACGGTAAAGATTCCCCAAATATATCCTTATTACGTATAAATCAGATACATCCCAACATCTAGTTCACCGTGGAAATGTATGTGCTTGAAATGTGGATTAATTGAAGTATTGTACTTAAATACAAAGGAAATCTTCTACGTTTTTACATCCGTTAGAAAAAAATTGATTGTTATTAATTTCCGTGCATCAATTTTAGTTTCTTAGCGTTCTTAAAAAATAAATTAAATAAAAATATTGCTTGCATTCCGCAATCAAAAAGTGGTATTTTAATTCTTGTTATTGATAATTAAACCATTATTTTTACTTGTAGATGAATGTAAAATAAATTTCTCCTAAGCCAACGTAAAATAACAAAAATAACAAAATTCTTGTAAATCAAAAGTAATTAAAACCCATTGTGTCCTGACGTGTTGCCTTTGGACAATGGGCTGATTACTGATGAAGAACGCAGTGAAGATGAAGGTGGAAAAGATTTAAATTTTCATGATGGATCTATTGTTGAAATGGACGAGGTTGTATTGGAAGATGAAACTTCAGCTGACGTCCAAGAAGAAATAGAAAACGAAAAGGCCGTTCCAGACACTGATATACTGAGGAATGAACGACGTAAAGAAAAGGAATAACGCGGAAAGAAGAATGTTAGAAGAAAAATCGATGTAATTGAAGACGAAAGCTCTGATGCAATATCAGGCACTGAGCTATCTACAAGTAAAGCGAGTAAAGGTAAAGACAAAGCTGAAAGAAAGGGAAGAGGTGCAAGAAGACCAAAGCAAATGAGAGAGATCGGAAGTGGCTGAAAAAAGAAGTCGATACAGAATGATATACCGAAATATGATTTTCATGAAAATCTAAATGATGTATTCTTCGGGAGTTGCAAAAACTACAGACTTTTTCCTAAAATTTTTGGGACCAGAACATATTGTGTATCAATTAAATTTACATGCGGCCCAAAGAGGAAAACTCTGAATATCAAATAATACGAACTACTTGCATTTTTGGGCATCAATTTCTTCATGGGATATCATAAGGTCTATAAAAACTATTGGTCGCTCCAAAAAGTGGTGACACCATTTATTTTCGGCATATTGGACATTGCCTTCGTGAACATGTCGATTGCAAAAATCTGCGCGCTGAAGAAGACAAAAATTTTACTTTACTCGAATTTTGACGGAATGTGGGATTGATAAGCTACAATTATAGGTAATGTTTTCCAACAAGGGAAGAGCGATTTCCTCATTCAAAGTATACTCATTGTGGGGTATATTTATGTGACAACGAAGAAAAATTGTTTTTTGAATTACCATGATATGAACCAATAAAGCGTTATAAACTCAAAACTATATCGTTTTCGGTCCTGACGGGACATCTAGGTTCCCAACCCCAGCCCCTCAGCAGGGGTTGCGTAAAAATTTTGAAAAAATTCATTCGCACTAATTGGAGGCAACTGAAGTCTGTCTGTTTAATTGGTTTTTCAATTCAATAAAGAAAGTCGGGTCTGGGACACAAAGGGTCCATTTTTATGTACCATTTTAAATAATAATTTCGATTTCAAATTATTAGGGAATGCAAAAATAATATATATGTACGTACAGGGTTTTCCACCGAAAATGATCACCCCGATAACTTTCTAATTTGTAATTTTAGAAAAAAAAGTTTCAAGTAAAAGTTGTAAGACATGTTAAGGGCTTAAAAATACCATTTTTAGAAAAGCAATTGAACTTCGTATTTACGATCTACCGATACAAGTTATGTTTTCTTAAATGGAACACCCTGTGTTTTTTTATATTTTTGGATTCTATACGTTTTTCTGATTTCAACTAAATAAATAATAAATATGTCATATGTTTGCTCCGGTAGTTTATTTTAAACAATATTTTACTATCCCTTCGGCATCTTGAATATAACAAACTGCAACTACGCTGCCCATGATGTTAGCCTGGAAAAACAAAATTTGAGAAAGCACGTCAATGTTTGTTAATGGTGTCATTATTAGAAAACTAATTGTGTTACAATGCTGATATTGTTGTTTTCTGAGCAATTAATTTATCTGACGTTTCACATTTTCAAAAAATTTATAATTATTCAGCTCAAGAGAGATATCAGCAACATCAGCATTGTAACACAATTAGTTTTCTAATAATGACACCATTAACAAACATTGACGTGCTTTCTCAAATTTTGTTTTTCCAGGCTAACATGATGGGCAGCGTAGTTGCAGTTTGTTACATTCAAGATGCCGAAGGGATAGTAAAATATTATTTAAAATAAACTACCGGAGTAAACATATGACATATTTATATGGTTGAAATCACAAAAACGTATAGAATCCAAAAATATAAAAAAATACAGGGTGTTCCGTATAAAAAAACATAACTTGTATCGGTAAATCGTAAATACGATGTTCAATTGTTTTTCTAAAAATGGGATTTTTAAGCCCTTAACATGTCCTACAACTTTTACTTGAAACTTTTTTTTCTAAAAATACAAATTAAAAAGTTATCGGGGTGATCATTTTCGGTGGAAAACCCTGTACAGGTACACCACATTTCTAAAGTGCATTAGTGTGATTGTTGCCTTCGATTCACGCCCGGAACTTTAAAATACTCGTGATCAAATAAATAAATTTTAAAAGAATTTTATATCTCGTTAAAAAACTCTACAAATGAAGTTTCTCAGATTTACGAAAATTTATCTTCCAGTTACTTTCTGTAAAGTAACAAGGAAATAGACCTTACTATCAATTGAAAGTAAACTCAAATATTATGTGTAATTTTCAAAAATACACCTTAATTTGATTTTGATCTCGTTCATCAAAAAGTGTTGTACGTTAAAATTACTATTTTTTTTCAGTTTAACTTAAGATGATTTATTCATCGCTGCTACCGCTACTATACTGGTTAATTAAAATTGAATTTATCATAATATAAGTGTTTTACGCAATTTGGTATTATTTTTCTTTATAATTCAAAACTCTTCAGAGAAAATAGTATTCTTAAAACTAATAACACCACTACTTACGGATCTTTAATGAAAGTAGCCTCTAGTTACATTTAACTCTTACCTACAAATTTTTTTATGTGTTTACTGCATTGAATTTATCAGTGTAAACATCTAATCTATGTTGTTCGGGGTAGAAAGTGATTATAAACTTCAACTCAACGGCATAAATGTGCGTGTCGGTAGCAACAACTCATAACGATTTATTATATTTTCAGGAATTTCCTGAAACGAGGTTAACTCTTAGCCATTTTAACGGTCGTCTTACCTTTTGTGAAAAACATATCACGCAAACCTGTTCTCACAACAAAATTATTATTTCCAAACAATATATTTGTGAGTAATAATGAATCATAGACATGTCATACTTTTCTCAAGGATATTGTATTGATATTGGTTAGTTGATGTGTAATACATATTTTATTTTATCATTTACGTTAAAAAAATTTAAAAATTGCTTGTTCTAGTATGCATTAAACATTAAACTCTCACGCTACTTTCTATATCATGGAAGAACATATAAAATGCATTTAATTTTAATAACTTCAAAGTAATCAGATGGTCGTACATTTTCCATGATCGATCGATAAAATTTAATAGGTACTAAGAAAAAGCGATCAGGGTAATATATAGTGCATGTTTTCGTGAAAAATAATAAATATTCATTATACAATTCAAGAAATTCTAATTTTTTGAAAATTCATGAACTACTTACATTTAGCCAGAAATAAAAGTTCCACTGTTAATTTATTAATTTATAATAATTAGTTATCACTGAGGCAAACTTGCTTTTCTTCTGAAGGAAAATTAATTATTAACGGAAGTATATTACTTTCCAAGTTGGAGCACAAGAATAATGTATGGTTTAGTTTCTAAACTAAAGATGTTGAAACAATTTAAAAAACTCCATTATAAGGAGTCAATAAATTAATATTCCAGCCACATCAAGTTTTGTCTACAAAATATGTACAGTGTTATCATTTTGTTTGGTGCACATTTTACTCAGAACTTGCTAGTTTATTGTAGAAATTAGAAAAAAATGTTTTATACAAAAGTTGCATTTCCTAAATTTTTATTTGGCAGTAGTAAAAAAACAAATTAATAAAGATTTTTTCAGTTATGGTTAAAACCAATTTATTTTTAATGAAACACCTTATATGTTTTTATTTAGTTAGATCTGTTTTTTTTTTCTGATTACACTGATATAGCATACTTTTCTTCAGGATGTTTTGAATTATTAATCGAAAACAAAAAGATAGTGGGTAATTATTCCCACATTTTGCTTTAGGAAAGAGGGTCGTGGATAAAACAATAGAAACTGTTATTATTTTTACTAATGTCTTTACTTATACATCAACAATGAAATTGATGAATTCTTACGTTAAAATGAGATTCAATTTAGAAGAAAAATATGATATACTTTAATTATATTTAATTAACAATAAAAGTGCAACGGTTACTATTAGAAAATGTAGATGGACATATCCACAGTGTTCAGTCCCATCGAAGCAATTGTTTGTTTGTTGTGTAACTGACGAAACGTGAGAGAAGCCTTTTAGTTAAATTATGTTAATTTATTAAATTATATACAGTTTTTATATTAGTGACACAGGTTTAGAAGATATTTTACAACATTTATATAAAACATTTTTTGCATTTTCTAAAATAAACCAAACACATTAAAATGTGAAATAGAACAGTTTCTATTGTTTTCATCCACGGCCCTCTTTGTTATCGCAAAATGTTTAAATATGGTCGTGCACTAAAATGCATTCAATGAATTTTTTTGCATTTACTTACACCATTAAGTCCACCTTTAACGGCCAGAAAATTTTAGAATGATATCTCTTTTCATAGCTGAGATTTAAAGCTTTTAGGCATCAGCTTGAAAGTGGTGTGACGTCATTGCACGGTTATTAAAATAGTATCGCTTCTCAGTTTTGGCATTGAGTAAATAAATAATATAAAGAGGCGCAACTGTCAAGGGGCCGAGATTTTAGTGTTGTATTTTTTTGCCAATAACTACAGAATTATCTACAATATTTAGGGCAATGCAACCGAATTACAAATACCTTCCCGTAGCACTAAAAATTGATAGGTAACAATTCTGAAGCTATTGGCAGAAAAATACAATACTAAAATCTCGGCCCCTTGACGGTTGCGCCTCTTTATATTATTTATTTACTCAATGGTTTTGGCTTTTTGAGAGTTGTGTTTATTTTTTGTGGTGTTACATTTGAGTGTATTTAGCTAAAACGTCTGTACAATCTGACTTTATTAAGGCCATAGCACGCTGTTGTCAACCGAGCAGTGACTTCACGCTGTGATTATTTTAATTTATTTAACGGTTTTAATGTTGAAATAAAATGCTGAATTTTTGCATATCTACAATTTCAAGAGTCCTCTTTCGAAATAATAAATAAAAAAAATTGCTGAAAGATTTTAGTAGGAATACTTAGGTACCTACAATATTTTTGTTTTTGATTAATAATTCAAGACATCCTAAATGAAACTATCAAGTATGCTATATCAGTGTAATCAGAAAAAAAAACAAATCTAATCTGGATAAAAACATATAGTGTACTTATTCCATTTAAAAAGCATAGGTTATATCCATATCTCAAAAAGTCGACATTTATTTTTTTATTACTGCCAAATAGAAATTTTGTAAATATCCTGCAATTTTTGTATAAAACATTTTTTTCTAATTTTTACAATAAACTCACAAATTCTGATTAAAATGTGTACCAAACAAAACGATAACACTGTACGTTAGAACATTATATTGAATAAAATATTTTGTACGATTATGTCCTTTAAAAAATATATCATCTTAACCGCCTCTTAAGTCAGCCAAGTAACCTCCGGAAAATCCTAGAATTTTGTGCTAGATAAAGAGACATGAGACCCTAATATTTATTGTAGAGTTCGAACCACATCTGAGGCCAGATTCGGATTCTGCGAGAAAAATTATCTTCTTTTCCAAAAAAATGTTTCCAAGTTGTCAAGCAGCTTTCACGACCCCCGAATTTGCAGGCAGACCTGTGTTATTAATAATTATGTTAAATAACCACAACTTTATTGGTTTTGTGATAAACGACGTGCAGTTGTGGCATAGAAGTCTATTGCTTCTTGTAGTAGTCCATATCTTTTTCCATCATATGATTCAACAGTTTACACTAACAATAAGTTTAATATGACAATGGTGTTTCTTTTGTATCTCATCAATTTTCATCCATTATGGAATCATTTATGAATTTTCTATGTCAATGAGGGAAGCAAAAACAGCTGTACCACTTTGCTCTTAAGTTCGACTTAGCTAGAATCAAAAGTTCGATTTAGCGTGAATCAAACTTAAATGGTGGCGCGAAATGAGTTCAAAATAGATATGCATATCTTCTGTTTGTATTCTATAGTTTATTCGATTTTTCATCAAAAATACTATCCTCCGTTATATAGAATTTCATGCTATACAAGGTTTGACTAAAGTATTTTAGATATTATAACTATTCCTGGTATTAAATTCTGTTTTGAACGCCATAAAATAAGATGGAGAAATCGTCTCGGATCGCATAAGTTTATGGTATGTTGCGTAAAGACAACGTATCCCTTAATCTCTTATTATTAACCATATACCGTTTAGCGTTATTGTGTAATGGCAAATTGCCAGAGATTTTCAATCTGTTATTGTATTGTGTCAAACTTACTTGTTATTGTCTTGGAAGCTGGTGTTGTGCATTATTTATTTACGGTTAGGTTAGCTGCTGTTTACTATTATTAGTTGTTTGGATTCCTTTCTAAAAACGTCAACTTTAGAACTATTTGAATAATGATAACAGTTGTGGCTGCACTATGCAATATCTGACAAAAAAATAAACGGAGAAAATATTAAAACAAAAAGAGTATTGTATTGCGAGTGTGGCGCCAGACAAAATTATCGGGCAATGTAATCGTACATTAACCACACGCTATTTTCTATATTTATTCACTGTAACAAGTCCAGTAGGTGAATTGTTACAGTGGAGTAGATATTATGAACGAGGCGACGAAGGAGCCGAGTCCAGAATATCTAAACGAGACTGGAACAACACCTAACGGACGTGTATCGAATAATATTTTATTTCATCTCGTCATTTATTGTCTATTTGTATATTTGAAACTTGTTCTATTTTCTTAGATAATTTTCCTTTGTTTTCCAGTTTTGATACTATTTTTTAATTTAAGGTTAAATTTTATATGTCAAATAATTGTCATAAGGTATAATAGCAGTTTGTCATTGGTTCGTAATGAATTTCCGGTGGCTTCCGGTACATTACAGTGTCTAGTACCGTATTACCTTATTTCCCGACCGCATATGAGTAGGTACTGTAATGTTGTACTTTCCGGACGGGATGAAATAAATTTATTATCGTTCTCTCAATCAGTATCTTCAATCAATTTATTGCCAATTGCATCTATACCTGTTGATTTTGAAGCGTGAGTTCACCACGTATTTGAGTAAATGTAATATGAAAGAGGTGTAAAAGATATTCTCTATCATTTGTTACAAAGAACCACTTTAGTAATATGATATTATAATTACAAATTCTTACGGACTGGATTCCTTATAAATAAATATTTACATTAAATAATGTATTACCTTTTAATAATTCAGAGATTTATTATGTTAGCATGAAAGGCTCAGCATGATTCATTATTGAACTCGGCTGGAAAGCTGGGTTAAATTATCAATTAACTCCAAAACTTCATTAGGAAAAGAGGCTAAAGCACTTAGCTGTGCTTTGCTTGGCTGGCACAATATTATCATGATTACTTAAGCATAAAGACCTACAGACTTCATTAATTTTATATACATTTAAATGTCTAAATATTTAGCACAATTCTCTCAATATTGTAAAAGTTTTAAAAGAAAATAAGTAAAATTTTACAATTCACGCAAATGTTCCGAATATAATGGAAGTGTATAATCATCAGTAACATAGCATCAAATTTCAGGCTTAAAGACAAGAATAGAGTCCCCTATCTTTGATTAGAACTGGTTGGTATAGACTAAAGACTAGAGCAATAAACCTGCTACATATATTTCAAAAATACATGAGCATTCAACGAAAATGTACAATAATATATAAAGAAATATTACATATTAATTTATTAAAAACATGATTTGTTCGTTTTTGCCTATAACATTTCTAAATACTCTACAAAAAAGTAAAGCGACAGAGAAATTCTTTAAAATAAAATGCTTTTCTTTTTTGTCCCAGAAAGAAGTGATATCCTATCAAAAACATGAAATAGCAAAGCACATTCTTCTTGATAATTATCGTAACAAAAAGATATGATATCATAAACTCTATTAACAAATATTGGATTGTGATAATCCTCTCCAAAAATAAAAAAGAAAGGCGGATCCAGCGTTTAAGCACCTGACAAAGGCAGACAGGTCCTTCCGAAAACTAGCGTTGCCCTATAGACCCATTGCAGGTATAATCAAATGTTGAGGTAGTTGTAATTTTACTATTTGTTCTTATTTTTACTTTCGTAATAAAGTACAGTTCTGTAAAATAAAACAATAGCATTTGTTAAAATATCATCTTAGTTTTTATGAATCGTTGCATATTATCATTGATTAAGGAATGAATGAGATACGCGATACAAATGGTAAAGTGCAGGCCCAATTTTCGCGGCGAGATTCTGAGTAAGTTGCTGGCATTCCTGTGATTCACGTAGTATGCTTTTGATAAACCTGTGTCGTATCTGGTTTTATAAAATTTATAGTCTACTGATAATAAAAATTTAATGCTCAGTTTGATTTTGGTTTAAAATTATGTGATGGTTAAAAGTCAAACAAACGTTAAGAAATAGCTGGCAGATAGAATATACTACGTTAATAATTTTAAACTAAACTTGATTAAATTTTTATTACCACTAGATTATAAATGATATTAAACCAGGCACGACACAGGTTTATCAAAAGTATAGTACGTGAGTCACAGGAATGCCAGAATGCCAGCAACTTTCTAAAAATCTCGCATCCAAAATTGGTCTCGCACTTTACCATTTGAGTCACGTATCTTGTTCATTCCTTAATCAATGATATATTGTGATGAAATAAATATTTCTTAAATTATATGTTCGGAACTAATAAGTTTTTTTAAATATTATACAAGCAATACTATAGCAATGAAGATAATGTCAAAAGAAAATTACAGATAATTTATATCTTGAAACAATAAAATAATTAAAAATAGACTAATTAAGATTATATTTGCACAGCACTAAAAACTACTTTTCTTCATAAAATTTTATTATTGCAGAATTATTATTTTTTTATTAAACACAAAACACAACCGACTGGAATTTCAGCTAGACAGACTAGTAAAAGAATGCAGCAAAATTTACGTTATGTGGGTGTTCGGCGTGTTTATAGTCTCTCTGTATAATAATTCGTCCTTATTGAAAGCATTTCCGTAATAAATTGACATATAATTTATCCCTTTGTTTCAGAATTTCTTTGACGTCGATTAAATCGTCACTTGAGAGCAGAAGTATGCTAAGTCACAAAATGCATTTTTTGCAGGAGACGTTTTTTTTATTAAAAAAATTACTAGTAGATTATTTTTTCTTTTGTAAGTAAAATCTTGGTTGTTTTAACAGTCTTATTTGTTGGTGTTACAATACAACTAGTTATTATGAAGTTTTGAAAAAAAAAGTGGACTTATTTAGTATACATTATATGGGTAACTTAACCACATAACACACGACATCCTATGGACATCCATTTTATATCCTTTCTAAGTACTGATGTCCATGGATCTTTAATGGATATCCATAGGACTTAAAATAATGGAAGTCCATTGGACAATTCATCCAATGGATATCCATTTAGCATCCAGTCCATGTGCAGCCATAATATGGACATCCATTTTAAACCCATCAGTAGACGTCCATTGGACGTCGATTTTGTATTTATCCAGTGGATGTCCATTTCGTATCCAGCCAAAACTGGTCCATGTGTGGACACAGTATTGACATCCATTTCAGATCCTTTGGTAGATGTCCAACGGACGTTGCTTTTGCGTTTGTCCATTGGATGTCCATTTTGCATCCAGCCAGAACTGGTTCATATGTGGACACAGTATGGACATCCATTTCAGTTCCTTTGGTAGATGTCCAACGGACGTTGCTTTTGCGTTTATCCATTGGATGTCCATTTTGCATCCAGCCAGAACTGGTCCATGTGTGTTGGCAACCGTCACTGATTGTTCTACGTAGGTACGAGGCTATTATTTGAAGCATTAAGAAATTTCGTTTATTTACGAAGTCGACAAATATATAGAATTTTGTTAGCCTTGTAATGAGATATTTTCATTGGCCCTTTTCTGATCATGACTCGATTTCGTAAAGTCTAAAAAACTGTCCAGGATGAAATAAATTTAATATGAACAAGCTGCAAGATTCTACGTCCGATGCGCAGTCGCATACCAGTGTACGCCTGCTGGCTATACATCAAATGGACCTAATTTGACCTTATTTTGGGCATCCATCTTATTTACAAAAGCCTGTTGACTGTATATGTAATGGACCTAATTTAGCCCTATTTTGAATGTCCATATTGTGTACTACTGATAACTCTCCGTGCGTGTAATGGACCTATTTTGGACGTCCATATTATGTACAAATGCCTGCTGGGCATATAATGGATCTAATTTGTCCCTATTATGGATGTCCATTTTATCTACTGTTTATAGGTCACTGTACTAGTAATGGACCTAATTTGGCTCCGTTTTGGAAGTCCATTCCTACCAATTGTACATGCCATAATTTGGCCTTATTTTGGATCTCCGTTTTATGCCAAAAAGTGTCTCTAGTGGACATCCGATGGATGTCCATTGTATAAAGAAAATTGGTTAACTGGTTGTCCAATGGACGTCCATGATATTTGGGGCGATGGCAAATGGACAGCCAATGGATGTCCATTGGCCCTTCGTGTGTTGTTTGGGAAACAGATTATAAAGCAAAGAGACATAGGCTAGAAATAAGTATACCAAAAATGAAACTGCAGCTAACTGGGAGTATTATAAAAATATAAGAAATTTCACGAATATAGCGGTAAAGAGAGATAAAAAGGCTTATTTAAATTATAAAATACAAAACGGTGACATATCACAGACATGGCTAGAACTAAAAAAAAAAAATTAATGTAATTCATTGAAAAAAATTTAACATTCCAGAATCTCAGCAAAACCCAGATGGCATAAATAATTTTTTTATTAATTCAGAACCTACCAGTTACAAAACCATAAGAAGGTCGAATTAATTGATTTTTATGATAGTAACAGCAAAGATAACATTAACAGTGACTTTTGTTTCTCACCAGTCGATGACAGTTGTGTGATTAAAATATTGTCAAATATTTCTACTAAAGCGGCAGGTGATGATGGTTTTAATATTAAGTATATTAATATCATTATGTTGTCCTTATATCGTCCCCATGATCAGGCATATTGGTAATTATTGCCTAGAAAACAGTGTATTTCCAAATCAATTGAAAATTGGTATAGTAAAACCAATTCCTAAATTAAATATAGTAACTGAGTATAAAGATCTAAGGCCAGGTTGTATTTTGCCGATACTCTCAAAAATACTTGAAAAAATCTTAGAAAGTTAGCTTAGAGAACATATAAACGATAAACAAATAATTTCACTATACCAATCATGTTGGCCACAACATAGCTGCCGCACTGCTTTGCTGAATATTAGTGATGATTAATACGGGAGAGTAGCGACCTTCTTTTTAATTCTGCACTTCACACAATTGTGGGATTATAGGTCCAAGGGAAATTCAATTTGCCTTATGATATAGCCAATTTACCAATTACATCGTTAATAACTGACACAGAATATATTATAAATCAATACAATAATGAAGAGGAAAAAAATCTACGTAGGAGTAACATTTGTAATATTATGACTAATTATCTAAATAAATCACAACATAATACAAATCTAAATAATCAAAACAAACAGATGTTAAAAAATATAAAAAAAACAAAATCATTTCTAAAAGATCACAAAGAACTAATTATTTGTAGAGCAGATAAGAGTAATACCACTGTAGCCATGGAATCTGTTCAATATAAACAAAAAGCTTTGACCCTTTTAAATGATGAAACGGTTTACAAAAAACTTAATTGTGACCCCACTAAAAAAATTCAGAATAAAGGAAATAGACTAATAGAAGTACTTATAAAAAAAGATTTTATTAATAAAAATGAAGGAAATAAATTGAAGTGCCACAATGGCGTTGCACCTAAAATATATTTTTTACCTAAAATTCATAAAGAAGATGTACCCAGACCTATAGTAAGTTGTGTAGGTTCCCCTTTATATCGCATATCAAAATATTTAACCAACTTGTTAAATAATATTTTCAGTAAAGACCAGTACTATATTAGAAATTCTTTTGAATTCACACATTTTATAAACAGTTTTGAGCTACCAGAAAACTATAAAATCATATCTTTAGATGTGGTATCACTGTTCACTAATGTTCCAATAGACTTAACAATTGAAGTGATAAAAAGTAAATGGTATATGTTACAAACTTACACAACCATCTCAGAAGATGTTCTTTTAAATTTAATAACTTTTTGCCTGACCAGTAGTTATTTCATTTTTGAAGAGCAATACTATGAGCAAATATTTGGCTCCTCTCTCTCCGATATGTGCAGATTTGGTCTTGTCAACATTGCAAGAAACATGTCTCTCAAATTATCTTTCCACATCCCATTTTATAAAAGATATGTCGATGATATTATTACAGCAATTCCATCAGAAAAAGATAACGAAATTTTGAGTACGTTTAATACATTTCATCATAAAATTAAATTTACTTTAGAAAATGAATGTGAACAAAAAATTTCGTTTCTAGATACTCTTTTAGTACGAAACGAAAATAATGTTATTATAACAGACTGGTATTTAAAACCCACAAATTCAGAGAGGTATTTAAATTTTCACTCAAACCATAGTTTTAAGGAAAAAATAAATATTATAAAAAATTTAACATACAGAGCAATTAATTTATCTAATGAAGTTTTCCATAAGAAAAATATTGATTTAATAAAAAAGTTTCTGAGTTATAATAACTATCCCGAAAAACTACTAACAGTACTAACACAAATTATAAATGAAGTAACACAAAATAGAGGTGACCACAATAGCAATGTAAGAAGAAATGTTAAAAAAACATATTTTAAAGTTCCGTACATTAACTCACTTTCAGAAAAATTATCACATGCCCTTACTAATGATAGCATCGCCGTAGCTTATAAAAATGAAAATATTATTTCACAGTGTTACACAAGACTAAAATCACGCACACCTAAATTAGAAAAATCAAATGTAGTTTATGAAATCAAGTGCAACCATACTAATTGTAATGGTGTGTACATTGGCCAGACAAAGAGATATCTAAAAGACAGAATTAAAGAACATGAATATGACGTAAAAACATCAAAAAGTACAACAAAACAACACACACAGCATTAGTGGAGCATATTCTTCAAAAATCAGACTATAATTTTGATTTTGATAATTGTAGAATTTTAGGTGCAGAAAGTAATATAAAAAAAAAATTACTTTTAGAAATGATAGAAATTAAAAAAAACAAAAACTGCGTAAATAAACGCACAGATATAGAAGATCTAAATTCTATATACTTTAGTATTTTAGGACATAATAATAATAAAACATAAATATAATAATTATCAAATTGCTTTTAGCATTTTACACCCCACTACTAGGCTGTCATATCGCAGGTTGAATTCACCAAAGGAACCCAGTTGTATAGTAACTATTTTAATGTGTGTATATGTATGTTTCTTACCTGGTTTTTATATAAGTTTTTAATTTTTGTAACGAAGATTTTTTTATTTATTTGAAAATTATTTTGTAATAATTATCATGAGATCGTGTTTCGTAATAAACTCCTGCTTTGTAGACACAAACAACACTATGAATGTAAGTAATTTAAGTACAATTTTATGAGTATACAAAAAAAAAATAATAAATAAATATTAATTGTGTGTTTATTAATTGCAGTGAGCCTTGATAATGAAAAAATAAATTTTTCGAAACGTCGGCATAAAATCCAATAAGTGTTGTTGATTTTTTTCCCTTGGACCTATAATCCCACAATTGTGTGAAGTGCAGAATTAGTGATGATATTATAACATCTACTGATAATGGCCAGATTACAGTCCTTCTTCTTATTCTTCTTGATTTCAGTAAGGCATTCGACACTTTAGACCACGATATCTTAATTGCAGTATTACATTTCATAGGCCTTACTGAAAAAGCAATCAACTTATTAAGTAATTACTTAACAGGTAGAAGACAAAGGGTTGTAATAAATAACGAGTCGTCTAATATAGGTACTTCAAGTATCATGTGGTGTACCGCAGGCCTCTGTTGTATACCTACTCTATATACTAGCAACTTTTTTTATATTACTTATTGTGGTACTGACTTAAAATTATTTCTTTTGACATAGAAATTGTAAATGATCGTATTTCTTTTTAGGCAGAGGAATTTTGCCAAAATAGAGGTGTTTAAATCGATATTGTGTATATTGACATTAATCGTTTTTCGTCCACGTCAGGATAAAATCATTTTCTTAAATTGCTCATCTCAGCTCATCAGTTTAACGTTGTTTCTTGTTG
Organism: Rhagium mordax; assembly: GCA_963680705.1. NCBI lineage: Eukaryota > Metazoa > Arthropoda > Insecta > Coleoptera > Cerambycidae > Rhagium > Rhagium mordax. Next base: position 20,658,259 of record OY796659.1, on the reverse strand, counting down.
TTTTAAATTGTAAATATTTTCCTATGCTAATTCCACTACAATGTAAGGCTGTTTTCGCATTGACGTTCTTACAATAGTATACCATTGGTTCAGGTGTATAAACTGGAACAAGCCTAGCGGCCTTTTCAATAACACAATGAACTGAATCTCCTTCAGAGTGTGCCCTCTTTTTAAAAATGAATGACGAATTGTTATGCCATATTTTTGAGAAACATAGTTGTAAAGGGAAAATAGGAATTTATTCTGATTTTGCCCAGCACAATTATCGGGATCGAACAAAAATTTCTCGACACCATTTTTAACATGATGTATGAAAAGTAGGAGGCAAGTACCAATTTCTGGCAATGTTCTCATACCACATATAACAGAGGCACTCCGTGGAATCCAAATGGTAAAATTATATGTCTGTTTTCGGTGTAGATAATCCTTGCTGGAGACCAAAAGTAGCGGCACAAAAGTTTGAATTATTAAGTGCTTTCTCCTTATCCAAATTTTTTAACTCTCTTCCCAGGTTCTTGTTTTTTAAATGTATTTGATACCTCTTCCAAATCCAATTTTTCTTCCACAGAAATTTTTTTCGGCTTGAAAAACTATATATTAAACTCTGAATTGAAAATCTATCTATACATGCTTTCTGTTGCTGTCTGGGAAAAATTATGTTCTTCGCAGTACTCTTGATGAAGACTAAATATTTTTGATATATTTAGAATCGGAGGTAGATACACACGTGTAGTGTTTTTCATACAATAATGATTTTCTACACTTTCAAAGGAATTTATGTGTTCACGGTTAGTCTGTTTTACAGATTCATCGATCGTAGATTTTTTACACATCTTTGCTCTTTTGTTCTCCGTAACACCAGTACCTTTCATTTTGTGACAAATAGTTCTGACTGTTTGTGCACTAATGGATAACATTAAAAAAATATGTTTTGCAACTTGTATGCTTCTTTCGACTTTTGGGAGACAGTAAACAAATGTTAATGTTCTTCTGCCAGGTTCATCTTTTTCTTCATCTGTTTCTTCTGATTCTACTTTTTCTTCATCGATTCTTTTTCCATTACGTTTCCTTTTACGATATCTTTCCTTCTATTGAACTTCACAAACTTAGAGAGGAAATCCCTTTGCCTTTGCCAAGGCTCCAATAATCGCTGAATATTATACTCCTTTCGTCTTCAGTAAACTTTTCGGTGCATTTCATTCTGCATCTTACGTAAGATCCTTTCAGGCTAGAATTTTCCCTTCCAGTTTACGAATGACCTACAAGTACGAGACTTTTTCATGACATTTCGTTTCCCGGTTTTATCATCTCGCTGTTTCTTTCGAGACTGCATGATTACTTACTCATTCTTATCTGGTTCATAACCCTCATCACCCTGGCCATCAGAATTGGAGATCCTAAGATCAGGATCGATTAAGTCGTCATCTGCGGAAAATGGATCTGTCTCCGAAGACGAAGAATACAAATCGTCTTGTAAAGTGACTTTTGAGATACTTAGTTGTTCTCTGAGCAAGTCAGGTGCCTCCGACATAATATCTCTGCTAGGATTAATCAGAAGGCAATTGGATGATGATGAGTTATTTGGAAGTGATGGCAAATTCCTTGAATTATATTTATAAAATACTAATCTATAATATAACCGTCATTAAATCACCTTCGTAGGTGTCATTATATTTCTGTGATATATTAACGTATGAGTGCGTTCAAGCAATCAAATCCTTTTTTTTTTCATGCTAGTTACGTAAAATAATTACATTGGGGCAAAAAATTATTGCTATCAAATTCAAAAAGTAATTAACTTTAAATTATTATTTATTATACATTATATTGATTCGCCTAATATTTAATTCTTTAATTAATGTGAAAGTAAAGCATATTTTGGGTCAGGCTATTTAACAAAATTGCAAACACTGCAACATTTCTCGAAAACTAGAAGAATGAGTTGAGGTATTGCACGGGGATTAGCGTTTTGGCTTTGAAAGAGTAAGGTAGTGTCGAAACACATCTCCATAGCATGGGTAAATTTATAGGTACAATATAAGTACCATTTTGTATATCTTAGAGTAGGTAAGTTAATTAGGAACCTTAATCATTGTTAAATATTTTAATAAATGTTTTATTTTGAACCATATTATTTAGATACGTTTTGCTGTATTCCTAGCGTATACGGACTTATAAAAAGTCGTAGACTTAACGATATATGTGTATCGCAAATAATGATCAATTACAATCCTACCTTATTTATCTAAGTGTTGATTTCCAGGAGGTGTTGCACCAATATCCCTTTAGTCGGCGCGCGACTACACATGTTCTAATGTTAAAATTTAGCCTTACTTTTCATTATAAATTGTAATTAAAAAAATGTTTTCAATAGGGCCAGATGGAGGGAAAATAGAACCATATTCAATACACCCAATCCAAGGTTGATGAACGTATCGTTATTAAAGGAAAATAAACATCTACATGATAGAAGAGGGTCAAGGACCAGTCGAGGACCCAGTAGACAGCCTAGTATGGCTTCTCTAAGGGCTCATTCTCCAAATTCACAAGGTATACAAATCTGTTTCTAAGTTGTTCTATCTTAATATTGTTGAACGATTTTTAAAATGAAGCTATTGCAAAGTCAATATTTTGATGCTGCAATATTTTTCGGTGTACTAGTACTATTATAATTATGTATCAAATCATTAACTAATTTTATTTCTAATCACTATCATGAGTAATGTATAATGACACACTTTAAACTATTTATTCATTAAATGTCATAAAATTTATATAAATCTCTAGAAAATGCATAAATGAAAATTATACCCCGCTATTTCTTAAAAGAATGAAAAGGCAATTTTCTTTGACTGACAAATCAATAGCAGCACCTCAGAGGTCAACTGTATCAAGTTACTATTTTCTTCATTTTAACCTTTTTGTACCAAGTCACTAAAAATGTTGTATTATATCTAGCGGTAAACTGTTTTACGTCGTAGCAGTAACCATACGGGATATAGGCGTCGTTAAACAGTTTCAAGTCATGCACTCACTCTGTAAGAGGTAAACTGTCTTAAAGTGACTTGATACTGATTACCCCGCGCTAACTCAAATGAGATGTTACCTAACATAACCTCACTTCAAGAAACGTATACAGGTAAGAATAATGTATTTTCTAATAAATCTAATAGAAACAGCTAGTTACAAACTACAAATATAAGTATTATTGTTGTGCATTTCATGTTTTGATTCACAGTTAAATTTTTTGTGTATTTTCAGTAAGATAAACGACTTTATACTTTTTTACATTGAACTGATTCCGCGGTTGGCATCATGTGAAACATTGTTAAATATTATAAATAAAGAAAAAATTATTCACTTTTTAAATGTTTCAAACAGTATTTATTAATCTCTACACGTGTTTCGGCTTTTTAGGCCTTTCTCAAGAGTATTGTATGTACTCTTGAGAATGGCCTAAAAAGCCGAAACACGTGTAGAGATTAATAAATACTGTTTGAAACATTTTAAAAGTGAATAATTTTTTCTTTAATTATGATACTTTTTACCGTCAAGAAATATTATGTTTTTGACTTAATACAATACTGCTATTCATGTGTTAAAAATCTTAAAGGCAATAATTATTGTTTTAGAAGTTTCGTCCCATTTACTTATATAGTCATTAAGTAAAAAAATTTTCTTAATCAATTTTTAAATAAACAGTATTAAAGTTAAATGTGTTAATTAATTCAGGTCTCCCAACAAAATCTGAAAATGCTTTGGTCTTGATTTAAAAATTAAACAGTGTGTCCACAATAGCAAAAATTTAAAACTTTCAAGCTGTAATAAAATCTGACAACCGTTTTTCATCAATAACCAAAAGATTTGGTTTTTTTGTTCCTTTCAATGCATTATATTTAGTATCAAGTCAATCTTATTAAATTTATTGAAATCATAATTTAATACTAAGTCATACCACAGGTACTAAGTCAAGTTTTTGAAAAAAATCCAAAAGTATCAAGTCAATTTTTTTGAAAACTGTTAGTTTTTTATTTAAATATTTATTAGTAATCATTAAAAGTACCTATTCTTTAGAATATGTGATATCTGTAAATTTTAATATTAATCATTTAAAGGCACAAATCTGTTACGAATTTAAAAAATTGTTTTACATACTTCCTCTGTAAAATTTACTCTTTATGACTTAATATAGTCGACCTCTGAGGTGCTGGGTACATACATACTAAAGATAAGTTCTTTGATTGAATCATCATTTGCTCGGAAAGAACATTATTAAGTAAAGGCTTCTGATGTTGCAAAGTAAGTAGCTAAAAAATATCTAAAAGTATGTATGATGAGTTGAAAATGAAATATGAAATACTATAATATTATTGATTTTTTTTAACAAATGTGTTCTTTATAAGAACCAAGTTCACATGATTCTCACAAAAGAAAGTTGTAATTGTAAATTATATTACAAATAAAGTATTTTTACATTCTCAGTATTTACGTTATCTAAATAACAATTATGTGAATACTAATGGATTTGTCATTACTCTTTCAATGAATTTTGATAATATTTAATAGTTTCCAATACAATTAACTAAGTTTTAAGATTACCGATATTTTAAATGTCGAAAATTAAACATTTAAGATAATCATAGAATTCATTCAAAACATGAAAGCATACTGTTTTTACCCATATTTCATTTGTTTCAATAATATCAATACCAAAAACAAATGCTGAACGTGGCAACATTTAAATACAACTAAGATATATTTACATGTTTGCTCTTTCCCTCAAAACCATAGATTTATAAATTTAAATACCAGATAACACTACTACTATAATAATAGTTGCTTAAGCTTCTATTTGGTACCCCGATTAATACAGACCCTTATCGATACTGCGCCGACCCACCTCTTGAACAGGAAGGAATATACAGGAAACCGTGATTCAGTTAAGCCATCTATAGTTACAACTGGTACACGGTTTTACACCCCCCCCCCCCCTAACTTTTGAAAAAAGACAAGAAAGTGCAAAGACGAAAGTTTTGCTTATTTTTCCACAGATTTTAAATATGATATAAGGAAAACAATTGAGTAACGCTAAAAAATGTTATGATACAAACTTGTGTTTCTTTGTATGGTAACCATGTTATTGCAGAATATGAATAAATAAATTTTATCATAAGGAACATAAGCTGATTTTATAAACTAGTATTTGCCTACAACAAAAAATGTTCAAAATGTCTTCCTGCTGGTTTTGTACAACTTTAATTAATATCTTCTCCGTAATCTTTGGATTGTCCTTACAACCCATTGAGGATTATTATTAACTCTTTGTATTTTCTGGGTTATTCAGTGTTTCAGTTGGTCCACATTCTGATGCTTATAGATGTCTCAGAGAAATACATCGAGGGGCGTCATATCTGGACTGTTCAGTGGCCATGTAATATGGCCATTTCAAGCGATCCAAGTGTGGAAGCAGGTATTTAGGAAATTGGAAACTCTATGATGTATAGACGTGCTGTTCTGCTGGGACACTATATGGTTGTGAGCACAGGACAAGCAGCAATAATATCGCGATCATTTCATTTTTAAGAAATTCTAGATAGTCGTTTCAAGTCGAAACTGTGTCAAAAAAATAAGGATCAATTATTCTGTCCAAGATTATACACATTAAGTTAAGATTATACAACATTAAGTGGAAGAGCAGGGAGTGCATGCACTCATCTGAACTTCGCCCTGGTAAACACCAATAAAGGCAATTTATTATTATTATTATTATTATTATTATTATTATTAATCACAAATTAACGAACTTCCTTCTTTGAAATTTAATTTCCTCACCAAAATCGAAACCAATGTCGTAGGTTTTGTCTGTTAGTAACTCCGTTAGTGGACTATTTATTTTAAATTTCATTCATCGTTCTGTTACAGAACTGAATGCAAAACTGTTTCAATCTGTCAGTAAGTTTTGTCCGTACCTGCAATTTGTAGGACCGAAATTTTTGGATTTTAGCGGTTGTTGAATTTTCCATAAGAGCATCCTCCCTCGGCGGACTTGTAGTCCGAGTCGAGATATTAGGTTCTTGTTGGAGTATCATCAATATATTTAATTTTATGTTAACATTTTGTGGAACAATTCTTGTTTTTCTGAGTAATGATGAGCGTTCTTGAAATATATCAATGATTTGTTTACCGGACTTACCAGTGAATCAGGTTGCCTGAGTTTATACTGCCTAACAGTTTAACTAAAATTTCCATTGCAGCTGGTGTGTGTTTGCAAAATTTCACGTTTTTCTTCCAGGAAATACATTTTTATTCAAACTCATTCTACATATATTTTAAATGGCAGCTAATGAGCTATTGTCATACATAAAGAAATAAACAAACATTATAAAGTGGAACTATACAATGTTATATATTTCTGGAAAGCTATTTTCATGCTCTTTCTGAAAGAGCATGAAAATAGCTTGCAGAATATGAAAGAATGAGTCTTTCATATTCTGCAATAACATACAGCGTATTACCATACAAAAACACAAGTTGGTATCGTAACTTTTTTAGCGTTACTCAATTATTGTTTTCCTGATCGTATATCTGCACAAAATAACCAAAACTTTTGTTTTTACACCATTTGTTCTTTTTTCAAAAATAACAAAGTTGTAAAAGTATAAATGATCACCCTGTACATTGTAAAACCAATACAACCAAGTTGTTGTAAAACCAAGTTCCTCTCTTGAAGCCTGAATGTCCAGCTGCAGGCGATTATTATTATTATTATTATGTAAACACACCGTGTGAGTAAAAGGACCGTGTGAGTAAAAATTTTTGGGTTTTAATATACAAATACTTCGATAGTCAATGGAAATTATGACGATATAAAAATGCACATTAAGAGGGACACTCATTTTCGCCGTTTCTAGGATTCATCGGAGAGCGCTTCCCTTCTCCCTACTATGGGTTTTCTGTTTTCTGTCATCAGATGAGATGGTATAATTTTTGTACGAGAATGCACTCACAATCACGCACAAAATTAGTTAAAAGCCGTTATTTAAAATAATGCGAACCGTCCGACCGTCACGATATCTTCAAGTTAAATACATACATTATTTTCTTCTATTCTATTTTAAAGTTAAAAAAGTAATTAAATTAATTATGATAATAATTATAAATAAATAAACAGTCAAATTGGAAATAACCCAATTTCCGAGAAGTTTAATGCCCTGCCTGCATATTCACTGGTATTTAACTTTCATCTTCGACTTTTGCGGTCATTTCTGCTTAAACCGAAAGAGCTATCATATTGGTGAATATGTTTCACAATAATTTCTTAATGCAATTTTAAAAATAAGTCAATTCTGGATACAGTATTATGAATTAAAAAAAAGGCTATAATTCCAGCGTCCATAGCCTTATGGAGCCATCAGCTCCTATTTTGTCATGTTCCTAGATGAAAAACTTTCATATGCAATCCATTCTTTACAGAAAGTAAAACATGTCAATTTAATGTCTTCCTACCTTAATAAAGTGCAATTTGAATTATTTGCTATTTATGAACGATATTTTTTTAATATATAACAGCGCCAGTGTTGAAATTAATATTAATGGACCACTTGTTAACATAGTAAAAGTAAAGAATTGGACTAAAGATCAATCGGTAATACAGTAATGACCAAGGATTATGATCATTTTGAGGTGACTCTTGAATTTAGAATTTGGAGCAAAAAGTAAAAAATGATAAGATAGCTAACTAACTAACCAAAAATGGTTTATATTTTTTTATGTTGTCCACAACAAAGTTACTTAAATCAAAATTATGTATGCAACTAAGTCTAAGTACATCAAATAACAATTACTATCAATATTGTATCTATATAAACTCTCAAAATCCTTATTCGCATATCTTGAATTGACGTTGATTTTTGTAATCCAATGATGTATTTCTTTCTGCTCCTCTGATGTACATGTAGAAGGTTAATATGATATTTTATTTTTTTGCACAATTTTATACAAAAACTAATACACTGTAGGCTTAAATGTTGAAAATAACGGCTAGTATGCTTCATTATTGTGTTAAGTTTAAAACAAAGATTACTCTCTCATATTTTTATTATTACAATGTCAATTTTAACATTTTATGAAAATATATTATGTAACATGGGTATTTTCTAATTATTTGCCATTTTTGCCATCATTACATTATATTAAGAAACATACATTTTAAACTGTAAAACAGCTGACGAAAAATAATAATTAATGATTTGTGTTTATAAAAGTATGAGAGAAACTGCACAAACATAAAACTGTTTTTTTTAAGTAATGTAATATTTTGTAGTATAGGCTACACACCTTTAAGTGCACAAAGTGTATGATTGCATCCCTACGATAGGGCGTTTGTTTCTAGGATCACGTCGCGGGTCTAGAGGTAGCAGTAATGCGTCAGCAGCATCAACTAGATCTAACAAGAGCCCACCGCAACCAACCAATTTGAATTCAGCAACCACCCCAATGTTGGAAAGCGTTACAGTGGAAATCCAAGAGCCCAAAGTATAATATTTTGCTTCGGCGCAAATCGCAAATATATTCTCATTTATAAACTGGGGAATATATTAACGCCATAAAATGTAAAGCATTTTAAATTCTACAATCTAATTATTACTTCGGTAGTAACAGTGATGTTAGGGACCAGAAAGGTATTAACATTTTTGTCCAATCATCACATTCACTCAATTCAGATTTAATCTATTTGTAATATAATCTGTAAATTCTTCTTTCATTCTTCATTTAATATTCACAAAAATCGTACAAATATCTTAAGTACAGTTCTTCTAGATATGAGCACAAGTTGATTAAATAATAGCACCAATTACTTAGTTTAGGTTTTAGGATTTAATATAATATTAACTTATACATTTATCCGCTTCACTTAATTTATACAAATTAAGTTTGGTGGTAACAAAAATACTGGGAATATTTTGTGATACTACCAAATAGAGCTGTGATTGTATGTTAGTAGCTTATAGAAACTAGGGTGGGCATAAAGTACTGGGAAAACTTTTTGTCCACTACAGTTTATTTGCAGAATGATACATATTTACATAAAAATACATATCTTTCTGCTAATTGTCATCGAAATATAAATAACTTGTTCAGTTCAAAGCAAAGCTACGTTCTTAACATACAAAATACAGATGCTCATTAATGAAATATATACCTCTAACATTTCTACTTTTTAGTGTTAGTATTTATTGTAAACATAGGTTTAAAATTTAGATGTTGAACACACAATTTCTTTTAACAGATAATCAGTACTATAACGTTCAACACGAGCTTAGCTCTGCTTGCTTGTAATACGAGTTACTTGTAATAATTAATGAGTGTTTACCATTAAGCAAAGATTTATAATATTATACTACATTAGCTTATATCTTTATACTCTTGTACTGTATACTGTATACCTGTATTTTCGCTATACTGTACTTGCCAATACTTTTAATAAAACGCTACTAAATCAAGTTGTACATTTTCTAATTTCCTTTTTACTTACACCTCTTTCAATCGATGTATGAATCATAATGAATTTTAATAAACTCAGTTGTATAAAAATAATGAATTAGTGAAAATAGTTATACTTTGTAACTACAAAACAAAATTAAATTTTTCAATTCAATAATTTATAATATTGTAAAGGGTGATTCAAGTAGAGCTTCCAGATGATATAGATCAATATTTTCAAAACCTCAAGTTATCTGTGAACATCAAACTGCCTTTTGTAATCCATAAACATAAACAATATCAGTTATGGTGCCATACACGACAGAACAACGCGTTAAAATTATCCAAGCCTATTATGAAAATGAGTGAACAAGAAAAAATACATTCCGTGAATATTTCGGTGCTCAAAATCAACCTCGCGGCACATAATTACAAATTTGGTCCAGAAATTCGAGCAAACTGGATTCGTAGCTAATGTCAAACTACTTCAACGTACTCGTAGAAGACGCTTGTTAATCAAAATGAAGAAGAACCCGGCATATCGATTCGCCATCGATCGCAGCAATTGGATCTTACGTACTCTACGACGCAGCGAACTATGGCCAAGAATTTACACTTACTTCCTTACAAAATGCATATAACACAAGAACTGAAGTCTAGAGATCATTTACAGCTCTGTGTGTTTGCCGAATGGATGCATGAACAAGGAAACGAATTTTCAAACAAAATCATTTTTAGTGGTGAGGTGCATATTAGTCCTTTGGATTTCTTTCTTTGGGGTTATTAGAAGAGTAGAGTCTACAGGAACAAATCAAACACCATTGCAGAGCTGAAACAGGTGATTCGAAGCGAAATAGCCGACAAACAGTCTGCAATGTGCCGCAATACAACTTAAATTTTGATAAACGGATTAGGTCATGTCTTAAGAGCAGAGGCGGTCATTTAAACGATATTATCTGTCATGTGTAATTGTAATGAGTCAATCTAAAATACTGAATACAAAATACTTGATATTTGAAAAAAATTCCGTGTTTTCTTTAATAAGTTCATATGGAAACCCAAACTGAATCACCCTTTATGTTTCCACTGTATCTTTCCTTTTCTTTTTTGGGATTTATTACCACATTCCTCGAGATTCCTATCCAAAAATTCGATTTATCTAAAAAATATTGAAATTAACCAGTTTAAAACTGGGAAATAACCTCTACGCCTTTGACGTAATGTCAGAGGATCACTGTAACGTAGATTTTTTTATTTCTCTTAATTTGGTTCTTGAGTATTTCAATTTAGGCGTACTTCTTATAAATTCTGTCCCTTCAAATAAATTAAATGAGTATTCAAAAGGCGAAAACCGCATTGACAATACATGTGACATCGATTATTTTAATGTAATGTAATGTAATGGTGTAATATAGAAATAATAAGATTAATATTTTTTTAGATCTATTATACAGGGCAACAATTTGAAAACTTTCGATCGCTATATCTCTGGAAGTAATGAATATAAGCATAAAGAATCGATCGAAACCATTTTGGTGATATGAAGGGAGACTCGAAGCAACGTTTGGCGTACGTTGCTTCAAGTCTCCCTTCTAACCTAACCTAACCCCTCAACCACAGCTACCCCAACTCAAAAATCTTAAATGGCAAGCCCCTGCTTGTGATACTTGAAATGCGCTTGAGGAGTGCTTTTCAATGATACCAAAGAAAATTCATTTTGGACTATTGGATTTCGATTAATTCATGAATATATATTTAAATTTTAAAAATTACTTATTTCACTGTATTTGCTGTATCAATAAGAAATAAACAAAAAAGTATGCTATTTTTTCGGCAAATTGTTCGTAAAAAGTTCTAGCAGATTTGTCGTACATTCATTCTAAGCTTTTGATTATTATTGTTGTGATCGATTTGCCCATTCAATCCTAATAATGGTTAATACCTTCAATGAACATGTTGAAATAATATTTTTTATGGTTCTGAGAATCGTGTACCTTCAGAACCGCCGAATCATTCAATCAGAGGTATTCTGATAGAAATGTAAGCCTGTAAGCCACACTAGGCTCTAAATTTAGTTATATTTCAGGAAACTCTCATTTTTTTGTTTATATTTTAAAATTGTACCTTATGGGTTTTTGTCAAATTCGACTTTTGCATGCGACTAGTATATAAATTTTTTATAGCGTTACGTTGCAAAATTCTTGAGAAATGTCTATTTTTGAATGATTTTATTATTAGAGTAAGATCATGCAACCAATAATTACAGCCAATGGCAACTTAAATTGGCATAAGTAAGACATTATTTATGCAGAAAGTCACCATAGCTGATTGACGCGTTTTACTGTTGTCTGCGTAACTTTACTCAATTTATTTTTCTCGAAGACTTTCTTATGTAATCCTATACATATTTTATCATGTCATATAAAAAATATGCTCAAAAAAAAAAGAAGAAACATATCCTGCTATTTAAAAAATTAAGTTGGTTCACGTAGCACTAACATCATATCGAATATAAAAATTCATTTTAACAATAAAATTCTTTTACAAATTTTGTAACCCTGTTCACTGCAAAGGTTTTCTGGCGGGATTTTAGTTTACTTGAGTAACTAATGAGAAGAACCCTGATACAGGACTGCACTTCATTTTTTTTAATTTTCTGTTTCGTGCTGATGACGGCAAACAACCGGATACCAGTCCTCGAATGGCGTTGGTGTCCTCCTGATATGGGAGTTTTTTTAACTAAAAATAAATCCATCAACTGTATTTTTATCACTATCAACAATTCCTTTGCTACTGGTGTGGTACTGTTTTTTATTATCGCAAAGTCTGTTGTGGACGTTGTGGTATTTGTTTTTTGTCGACACAAAAACTGAGAACCCCACTTCTCACATATAAGTAGTTGTAAATGATAAAAGTAGGTACCAACACGGTGACAAATGAGGTGTTCATCTTTTAAACTGAACCAGAATTCCAATAACGGCATTGATTTAAATTTTTCCTGCAACGATGAATCAGATGTTATTTTAATAAAAGTTTCGTGTTCTTCTGCTGACATGGTGGTGGTGGAAGGTGCATTGACAATAAAAGGGTATTTAATCCACAATTCATTTTGATATTTAACCTGCGGTTCATTCATTTGGAAAATACTAACTATAAGCTTCACTCAAATCTTTCAAAGTAATTTCTTCAATAAATGTCTCTCCTATACTAACGCCTTCCTATTCTGAAAAGCCGTTTGTGAAGCAATCAAACTCGTTAGTGCGCGCATACAAATTGTCCAAAATTCTACCTTGTTCTAAAAGTAAAAGTAAAAATGTTTTCGTGAGCAGTAAATACATTTACTTGTTTGCCCTGAAGAGTTATAGCTATTAACATATCAAGGAATGTTATGACTATCATAACTGCCGCAGATGTCGGTTTGAAATCCGAGCTCGTAGAGCGAGGATTTTAAGACATCTAAGGCTGTTATGATTCATAACATCCGTGATTTGTTCAATAGTTTATCGGTTTCAGAAAATAAAGACATTATTAATAGATATTACCTTTTGATATTCTCTTATTAATAACGTTTTCATTTCATTAGTTGGTCAAGTCTGTATGGGTTGATTTGTCGCCATGGTTACAGTTATATTTTGTTTGTTTTTATTTGTTACCTTTTTTCATATTACATAAATGTTTACATTTTTAATGTCACAACGGCTACATAAAAATGGACCTTGGATTGCCTGAAAATACATTTCAGTTGGATTTCAGTATTTAATTATTATTGTTTGGAGTTTTCTGTCTGTTTGTATTAATAAATAGCCCTATAGTTTCATTATTTATTATTTCATCTGTTGACAGTTATTAACAGATCTGTATTGTAATATGACCGTACAAGCAATAAATATAACTCTACAACTTTAGTTATGACTTATTTACCAGCCTACTTTTGCATATGTAAACAAAGGATTAATATCCTGAAACCGATAAAATTAATTTCACTGATCTTTGTAAAAATGTCGTTTAAATAGACAATTTTAAGCAGCCAGTTTCTATGAAATAATCGACCTTTTAATTCGAAATGGCACTTACCTCGTCCCCTAGCTTATATTTCCTCAAAATAACCATCTAAAATCAGTATGTAAAACGAGAGATGTATGTATACTTGTACATTTCCCATATTCTCACATAGTATTTTGAATAAATGATTATTTAGTGGCCGAGATTTTATGAAGTTTATGATTTTAATTACCTCATCAAGAGCATTCTGATAACTGGGGGATAATTTTCTTGCAGCAAGTGCCTGTCTATGGATCATGCAGCGGCTACTAGAATAGTTTTTGGCGATATTTTTAATTAGCTGTACAGCCCCATTAATTATGCCACTTGTAGCCTTTGCTCCATCGGTACAGATAGATATCAATGCAGTTCCCACGGTATTTTGTTCTCTTGAAGAAAATAATTTAGGGAACCAAATATTTCAACTCCAGTAGTACATGTTGGTAGGCGTTTACATAAGAGAAGATCCTCCAATAATACGTTTTAGTGCTGATACCTAATGATGACAATTAATATTGCGGGTCCAATAGATTCATCCATTTGGAATGAAAATTTACATGATTGGAGACGAAAAATTAATTTCACTGATCTTTGTAAAAATGTCGTTTAAATAGACAATTTTAAGCAGCCAGTTTCTATGAAATAATCGACCTTTTAATTCGAAATGGCACTTACCTCGTCCCCTAGCTTATATTTCCTCAAAATAACCATCTAAAATCAGTATGGAAAACGAGAGATGTATGTATACTTGTACATTTCCCATATTCTCACATAGTATTTTGAATAAATGATTATTTAGTGGCCGAGATTTTATGAAGTTTATGATTTTAACTACCTCATCAAGAGCATTCTGATAACTGGGGGATAATTTTCTTGCAGCAAGTGCCTGTCTATGGATCATGCAGCGGCTACTAGAATAGTTTTTGGCGATATCATTCTTTATATTGGCTGCTAAATCTCTGCACTGAGCTATCGTGTCATTTGAAAAAAGTGGGATCTTAGCTCTTTATTTTGCTTGGTTTTTCACCTAACATAGATTTTACCATCTTCATAGCAGAAGATTTAATAAGATTTTCAACAATTGACATCACCACGTTGAGTTGTCTGATATACACCAGTCAAATCAGACAAAATTAGGGCGATCGGTGGAAAAAATTCCTAGAGATTTGGAATTTATTTTTAAACGCTTCCTTTACACTTGAGTAGAGATATATCAAAAGTCCCCGAGGGTGGGGTATGAGCTCGAGGAGGGGGGCGGGTTTAAAGGTACCATTTTTAAATTTTTTGCTTTTATCTCGGAACCGATCACTCTTATCGGTTTTTACCTTCTTACCAAAATTAAGGCTATCAAAATTTACTACAAATGGTTCACAGCATTTTTGTCGTAGGACTAACCGTAAGCGAGCTACGGGCTTCTGAAGTTTGGATTCTACATAAATTGCATTAAAAATCCACACATTTCATTAGTAGATATATGGTGAGTATTTATATGGAAATAGTGTGTGAAGAGCGCCCCCCAACTAAACTGGCCTGCTTGAAGGGGGACTCTTTTTTCCCCCGCGGATGAAGGAATATTGCTCTACAGGGCGACAATTTGGCAACGCAGCAGTCCTTGCGTAAAAATTCAAGTTCACACTTGATTTATGGTGGATTCCTGCTAAGCTAAATCGAGTCAGGTGGGGTATAGGATCAACCTTCTCAGTGATATTCAATCAATATGTGACTTACTTAAAAAAACACTATGGTGAATGCTGCACAGTCGCACCACCATCACCACCTCATCAGTCGACATTGATTTCACCGAGAAAGCAGAATGTGGTTGTTCACCGCATCGGCGAGGATGTGGATCTGCTAGTCCCGCTGATCGCTTTAGCTCCAAAGGAACGAGATATAAAGTTTTTCAAACCTGGGAAGTGGAATGAGGGAAGCAAAAGTCATTACCCTCCAAGGAATTGCAGGAACTTGACTTTGACAAGAGCATTTTGTTCATTCACGGTTTTAGCGGCTGCTATACAACTTCTGCAATTTTCCGAAAAGGTAAGTCAATAATTGCTTAATTACTCATGAGGGACAGCATCCTACATTTAATCTCCAACGTATTTTACACAAAGACTTCAACAACTGAGGAAGTTGAGTTGCAAACGCCGGGGAACAAATGTTCCTAGCAATGTACAACGCCAGAGTAACAGACCTGGACAAACAGCGTTTCATTTTTTAAATCCAGCCCAAGGGTGAAGTCAGACTTGCCCTCTCTACCACCAACTGAAGGCTCTGCACTGCAACACTTATACAGAGGCTATTTGCAATTTCAAGATTGGCTGGGCAACAAACTGGAACCTACTGATTGGGTTTAGATGAAAGGAGCAGATGGAGATCATCAACCTTTGACAACTTTAGATCAACCTGCCCCAACTGCCATCCTTTCAACAATATTCTGCAGCTGCACCAAAGGTTGTGTTGCATGTTGTGGATGCCGCAAAGCAGGTATCCATTGCTCTTCAATATGCGGTAACTATGAGGGCGTGTGCACTAACGGCCCTCTAGTTGAAGACGACAATTCAGCATATGAGGATGACCCGGAAGACTTGATACCCTACAATGAACTGTTGGACCCAATACATTCCCTCCCGCACAAGACTTTCAGAGTCTTTAGGGATAAAGGGGGTCGTGTTATTTATTCAATTTACTAAGTTTTATTCAAATTATATATTAAATTATCTATCTACTAATATTGTACTGAACAAGACTATAATTCGGTTTTCAATGTTTAGGTTGAAGAGAAAATGCAGCATACGAGAACGACTCTGAAGACTTCATGGACCCCCGTGACCCACCACCCTCCTCTAATGAAGTGTTGGACCCAATAAATTCAATTTACTGTCAGTTTTTTTCAAATCACAATACTAATTCTGTTTTAAATGCGGATAAAGCACATTTTTTGAAATGATGTTTCTTTTGTCGCCCTATAACTCGCTTACGGTTAGTCCTACGGAAAAAATGCATTTGTCAGCTTTAATAGTGGTAAGGGGGCAAAAACCGATAAGAGTGATCGTTTCTGAGATATAAGCAAAAAACTGAAAAATGGTACCTTTAACCTTTAACCCCCCCCCCTCCTCGAGCTCACCCACCACCCTCGGGGACTTTTGATATATGTCTACCCAAGTGTAAGGAAAGCGTTTAAAAAAATTTCCAACTCTCTAGGAATTCTTTCCACCGATTTGACTAATTTGACTGGGTATAGTAAGTAAGAATCCTCAATTGCTTTTTCATTCACCGTCTTTGTGGTTTGAACTATAAACGTTTTTATTTCGTCACGCTTACGAAATAAAATTGAACATTTTTTTTCTTTAAGCTCGCCATGAACAGATTTCAAATGACGACGCATTGTAGCTGGAGCCATAAGAGCTATTTGGGAAAACTTTGTTGCGTATAACTCACTGAGAATTATCATTATGGTTCATGCATCCTAAAATAACTTTCATCATACTTCCTAATTTTTTACTAACTGCTCTGGGTTGATTACTTGTAGAAGCATCAACTGACCTAACTACTGTTGGGGCAATTTCATTTGTATCACTCGCATTTTTGCCATCATTATCTTTATCAAAAGTCTGAAGTCCGAAGAGTCAAGTTCTGCAGTAGAACGCTTTAAAGTGTCTTTTTTAAGCCACCTCCAACCTGCAGCAAAATATCGAAAACGATTTTAGAGCAAATGATACAGTGGCTTAATAAATTGTTACTTACGTTGATAATATTGTTGACAGCGGAGTGTAAAACACAAGCAAACAACAACAATTTCTAGGTTTTAAAACCTCAAAGGCAGAACCAATAAAGCTTATGAATAATATAAGCAAAAACTTAAAATAAAAAAAATTTCAACCAATTTGTAATACACATATCGACAAATGCCTGGTTACTAGCACCCTTTCCCCTGGATTCCCCTGTTTTTTTTTAAACTGGGGTATTGCCCTGTATTTCTAGATCTGTGGGATTCCCCATGTAGCGATCAATAAATAAATGAGCCGGTTAATCACCGATACCTGGATTCACGGTGATTCCCCGGAGGGACTTGGCGGTGGTCAAAAAAGCATTTTATGAAAACATTTTAAAAATGATTCTACTAATTTTATGCACCCATCAACATATTTCAATAATATTATTCTATTATTATTATTAGTAATCAAAGTTTCACTTTCGATATCACTGTGTGTAGGTTTTAATTTTATGACGTTTTATTTGCCTAAACGCCAATTTAAAATTATACATGTACACACAAATGTTATTTATCGAGTCTATCTTTTATCATATCCATAAAAATCTATAGCGCAATATAACGTTTTATTATCAAATATTTTTTATCAGCAGCACATTAAAACCATAACGAAAAGGTCAATAACCGACCTAATGACAAAAAAAAATTATTGACCTAAAAGTTCTTCAATGCCAACTTTTATTAATGTTACCGCTTCTATAAAATACGAAGAAAAGTAGTAACCCTTTTAGGCAGATTTTTTTATTACTATTCCTCAATATACTACACAGGATGATCTCGGCAGTGGAACTTTCTTTTTAACTGTCTTTGGTGTAGTTCTGGCTGTGATTTGGGCTATGGTTTATACTAATATCACTCATTTATAATAATAATGCAAATCAAATGTTTTAATTGCATAAGTAGTGTTACCAGAATGCTGATGCAGCAAAAAGATTATATGAAGAGCGTATTCCATTGAGATTCCAGATTCCATTAAGCTTCTTGGTTGATATTGTCAATCTTGTGCAACGGATATATAAATAGTATACTTTACGTATAAATTATATAGCAAGTAAATAAGAATGTTATCGCTCTCAAATCTCATACAGTATTTAATAGTCTTAAATTTCTATAAAAACATAAGTGAATTGCATGGATTATTAGATTTACTAGGTATAAAGCTTAATTTACACCACCTTTGCTTCCCAAAATATCTAAATCCAATTAGTACTTCTCTGTTTTATTTAGTTATATGCAGATAATTATGATTTTGGCATCAAAGCAATACATTTTAGTGGTTTTGGTAAAACGCATTTAAACTAGAAAAAATAATACCTAATATTATTATTTTACCACAGAATATAGAAATTGTGTAAATTCAGCCTAAATTGAGGTTAATAACCGAATCATCGATTAATAACTACAATTAAATTTTTAAAGTACATATATAAAATAAGACTATTTTGTGAAGTTCATTTAGTACATAGAAGAACAATGGTGTATAAGGGGTTATTATTATTGTTGTCTATATTTATAACTTCAACTGTTGGTGATTTCCAAAGTAATAGACTAAATATTTTTAAAAATGTGAAAAGAAGTGCCAGAGTTACTTCTCAGTGTAATTATGCGCTGACAATGTACGAGCAAAATTTAATGGAATCTCCACCTGACGATTCATGGGCATTAAAAAGTAAGTACATTTTCTGTAATACCAAATCCATTGCAACATATATTATACAAGATATTCACCTAGTAGGCTTATACATATTTGATCCATAACTCTAGTTGTTATAGGTAGAAAATAGATTTATATTCTAAAGGTATTTAGCACGCAACACTTCATGTTTTAAAAGTTATACACGGTATTTTGTTAGCTGATTGTTAATCAACTTTATTTGAGACACCCTGTTTAGAATTGTATACTGACTCTCAAGTGTGCTAGAGCGGATTTTTGGAACTGCAGAGTTTCTCCAAATCTATAACCTCTTCCTGTATTGAATTATAATAATAATAATAATTTATTTGGGGTATATTCATTTACTAAGGGCACATGAGTCCGGAATCTACAGTCACTAACCCTGCGAAAGGAGTGGCTGTAGATTATTCGCTGGCACTCTCTCCGTGAGGTTTTAAAGGCCACGGAGAAACTGTCCAGCACCGGGAAACCAAAATAATAATAATAATAATAATATAATGCGACATAGAGGTGAATGCAAATAATAGAAGAATATTCACGAAAAACGTCTTTATGGAAATACCTCATTTTATTCAGACTATATATCTTCGTTATCAAAATATTATTACTACAATACTTCCATTTAATTCATAATTCTTAACTCTTATAGAATATTGATGATTCGTAATTTATTTGATGTTTTTTATTTTAATTGTATTGTTTTAGTGCTAGATGCAACCTCAAAAATTCCAGTGGGACTTTTATATTCATATAATTTTGGTGAACTTGGAAATTTCAAGCAGTGTCTAGAAACAAAGTCAAATGACGAGATTATTAAAGGAAAGTATTGTTTGGGAAGTATAAACGTTAATCCAAATATTTCAACATCACAGATAAATAATACTGTAGTACAGGTAAATACACTCTAATTAAGCGAATATTGTATACATATAACCTTCACTTGGGTGAAACTTTATCTTTTCCATAACCCACAAATAAATTTATTTTTGGAAATTTTGGAAAAAATATATCATAACATTCATAACGTAATACATATTACCGAGATTTCAATATTTTTACCTCTGGCCCTTTTTTTTATAGTCACAAAGAACATAACACAAATAATTAGTTTCTGTGGTTTATTTTTATATAAAATATGTAGGAATTAATGCAATATATTTTTTATATGTATGTATACATATAACGTAGGACGGGTTAGTTTATATCTAAATATATACATTTAACGAACGCTTCGAATTGTCCTACACATCCAATTATTGTCCCACGAGCCCATTTGTTGCGTGTCCAATTTACGGCATCCATTTATTACGCGTCTAATTTTCTGCGATAAATTGTCGTACATCCATCTGAACTATCTTAGCATAAATATCTCCAAATGCAAAATAGTTACCTAGGCCGAAACACTAGCACTGTTATCTTTAATTGCCAAATTGAAGCTCAGTCTTTGTCTTATGTCGACTTAACCAAAGGCATAGGAATCCCTGTCTATGACGAATTGACTTTCTTTAAGCATATCGAGTCGATAGCTTCCTCCTCTATGAAATGTTAGGATTTGTTCTAAGACTTGACCAGGACCCCCAGAATAACATGTCCTGACCAAGTAATCTTTTTTCGCTTTATATCTTACGCCTAATATCTTTATGTCCTAAATGTTTATATTTGCTTTTATACAAGACCATCGACTGCCCTGCTGTTTATTTTAAATAAACTGAACTTCCTAGTCCCAAGAGCTGCCAGTCGCTCCTCTTCCGCCGTTTATAATACATCGGCACATACTAATGTAATAATATAATTGCATATGTGATACATGTGATATTCTTAATTATACATTAAACATTTTACACATTGTATTTTACCTTCAAGAATTCTCACTGATTTACTAATTTACTTAATTGATATATTTTTGCTTTATTACATTTTTTTCATATTGTTTTGCCATATCAATAATTTGTATTGATATTGTCAAAGGAAGTTGTCGGTACAGGACAAAACAGAAATATCAACAATATTATTGTAATTTCTGTTTTGTCCTGTACCGACAACTCCCTTTAATATTGTGTAAAGTCTAGGACACAATAAAATTATTGGTTAAGTTGTATTAACTTATGTATAGTAGAATATATTTTATTTTTCTTTTCATTTTTTTACGAACAAAAATCAAATTTACAATGTAATAAGTTAAAAGTTGACAAAACAGCCCAGAACTTGTTGTATATACTTAAAAGAAATATATTTTTTCAGATTTATCTTAAACAAGTAACCCAGATGATAACAAACTTACAAAGTCAACAAAGCAGTCGAATTCCATACCCAACGTGGGCTCTATGTCTTCCTAGTGACTGTACAAATAGCGATACATTAGAAATATTGAATTCTATTGACCTATTGGGTTTGCAGTTTTTCACAGTTATGTGTCAAACGAAGGAGGATGTAGATCAACCATTAACTGTCGGAGCAATTGTGGCTATGTATGTCTTATATATTTTCCGCTCTTTTTATTCATTACTGATCTTTTATAACATAACCAGTTAAACTGATATACAAATGCAATCCACACATTCATGATGGAACATGACAACATGAAGCTGTTATTTAACACGACTGTTATCGCTAGGCTGCAGCCAATCAGAAATCTTGTACCTTAGCAACAACATAAACACGTTGTATAACAGTTTTACGTTTCATGTTATTGTTCCATCATAGACCTAAATGATGTAGTTTCCTTTGACATTTCAGTTAGGTAAACTACATCAAAGTCACTGTCATATCAAAGATTTCAACTCATTTTAAGGATCCTACTATTCAGTAAACAATTTTGGTATAATTAAAGTAAGATCAACTGTTTCTTTCTGATGAATAAAATATTTATGCCAAGAAATAAAGGCACAAGGTGGAACTACCTACGTAAGATTTGATTTTTATTTTTTTTTTATTGATCCTGGGATGTTCATTTGGGGTCTGCGTTTATGGGACAGCTCTTCTCCCCGGAACGTACCATTAGATAATATAAAATATCCACTAATAATATAACTAATAGTTAATGTATGAATTTTACAGATCAGTGAAATAGAATAAGAATTATTATTCTAATAAATGATGTATTAATAAAAATATGCATAGGGTGTCTTTCAAATAAGGAACATTCTTTCAGGGGCATTTTGGGGATACAAAAAAACAAAATAAACTTAAATCAAAATTGTTTCCTAACGGAATTGCAACTTTAATCAAAAAATAGAAAATTTTAAATATTTTCGGAAAAAATAAAATTAGTGGGTTAAAATTGGGCACAAAAACAATACTAGGTTTTATTAGAGGATTTATTTATAGAAAATTTGAGGAAAATGTATTTGTATCTGAAGAAGTTTTAAAGGGGTGGTTAAAAGTTTCATGTTGTTATATCCTACATTATTTTATAAGCCTTTGAAACTTCCTAAGTTTGATTTAGAAGAAATGCTGTTGTGTCCAGTTTCAGTCTTAACCCAGTCGTCAGACGCTAGGTCAAAATTAAATAAGTTAAAAATCAAAAATTTTCAAAATTGGCAGAGATGTTCACTAAGGCGTTAAGTTCTGAAAAATTCGAGTCCCATATAACAAGCTTTTATTTCCTTTTTGTATAAATTAAACATTATGAAAGTTAAGTTTTAATTAATGTCACTCTAATCGTTTTATACATAAATAATTCTTTTAATTTTTTCCGAAGCCGTCGCATTTACTTGCAAAGCATGAATACTGGTCCAACATCTCTTCTTTCTTCCTATTTCCGCTGCCCTGCATAAACAGATGATTTACATATAAGTGAGTATTATGAGAGGTAATGATTTTGGGAATTTGAAATTTGTGCAGAATAGCGAATTCTTTTCGATTTTTGATTAGACGCATACTCTTGATGTAGCTCAGTCACAGGTCAAGAGTTGTCTTAAATGTTACATTGTTTATATGGTGAAATCATTATTCAAATAATCGATCCATAATTATCAATAATAATGAAAACATAATTTCGTTTCGTATTTGACGATTTGCTCAGTTTTTTTCTTGTGTGACTCGAGCTAGAAACATCTCTTTATTGGAAACATTTTGCGATGGATCAACGATTTTCTGGATATTTTCTTGCTCGTGAGATAATATAGTTACACCTCTATCGCCATATCCTGTTCATCGTAACCGTCTTCATCTTCACCGTTGACGGTATTGTCGCTGATGCCAGAGACTGTTTCAAGTCTCTATAATTATTGCAAACCGTCGTGCAATTAGTTACAGCTTTCCTACATATAGCCTCGTGCACGACATCGTTGTGATTGAAGAGAAACAAGTTTCCACACGTTGTCAGACCCAAAGTTCAGGGGATAAATGATTTCTCTGCCATTTTTTAACTTACTGATACACTCTATCTATATGAATGCTGCTTGGCAGCTCCTTCTATTAGTGGTAGGACGACAATATTGTCACGGATTTTGTGAAACAATTGAACCGATGATTGTTAAAAGATTGATCTGCAAATCGATCATCATACTAAGTTAAAAAAAAGTGTTTTTCTGCTTGTGCAAACTCATATTAAAATCGTTAAACATATTTCATTCGCGTTGAAGATGTAACGAATTGCGCAACTTCTAATTTCGATTTTATGCAAAAAGCGAATGGAAGCTTCTTTATGGGATGTGCTCTTCAATTTTAATTAAGGAAACTTTTTTTAAAGTCAATATTTTAATTTTTAATATGTTTATCAAAAATCATAAAACTCTACCAATTTAAACATAACCCCCTTAGTTAACAACTTTTTGATCTATTTTTATATGCCGAATACACTCCTGAAAGGATGCCACTATAGACCCTATACAGATTTTCTTTTTCAGAATTATTTTATCTCTAATTGGTTTTACAATGATTGTATCAACCACGTATGAAGTATATTGTATAAATGCAAATAAAGGTAAGTACATTGCATTATTTCGTTTAAAAATGGGGTATGTTGACGTGTTATTAAGAATAACATGGAACTGAAGTACGACAACCCGTGTTTTTTCTAATATAGTATGTTCGTAAAATTTGGAATAAACTCATTATTTAAGAATAAAAAATATTTAAAAAAAATCTTTGAACAGGTTCATTTCTATTTTTAAAAGCGTACTTCTACTTCATTTATTTTAGTTATGACATCATAATTGTTCCAAATCGACATTTTTAAATCTGTAATTGTCATGAATCAATAGCATCACCTAAATAAGAAAATAAAATACTGGTTGGCATATTCCATGTTAAAGAAATACCTAAATATAACTTAAACCAATTAATTAAATTCATTTTCAAAATTATATACATATTTATTAATTCTTCTTAAACTTTATTTAGCCTAGATATAAAAATGTAAACATTATTATTATTGACCTAGTACCAAAACTGCAAGTGTTGCATTTCATAACACTCAGTCAAACCATTGAGTAAACAAATAATATAAAGAGGCGCAACTGTCAAGGGGCCGAGATTTTAGTGTTGTATTTTTTTGCCAATAACTACAGAATTATCTACAATATTTAGGGTAATGCAACCGAATTACAAATACTTTCCCGTAGCACTAAAAATTGATAACAATTCTGAAGCTATTGGCAGAAAAATACAATACTAAAATCTCGGCCCCTTGACGGTGGCGCCTCTTTATATTATTTATTTACTCAATGGTCAAACACGGACCATAGGATTCACCTATATGGAAAATGCTGACTAGGTATTTAGGAATGATATAAATAAACAACAAATCAATGATACGGGGAGTTCAGCCGAATCACTTGAACACGACACGTCTCTCCCTCCAAGATGTTATATATTGGGTAGGGCCCTTGTAATGTATAATTTGTGACTGTGGTTGTTTTATCTGATATTAATAAATTATGTTTGATGATAGCTCCGATTCTCATTTGTGGGTGTCACTCCATAACCTCTCGTAGCCGAGTAACCCCTGTAGTCAGGCTGTCCAAAGGGCAGGTCGTGACATATGGTGGAGGTGCCAGCTTCAATCCTGGTAACTAAAAGAAGAATAAATTAGCATTTGAAAGGTGAGGGCACACATATATGTATGTTTTAAAAATCAAAATATTTTTCCTCTCATTTTAGTCAGTCTCAGGCTGGCGGGGAAAGAGTGTTTTGGAAGGATTTTTGCACTTGCCAGTTATATTTTCCTTCATTTTAGTCAGTTTTGGGCTGGCAGAAAAATGTGCTGATCGGGGTAAAAATTCGTTTTTAAAAGATATAATAAACGTCATTGGTTATTAGCTTGGTCTCTTTCCTCTTCCTCTCATTTTTTGTCAGTCATTGGCTGGCGGGGAAGAAGAAACTGCCAAAGAAATAAACTGACCTCTTGGGCATTTTTTCCTCATTTTAGTCAGTCTCAGGCTGGCGGGAGAAATGTTCTGGGAAAGTTTAGTTTTAAACTAAGACCCTGAAGTAAATTGTGCCTCACAGACTGTCGATACGTTTTCCCTCAATACCGAGAGTAAAAGCTAATAGAGCGCGGCGGCAGAACCGACGGAATAATAGGCAACCTTCACTGTCTATTAAAACGTCTCGTAGTGAGGTAGGTGCAATAGAGCGACCTATCACACCAGACATTCCAGACTGGGTTTGGGATACTAGGTTTAAGGCTAAGTTAGAAGCCAAACTGAGACGGTTGTTCGGTGATGACCATGAATGAGTAAGCGGTGCTGAATCGACAAGGGTGTATGAGGTATAATAGGTACATAGGTATATACATATATAATACATTTATCATATAGTTTTTTTATGGGTGTATGGTATGTCATATTTAGACAATATGAATGAAATTTTGTTTTCTCCACAAGTATTTTAATATAGATTGAGTAAAGATAATAAAGTAAGTGCCATAAATACACGCTCAAAGACAAAGTTACATCTTGTCGTTGACAATAACAAATTCGAACCACCTCACCGGAGTACGGACATACTCGACGAGCCATTTAGACGAAAGCCGACAGTGTCACGGTCCCCTGTCGACTTACCTATTGTGACAGAAATTGAAGAAGATGATACAACACCAGGATTTGTTAGTGGAATCTCGCTGAATTCGGAGGACTTGGACCATGACTCGAACGAGGAGAGGGAAAAATTGGAGGAAAGAAGAACTCAGCATATATCCGATTTAGGACCCATTAGGAAAAGTCTGGACTTCGCTGAAGACTCTACGAAAAACCAAGAACCTAGGACTAGCAAAACAGACACGGTGACAAACCAAACAATAGATATAACGACTATACAGCCAAGACAACTAACAAGACCAACAAACACGACCAACATGGCTAACAACATTAAGACTCCCGCGACACCAAAATTTTTATGCCCTTCAACATTTAACCCCTGCACCGGAAGCGCCTCTGCATTTGTTAAGCAATACGACAGGACTAGTGCAGCTAATGGATGGTCAAATGCATTGAAAATTTCATATTTTCAATCTTTTCTGGAAGGAGCAGCCTTTCTCTGGTTCGAAAAATATCAGGAAAATGCCAGGAATCACGCCAAAACATGAACAGACGTAAAAGAAGACTTCATTCAGGAATTTGGGACTAGCGATACAAAAATATCACTTGAGAAGAAGCTATATAATAGAGAACAAGGGGCAGACGAAACCATTAGAGAGTACTATTTCGACCTACTTAACTTATTTGGAGAATACGATCCATCCTTGGATTTGGATAACTTTAAAAAATACTTCGAGAATGGGTTGAGTAAGGAATTATATACGCATTACCGGCTTATCGTAGAGGATAGGACGGATTGGAAGGGATTCAAGATGATTGACCAGCTAGAAGATATTGCACTTCACACGCACAAAATGAAGAAGGAAAGCGGTTGTGAACAGCAAGCAACTTCTAACCAGAGCAGGGGATTCAATAACGCATGGCAACCAAGAGATAATTGGTACCAACAGCAAAGCAATTTCCGTCCCCCAAAATCACAATATAACAACCAAAGGCAAGGGACCCACCAACGGCAAGGGAACTACCAACGGCAAGGGAACTACCATACCCGGCCATGGAACGGACCCAACAATTCAACTTGCAACCAAAAATTTTAACTGCCACGGTAACGGTCAACAATCTGGAGGTAACCGCCATACTGGACACAGGCTCGCAATTGAATATAATAACCAAAGACGTTATAAAATTCTTTTCCCCTATTAAAACTACAAAGAATTTGGTAGCTGCAGGTGGACTAAGAATTCCAATTCTGGGCACGGCTATTTTCAATATACATATTGCCGACATCACCACTACATGTACAGCGCTGGTCATTACAACTCTACCACATCCATTAATTTTGGGAATGGAATTTTTAACAAAATTAAAGGCAGTTATCAATCTAGCAGAAAAGTCCATAACATTATCATTAAAATTCGTCATTTAAATATTCTTGTTGTAAGGAATAATAGCATTTGTTCTTGAGCTTGGATTTAATTTTGGTTTTAAATTCTGTATCAACAAGGGCTTTGTACAAATTTAGTAATTTATTAAATATAAAAAAAATACCTTTATTGTCAAATACTTGGAACTTTTTTCATGAAAAGTTAAATTGCTGCTAGGAATTTCTGGAGAAGTTTCTTGTGGTCTAATCGTGATTAAAGTTGAGTTATGTTTAGATTATGCAATTCGGATGTAGCATATACAGGGTGAATTTAAAATACACTGAATATTTTTTTAATCTGTAATTTCTTATAGCATAATTAATGAATTCGCAGTGTTTTAATTTCAAAATTCCATAGTTAATGTTTCAACAAAAGAACCCTAAACTCGTCCCGCTGGGGATACACTGACCGGTGAACTTGACATTGACTTGGTTACGAACAAATACCTCTACGCAGTATTCGCAGCGTTTACCAAGTAAAACTAAAACTGAAATCTAAAACACTAGGAAAAATTCACACTTGACATCATGGATGCAACATTTTTTTCTTGACTGTATTCCATTTATTTTAAAAATGACTATTTTTAAAAAAATTTACGGACCATAGAGCTTAGCGGATTAAAATTATTCAGTGTATTTCAAATTCACCCTGTATAATAGTAGCAAGTTAATTAAATAAAGACAAGGAAGAGTCAGAATACCCAATTGTTTAAAAATGTTCCTGCTGCTAGCCTAGCTCTTTTATTTTCTCTTATTATAAGGCAAACAACTTTGTTCTGTAATTTAAAAACTCTTTCGTAACTGATTTAAGCAATAGCATTTTGAAGCTACTTTTTTACACATTTGATTAGTCCAGGAGCAGTTCTCATTGATTTGCAAACCCAAGAATTTTGTTGGCCTAACTTATTTGACTGTAATGATATTTGTTTTAATTAAGAGGCTGCAACAAATTTTTTCTACCAGTGTTAAAACGCATAAAAGCAAATTTATTACGATTTAAGACCTGATTGTTATTGGCCAACCAGAGGTGAGCATTTCTAACTCATCTGTATTACTTGCACTTACTAGTATAGATGTGTCGTCTGTAAATAATACTGAATTATTACTATTAAAACTATTTATATAGATAATATAGAGTAGAGGTCCCAATACAGATCCTTGTGGCACTCCCACCGACATTTCTAATACCTTTGGTTTGCAATGTTCGACCTCTGTATGGTGCACTGTGCCATGTAAGGAACTTCGAAACCAATTCAGCGTCTGATCACGTATGCCATACCTCTCCAACGTATTTATTAGAGACGCATGGCAAACGAGATCAAACACTTTACTTAAGTAAGAAGATATTTGTGATCTGTGTTTAATATTAATATTGTATGACTGATGATCGAAAGATAGCGATACCAGCCTCTCACCCAAAATCTCCGAGTTCGAGTTCCGGTCGTAGCAGTGGAAAATACTGTGAGAGGGATTTTTGCACTATACATGGATATTGGGTGTATGTCATTTGACTGTGAATGTGCAACCCCCTCCCACAGAAGCCTCTTCTACAGTTTTCCGAGATAAAGGGAGTCGTAATTGCATGTGGTGTTGTTATTATTATTATCACATAAAGTTGTTAAAAATTTTGTAATTGTAGTAGTTGAGCGCCCTTTTCTAAAACCAAACTGATTTTCATTAAATAATTTTTATTTGTCCAAAAAGTTAATTATTCTAGTATCTTGGAAAAGGAACTCAAAATAGATATAGGTCGATAATTTTCAATTTCAGCTCTGCAGCTAGATTTGAATATGGGTATTCTTTTAGCAATTTTAAGTTTCTCCGGAAAAATACCTTTGGTTAAAGATAAATTAAATAATGTCATTAATGGTTTACTTATCACATGTGCACATCTTTCTAGAATATCTACGAGTATACTTATTTTGTCATTGCCTGTTTGTAGCGCTGCAATTTTTGAGATTTCTTATTACCTCAATTATTTCTACTTCAGTCACAGGGTGAAAGATCTTAACTTATCTAATGGAACCGCTAAAAAATATGTAACAAAAATTGACGGGAAATGTAGTAGCTGCTTTGCCTGTAACTAAGGGTCCGTCACGCGTGCATACGAGCTATATAAATACGCGTAATCGGAATAATTGAAAAACGAAGCACAAACTCAAGTAATAAATTGAACACGCAAATTATAAAGTTTGTGAAAGAATCGAAACGTCTAGTGGGCATTACCCAACAATAGGTATTACTTACCCTTTCAAGGGCCCGCTTCGCTGCGAAATAAGTGTTTTAACGCCGTATTAGAAGTTTTGACGTTGTAATTTATATATTTATCTTATGATAAAAAATGTTACATATAACTGAAGAAAACATAATTTCACATTCCGCAACAAAGCCGTTTTCTTAATTTTGTTGTTTAAAAAGTAGAAAATTCTCCGGAAAATCCTTCAGAAATCACTCTAATTAGCGAAAAATAATTAATAATATATCGGCTTAGTATAGATTTAAATAAAAAAATCTTTTTGTGGCGCAACTTTATAATCCTTACTACATAAAACTGTGAAAGAAAAATTTAAAATTGCTCAAGCGTCTTTTTTTATTTTAATACTTCTATACCCTTACCAACGAGAATTGTATTATTGATAACTGGTGCCACTTTGCAATTATAAGTAAAACATATTGTTGGATAACGCACAAGCGAGACACAATTATTTTGATTGCGCGTCTCTATAGCTCGTATGCATGCGTGACGGACCCTTAACTGAATTTATAGAGCTGGAAAAAAATATACAGGATGTCCCGTTTAAACCACCATGACGTCATGGCTAACGGGGTTTTTTTAAACCCTTTTATTTTGGATTTTACAAGGGTTAATTCACACATTTGCATATATTTTCATAAAATTCAAATCAATAACTTATACGAAGCCAAATATTATCTTTGTCATTTCTTAGCTTTAAAATTACATCGATTATAGAACATGTCTTCTTCATGATTGATGGCTAACACGATTTATAATTGTTTATAATAAATGGTTATCAACTAAACTTATAGTAAAATGTAAATTTATTACGTAAATGTATATTTTGTTTTTAGTGCCTTTACATGTTCTTTTTACTGCTTTTTCTATTTATTCGAATGGAAAACAAGTGTTCAAGACAAGCAAAAGTACGTCGGATATTTCGTGTTTAAATGGAATAAAGTTTTTAAGTATAACATGGGTGGTTATTGGACATACATTTTCAGTCTATACCGCTGGAGCTGTATCAAATGCAAAAGATGCTATAGAGGTAAGGTATATTTACAGAGTAGTAAATTTTATTGATTTCAAGTATCTTTTACTTTGGATAAATATATATAAGTGAAAAACCCATAAGTAGTCATCACTATTACAAAAAGATTTTTTCCCATATAGCATGAGACCAACTTGCAAATTATCTTAATCAGAGTTGTAATGTAATATATGAAATTATGTTAAAAATTAGCATTGCTGCTTTTTTATAAAGTTGTGGTTTGCTCAAAAAAAGGCATGACAATAGAAGGCTATTTTCGTAACAAGAATATCTTTTTTGTGTCTAATAATCTGAAATTTGTTCCTGAAAAATTTTTAAATTAACTAAACTAAACTGGAAAATAAAAAAGTTAGGAATAAAGTACTGAAGACCATCCACTAAATACCCCTTAAGCAAAAGAGAGGGTTTGAGTGATACTAGTTGGGATTAAATGTTTTGTACAGAAATAAAAAGGATTATAATTGAAATTGAAAAGCTTTGTTTGCCTTTGTTTCTCTCTCTTCAACTAAATAAAGTTATTTATAAAGAATAAGTATTGATTGTGTTCTGAAATTAATTTTAATTTTTTTTTATATGTTTAGTGGACAAATACTCTTGAAAGCATGATAATAGTTAATGGAGCATTGTCCGTCGATACATTTCTTGTTGTTGGAGGAGCACTTATAGTTTATGTATCCACAAGAGCTAGACATCAAGGGAGAACATTCAACATATTCCAGTACTATATTCACCGCTATATTAGGTAAGGAAACATTCATTCATTTAATAATATGATGTATTAAAAAGGTAATCAAAGTAAAGAGTAGAACGAACAGATTACAATAGTGTTGAACTAAAAAAATCAGTGTAAAGTGGTCGACTACTACCAATTCAAAAATATTTGTCATTATGAATCAAAATTATTTGTCGCATTAAAATGTATAAAAATATTGAAACTTGAAATTTATGTTAATAAAACCATTTTTCAGTGAATGTACAGTCGGCGCCACCTAAATGTGAAAGAATTTTGGTTGTCATGCAAATTTCTTCTGAATTTAATTGTAATTGGTCAGGCTTTGTATAGCGATGCAACAGAGAGAGGGTATATTGACAGAAAAAATATTACTTTTATTATTGTCTATTACCATAATAATAATTGGGACGACACGAGTAATAAGTATAAAAGAGGTTGACATAATTCGCTAATATTACCTACATATTTGTGGATTAAAGTTAATACTAATCGTTTAATTATTTAATTTTAAGTATATTAACAATAATTAATATATTTCAACATATAATAATTCAGAAAAACAATAATACGAACCTAATCTCTAACACAACAAAATAGCGATGACTATAAATAGCTAAATTGGAAGAAAATTGGTCTTTTGAGTAAAGTGGTTGCAGCAAACACGTCTATGTGTTGACTGTTGAGTGCTTTAATTCAGGTTTTAAATGTGTAAACATGGAATAAAGAGTTCTATATACCGTTGCTTCCACCTATTATTTAGTTTTTTCCTGATCAGTTCCCGGTTAGATCTCCTCTTGCAGCCTGAACCGATGAGAAAAAAATTGTTTTAGAATAATAATGCCGTAAACTTCAATAAGCATGAGAAACGTCTTTATTATTTTCCTCGTGTATATTTTCATGTGTACTTTCCGCATTAGTTTTGCCATATTATGATTATTTTCATAAAACCGTATTATGACATTTTCGTTCACGTGTTTAGAAAGTGACAGATTTATTACGCTTGTGTAGTAGCTATAGTGGCGCCGCGTAGTGGTTACATCGTGTCAAAACATGGCTGGTAAACAAACTGTATTCTGTTCATCCATAGACTTAATAATACTATATGGACCGAGCCTAGAGAAAGAGGTGATGAGGACGACACCTCGAGAGAGACGCCGATAGATGCGAGTTTAAGGTTATGTATTTGTTCCGTAACCTTCTTTAGATACCTACCCATTAATGCATAAATATCTGAGATGCATCTATTTTTATGGTTCACAATCACTACAACGTGCTAAAATATATTTATAAAGAATCTCGGCAAAATGTTCCCATCCGCCGTGTAAAAAAGTAACTTGGCCACGTGACTGTGGACTGTGGAAATAACAGTCACGTGGTCTTAAATCTTACTATCCTTGTTCAACGCACTCAATTTATATCGCTCTATCTTTCTTCAATGGAGTCCTCACACTGGCGAACGGAAAGTGGTACAATGCTACGTCCATACGTTAGTATTATTAAGTCTATGTGTTCATCATGCCGATAAAAACCACGATAAAAAGAGTTTCAAAAACAAAAACAATTTCTTTGTGTGAAATAAACATTTTAACGCGTCAAATGAACAAAAGAGGTGTAAAAAACGTCGGGCTTTTTGCGTCCCGGGTTGCGCTAATCGCCGAAATGCAAATCCGGAATTACAGTTTTATATTTACTTTATATTGCTGGCAAGACTCTTCAACAAATGAAGCTGCAACTCAAACCAGCATTACAGTTAATAATTTACAGAAGGAAAGTGAAAAGGTTTTTGTTATTGAAAAACCACGGAAGGTTTGCACGCAATCTGTTCGTGTGGGTCCTGCTTGTGAAATGCGAAATGGGTTTCAGTGGTACGATGATATGCAAGACGATAGTTCTTTTCAAGCAATTGTGTGGAATAACAAAATCCTTTTTCCATATTTTATTAAATTTTATCAAACCAAATGTGTATGGCCAGCCAGGTTATTTTAAAGTCATGAAAGCTGAAGACAGACTGCTAATGTTTTTAATGAAAATGAAGTTGGGGTTGAATTTTGTTGCTCTTGCATGCTTGTTTCAAATATCAACCAAGGCAGCAAGTTATATTTTTATAGTGTTTTGGAAACTGTATTTTATCACACAAAAATATGGATTTTTTGGCCGTCAAAAGAAGCAGTAAAAGCTACTTTACCAGAAACCTTCAAAAATTACTCGAACTGTCGAAACTCCTCCCAAAAATGCGAGCATCTATGTATTCCACGTACAAGTCTCATTTTACATTAAAATATTTGATGGCTATTACTCCAAGTGGGTATATAAGTTTTGTATCGAAAGGATATGGAGGTCGTACTTACGTCTGATTGCATTATAGTTAATGGCTGGTTTTCTGACTCTGGTTGAGCCGGGAGATCAAATTTTAGCTGACAAGGGATTTCCTGGAATAGAGCAAGAATTGTCACAAAGAAAATGTACACTTACTATGCCTCCTCTTGCTTTTAATCCGCAATTTTCGTGCGAGGAAGTATTACATGGATACTCAATACCTTCAGTGAGAATCCATGATGGAGAAAGAAGCATTCAACGTATTAAAGTTTTTAAAATCCTAGAAAACAAATATAAAACTTATTCCACACATGGATAAAATCATGTACGAAGCCTGTGTATTGGCTAATAACAAGGAACCCCTTATCCGCAAAAAATAAAAAAATGATTTTATAATTCTTTATTATAAAATATATTAAAATCTGCGTTGTAATTAAAATTGAAATATGTTTTTTAATCACAATACGAATCAAAATGACGTTTGCCTATGTATGTATTAACATTGTTTATAATAATACTTTATAAACAATGGTATTAAGAAGACTGAATAAAATATTCAAAATAGAACATTTCGATTTTTGGAATAAATATTGATAAAAATGACTATCTTTTTGGTATTTTCAGGCACACGTGATCTTGCTACGAATATACGAAGAATGGCACATTTGAATTCCCAAAATATACACGAAAACTTGAATCTGCATGTAATACTTGTCATTTTCTTTTAAAAACAATTCTCCATTTTCATCGAACATGAGATATGGAACAAATGACATTTTAGTCTGGAAATCCACAATCTTGGTGTTCTCGCAACTGTACGGGCACTTGATTTCCAAAGCTCTATATTTTCACCAGCGTCTATTATACCATCAGGGCTGCATGCCAGATATGGTTGTTTTAAAGACACAATCAGACCGACTTCGTGAACACGGTATCCGTATGTTTCTTCAAACAGTAATCTTGCTGTTAATTCCATTTCAAGTCCGTATTGGATAGCAATCGGTTTTAGTGCTTTATTTTTCTGCTCTGTCAGTGTGTGAAAATTTGCTACTCTTGTTTTGATTCTATATGTGCCTTTTCACTGCAGGTAATCCTTGTGCATCGTTGTGGCAACCCCATATAAGTATTTGAATGACCTATAGAATTGAAAGCCATTTCCTTCCATTTCTCTTTGTCGACTTTGATTTTCTCATATTTACATAAATATTCTTGTGGGCAACTTATTTGTCTTCATATTTTGCGTTGAGAAACAATTATAAGCATTGTAAATTTGAAAGCTCGAGTTGCTCTGCAAATGGTACAATTTTTCAAGAAAACTTTTCTTTGCGATATTTCTTTTTTCCTGATCAAGCATTCTTTCGTGCATTATTTGATTGTGCGATTCGATCTCGCTCTTGATTATTTCAGTTTGTGGAGCGTCTTCAGACAAATGCTGGTCGTTAATGTTTTTTAAATCCTCAAATCTGAATACTTGGTCCTGCCTATTTCCTTTGCAAGGAAATAATGTTTCAGTTCTACATCCTTTATGGTATTTATCAAGCTGTATTTGTGGAGGTCGATACCATATCATAGGTTGATACGTTTTTGAACATGTAGGATTTTTTACGTTCACAAAAACGCAAATTGCTGCGGCGTGTTTACAGAAGCTCATTCCTACTTTGCAGTTGCAATGTGTGTCCAAAATTGTACGGTCAAATTCGAGCTGCAAAAAAATATTAAAAATGTTAACACAAATATACAAATTCTCCTACAATATTTTACAACAAGCAATTTTTGCAAAAACTTAGCAGCATTACACCTGTTGCTAGGATTTCCAATACATTTTATATTCGTTAATTTTAACCTCTTTTATATTTGTTATTGTAATTAAGAAAATACCTGTACAACCGGAGTATACGTATTTTCGTGTCTTCGAGTGCTATGAGTTCCTGGGGTTTCCCTTAAAACTGTTCCAATTAATTTTCTACTCTGTCCGTCAACCACTTCTTTCAAGCAATTTTTTCCCT